>JAEOAD010000703.1:0-205546 GCA_036365145.1 Orientallactaga sibirica | reverse complement strand
TACAAAATGAGGACAATCTACTAAGTTGTACATCTTGTTGAATTACACAAACTAGGAAAGTTTGAAGTTGCTGCCCTCAACCTTGTTCGTATGAATGCTACTTATTCCTAGAACCGAACTATTTTCTTTCACACAGTACAGTGTTTGGCAATGAAGATGTTTGTTTTCTAAACAAACTACTTTAGAAATGCGGAGAAACTACTAAGTTGTACATCTTGTTAGAATACACTAACTACGAATGGTTGAACTTGGTGCACTCAACCATCTTTAGATAAAAGCTACTTATTCCTAGAAGAGAACTAGCTTATTTCACACAGTACAGTGTTCAGCAATGAAGATGTTTCTTATCCAAATAAACTACTTTAGCAACGAGGCCAATATACTAAGTTGTACATCTTGTAAGATTACACAAACTAGGAAAGTTTGCATTTGCTGCACTCAACCTTGTTCTTAGGAATGCTACTGATTCCTAGAACCGAACTAGCTTAATTCACACAGTACAGTGTTTGGCAATGAAGGTGTTTGCTTTCTAAACATACTACTTTAGAAATGAAGCAAAACTCGTAAGTGGTACATCCTGTTAGATTACACAACCTAGGAAAGTTTGAAGTTGCTGCACTCAACCTTGTTGGTAAGATGGCAACTGATTCCTAGAACCGAACTAGCTCATTTCACACAGTACAGTGCTTGGCAATGAAGATGTTTGTTTTCTAAATAAACTACTTTAGAAATGAATCAAAACTAGTAAGTTGTACATCTTTTTAGATTATACTAAGAATGTTTGAACTTGCTGCACAGAATCATCTTTGTAGAAAGGCAAATTATTCGTAGAACGGAACTAGCTTATTTCACACAGTACAGTGGCGCTGAAGATGTTTGTTTTCTCAACAAACTACTTAAGAACTGCCGCAAAACTAGTAAGTTTTACATCTTGTTAGATTACACTAACTAGGAAAGATTGAAGTTGCTGCACTGAACCATCTTCGTACTAAAGTAAATGATTCCTAGAATGGAACTAGCTTGTTTCACACATTACAGTGTTCGGGAATGAAGATGTTTGTTTTCTTTACAACCTACTTTAGAAATGAAGCAAAGCTAGTAAGTAGTACATCTTGTTAGATTACACTAACTAGGAAAGTTTGAAGTTGCTGCACTCAACCATCTTCGTAGGAAAGCAACTGATTCCTAGAACCGAACTAGCTTATTTCACACAGTACAGTGTTCTGCAATGAAGATGATTGTTATCTAAATAAACTACTTTATAAAAGAGGCCAATCTACTAAGTTGTATATTTTGTTAGATGACACTAAATAGGAAAGTTTGAAGTTATTGCACTCAACCATCTTCATAGTAAAGGAACTGATTCCTAGAACCAAATTAGCTTATTTCACACCGTACAGTGTTCGGCAATGAAGATGTTTGTTTTCTAAATAAACTGCTTTAGAAATGCAGCGAAACTACTAAGTTGTACATCTTGTTAGATTACACTAACTAGGAATGTTTGAACTTGCTGCACTCAACCATCTTTAGAGAAAAGCTCCTGAATCCTAGAACCGAACTAGCTTATTTCACACAGTACAGTGTTCAGGAATGAAGTTGTTTGTTATCTAAATAAACTACTTTAGAAATGAGGCCAATCTAATAAGTTGTCCATCTTGTAAGATTACACAAATAGGAAAGTTTGAAGTTGCTGCCCTCAACCTCGTTCGTATGAATGCTTTTTCCTGGAACTGAAGTAGCTTCTAACACAGTACAGTGTTTGGCAATGAAGATGTTTGTTTTCTAAATAAACTACTTTAGAAATGAAGCAAAACTAGTAAGTTGTACATCTTGTTAGATTACACTAACAAGAATGTTTGAACTTGCTGCACTGAATCATCTTTGTAGAAAAGCAAATTATTCGTAGAACGGAACTAGCTTATTTCACACAGTACAGTGTTTGGCAATGAAGATGTTTGTTTTCTAAACAAACTACTTTAGAAATGAAGCAAAACTAGTAAGTTGTACATCTTGTTAGATTACACTAACTAGGAAAGATTGAAGTTGCTGCACTGAACCATCTTCGTAGTAAAGCAAATGATTCCTAGAACCGAACTAGCTTGTTTCACACATTACAGTGTTCGGGAATGAAGATGTTTGTTTTCTAAACAAACTACTTTAGAAATGAAGCGAATCTACTAAGTTGTACATCTTGTTAGATTACACTAACTAGGAAAGTTTGAAGTTGCTGCACTCAACCATCTTCCTAGGAAAGCAACTGATTCCTAGAACCAAACTAGCTTATTTCACACAGTACAGTGTTTGGCAATGAAGATGTTTGTTTTCTAAACAAACTACTTTAGAAATGAAGCCAAACTAGTAAGTTGTACATCTTGTTAGATTACACTAACTAGGAATGTTTGAACTTGCTGCACTCAACCATCTTTGTAAAAATGCTACGGATTCCTAGAACCGAACTAGCTTATTTCACACAGTACAGTGTTTGGCAATGAAGATGTTTCTTTTCTAAACAAACTACTTTAGAAATGAAGCGAAACTAGAAAGTTGTACATCTTGTTAGATTACACAAACTAGCAAAGTTTGAAGTTGCTGCACTCAACCTTGTTTGTAGGAATGCAACTGATTCCTAGAACTGAACTAGCTTATTTCACACAGTACAGTGTTTGGCAATGAAGATGTTTGTTTTCTAAATAAACTACTTTAGAAATGAAGCGAAACTAGTAAGTTGTACATCTTGTTAGATTACACTAACTAAGAATGTTTGAACTTGCTGCACTGAATCATCTTTGTAGAAAAGCAAATTATTCGTTGAATGGAACTAGCTTATTTCACACAGTACAGTGTTTGGCAATGAAGATGTTTGTTTTCTAAACAAACTACTTTAGAAATGAAGCGAAACTAGTAAGTTGTACATCTTGTTAGATTACACTAACTAAGAAAAGTTTGAAGTTGCTGCACTCAACCATCTTTGTAGAAAAGCAAATGATTCCTAGAACCGAACTAGCTTATTTCACACAGTACAGTGTTTGGGAATGAAGATGTTTGTTTTCTAAACAAACTACTTTAGAAATGAAGAAAGCTACTAAGTTGTACATCTTGTTAGATTACACTAACTAGGAAAGTTTGAACTTGCTGAACTCAACCACCTTCGTAGAAAATCAACTGATAACTAGACCTGAAGTAGCGTATTTCACACAGTACACTGTTCGGCAGTGAAGATGTTTGTTTTCTAAACAAACTACTAGAGAAATGAAGCGAAACTATTAAGTTGTACATCTTGTTAGATTACACTAACTAGAAAAGATTGAAGTTGCCGCACTCAACCATCTTCGTATTAAAGCAACTGATTCCTAGAACCGAACAAGCTTATTTCACACAGTACAGTGTTCGGTAATGAAGATGTTTGTTTTCTAAACAAACTACTTTACAAATGAGGACAAACTACTAAGTTGTATATCTCGTTGAATTACACAAACTAGGAAAGTTTGAAGTTGCTGCCCTCAACCTTGTTCGTATGAATGCTACTTATTCCTTGAACCAAACTAGCTTCTTTCACACAGTACAGTGTTCAGCAATGAAGATGTTTGCTTTCTCAACAAACTACTTTATAAATGAAGTAAAACTAATAAGTGGTACATCTTGTTAGATTACACAAACTAGGAAAGTTTGAAGTTGCTGCACTCAACCTTGTTCGTATGAATGCTACTTATTCCTAGAACCAACTAGCTTCTTTATCACAGTATAGTGTTCGGCAATGAAGATGTTTGTTTCCTAAACAAACTACTTTAGAAATGCGGAGAAACTACTAAGTTGTACATCTTGTTAGATTACACTAACTAGGAATGTTTGAAGTTGCTGCACTCAACCATCTTTAGATAAAAGCGACTTATTCCTAGAACAGAACGAGCTTATTTCACACAGTACAGTGTTCAGCAATGAAGATGTTTCTTATCCAAATAAACTACTTTAGGAACGAAGCCAATCTACTAAGTTGTACATCTTGTAAGATTACACAAACTAGGAAAGATTGAATTTGCTGGATTCAACCATCTTCGTAGAAAATGCTAACTGATTCCTAGAACTGAACTAGCTTATTTCACACAGTACAGTGTTTGGCAATGAAGATGTTTGTTTTCTAAACATACTACTTTAGAAATGAAGCAAAACTAGTAAGTGGTATATCTTTTTAGATTTCACAAACTAGGAAAGTTTGAAGTTGCTGCACAAAACCTTGTTGATAACATGGCAACTGATTCCTAGAACCGAACTAGCTCATTTCACACAGTACAGATTTTGGCAATGAAGATGTTTGTTTTCTAAATAAACTACTTTAGAAATGAAGCGAAACTAGTAAGTTGTACATCTTTTTAGATTACACTAACTAAGAATGTTTGAACTTGCTGCACTGAATCATCTTTGTAGAAAAGCAAATTATTCGTAGAACGGAACTAGCTTATTTCACACAGTACAGTGTTCAGCAATGAAGATGTTTGTTTTCTCAACAAACTACTTTAGAAATGAAGCGAAACTAGTAAGTTGTACATCTTGTTAGATTACACTAACTAGGAAAGATTGAAGTTGCTGCACTGAACCATCTTCGTAGTAAAGCAAACGATTCCTAGAACCGAACTAGCTTGTTTCACACATTACAGTGTTCGGGAATGAAGACGTTTGTCTTCTTAACAAACTACTTTAGAAAAGAGGCCAATCTACTAAGTTGTATATTTTGTTAGATTACATTAACTAGGAAAGTTTGAAGTTGCTGCACTCAACCATCTTCGTAGTAAAGCAACTGATTCTTAGAACCGAACTAGCTTTTTTCACACAGTACAGTGTTCGGCAATGAAGATGTTTGTTATCTAAATAAACTACTTTAGAAAAGAGGCCAATCTACTAAGTTGTATATTTTGTTAGATTACACTAACTAGGAAAGTTTGAAGTTGCTGCACTCAACCATCTTCGTAGTAAAGCAACTGATTCCTAGAACCGAACTAGCTTATTTCACACAGTACAGTGTTTGGCAATGAAGATGTTTGTTTTCTAAACAAACTGCTTTAGAAATGCAGCGAAACTACTAAATTGTACATCTTGTTCGATTACACTAATTAGGAATGTTTGAACTTGCTGCACTCAACCATCTTTAGAGAAAAGCTACTGATTCCTAGAATGGAACTAGCTTATTTCACACACTACCATGTTCGCCAATGAAGATGTTTGTTCTCTAAACAAACTACTTTAGAAATGAAGCAAAACTAGTTAGTGGTACATCCAGTTAGATTACACAAACTAGGAACGTTTGAAGTTGCTGCACTCAACCTTGTTCGTACGAATGCCACTGATTCCAAGAAGCGAACTAGCTTATTTCACACATTAGAGTGTTTGGCAATGAAGATGTTTCTTTTCTAAATAAACTACTTTAGAAATGAAGCGAAACTAGTAAGTTGTACATCTTGTTAGATTACACTAACTAAGAATGTTTGAACTTGCTGCACTGAATCACCTTTGTAGAAAAGCAAATTATTCGTAGAACGGAATTAGCTCATTACACAGAGTACAGTGTTTGGCAATGAAGATGTTTGTTTTCTAAATAAACTGCTTTAGAAATGAAGCGAAGGTAGTAAGTTGTACATCTTCTTAAATTACACTAACCAAGAATGTTTGAACTTGCTGCACTGAATCATCTTTGTAGAAAAGCAAATTATTCGTAGAACGGAACTAGCTTATTTCACAGAGTACAGCTTTCGGCAATGAAGATGTTTGTTATCTAAATAAACTACTTTACAAATGAGGACAATCTACTACGTTGTACATCTTGTTGAATTACACAAACTAGGAAAGTTTGAAGATGCTGCACTCAACCTTCTTTGTATGAATGCTACTTATTCCTTGAACCGAACTACCTTCTTTCACACAGTACAGTGCTCGGCAATGAAGATGTTTGCTTTCTAAACAAACTACTTTAGAAATGAAGCAAAACTAGTAAGTGGTACATCTTCTGAGATTCACAAACTAGGAAAGTTTGAAGTTGCTGCACTCCACCTTGTTGGTAAGATGGCAACTGATTCCTAGAACCGAATTAGCTTATTTCACACCATACAGTGTTCGGCAATGAAGGTGTTTGTTTTCTAAACAAACTGCTTTAGAAATGCAACGAAACTACTAAGTTGTATATGTTGTTAGATTTCACTAACTAGGAATGTTTGAACTTGCTGCACTCAACCATCTTTAGAGAAAAGCTACTGATTCCTAGAACCGAACTAGCTTATTTCACACAGTACAGTGTTCGGCAATGAAGTTGTTTGTTATCCAAATAAACTATTTTAGAAATGAGGCCAATCTACTAAGTTGTCCATCTTGTAAGATTACACAAATAGGAAAGTTTGAAGTTGCTGCCCTCAACCTTGTTGGTAGGAATGCTACTGATTCCTAGAACCGAACTAGCTTAATTCACACACTACCGTGTTCGCCAATGAAGATGTTTGTTTTCTAAACAAACTACTTTAGAAATGAAGCAAAACTAGTAAGTGGTACATCCTGTTAGATTACACAAACTAGGAACGTTTGAAGTTGCTGCACTCAACCTTGTTAGTAGGAATGCAACTGATTCCTAGAACCAAACTAGCTTATTTCACACAGTACAGTGTTTGGCAATGAAGATGTTTGTTTTCTAAATAAACTACTTTAGAAATAAAGCGAAGCTAGTAAGTTGTACATCTTGTTAGATTACACTAACTAAGAATGTTTGAACTTGCTGCACTGAATCATCTTTGTAGAAAAGCAAATTATTCCTAGAACGGAACTAGCTTATTTCACAGACTACAGTGTTTGGCATTGAAGATGTTTGTTTTCTAAACAAACTACTTTAGAAATGAAACAAAACTACTAAGTTGTACATCCTGTTAGATTACACTAACTAGGAATGCTTGAACTTGCTGAACTCAACCACCTTCGGAGAAAATCAACTGATAACTAGACCCGAAGTAGCGTATTTAACACAGTACACTGTTCGGCAGTGAAGGTGTTTGTTTTCTAAACAAACAACTAGAGAAATGAAGCAAAACTAGTAAGTTGTACATTTGTTAGATTACACTAAATAGAAAAGATTGAAGTTGCCGGACTCAACCATCTTCGTATTAAAGCAACTGATTCCTAGAACAGAACTAGCTTATTTCACACAGTACAGTGTTCGGAAATGAAGATGTTTGTTTTCTAAACAAACTACTTTACAAATGAGGACAATCTACTAAGTTGTACATCTTGTTGAATTACACAAACTAGGAAAGTTTGAAGTTGCTGCACTCAACCTTGTTCGTATGAATGCTACTTTTTCCTAGAACCGAACTAGCTTCTTTCACACAGTAAAGTGTTCGACAATGAAGATGTTAGCTTTCTAAACAAACTACTTTAGAAATGAAGCAAAACTAGTAAGTGGTACATCTTGTTAGATTACACAAACTAGGAATGTTTGAGTTGCTGCACTCAACCTTGTTAGTATGAATGCTCCTTATTCCTAGAACCGAACTAGCTTCTTTCACACAGTACAGTGTTCGGCAATGAAGATGTTTGCTTTCTAAACAAACTACTTTAGAAATGCGGAGAAACTACTAAGTTGTACATCTTGTTAGATTACACTAACTAGGAATGTTTGAACTTGCTGCACTCAACAATCTTTAGATAAAAGCTACTTATTCCTAGAACAAACTAGCTTATTTCACACAGTACAGTGTTCAGCAATGAAGATGTTTCTTATCCAAATGAACTACTTTAGGAACGAGGCCAATCTACTAAGTTGTACATCTTGTAAGATTACACAAAGTAGGAAAGTTTGAATTTGCTGCACTCAACCTTGTTCGTAGGAATGCAACTGATTCCTAGAACCCAACTACCTTAATTCACACAGCACAGTGTTTTGCAATGAAGGTGTTTGCTTTCTAAACATACTACTTTAGCAATGAAGCAAAACTAGTACGTGGTATATCTTTTTAGATTTCACAAACTAGGAAAGTTTGAAGTTGCTGCACTCCACCTTGTTGGTAAGATGGCAACTGATTCCTAGAACCAAACTAGCTCATTTCACATAGTACAGTGTTTGGCAATGAAGATGTTTGTTTTCTAAATAAACTACTTTAGAAATGAAGCGAAACTAGTAAGTTGTACATCTTTTTAGATTATACTAAGTAAGAATGTTTGAACTTGCTGCACTGAATCATCTTTGTAGAAAAGCAAATTGTTCGTAGAACGGAACTAGCTTATTTCACACAGTACAGTGGCACTGAAGATGTTTGTTTTCTCAACAAACTACTTAAGAAAAGAAGCGAAACTAGTAAGTTTTACATCTTGTTTGATTACACTAACTAGGAAAGATTGAAGTTGCTGTACTGCACCATCTTCGTAATAACGTAAATGATTCCTAGAACCGAACTAGCTTGTTTCACACATTACAGTGTTTGGGAATGAAGATGTTTGTTTTCTTAACAAACTGCTTTAGAAATGAAGCAAAACTAGTAAGTGGTACATCTTGTCAGATTACAGTAACTTGGAAAGTTTGGAGTTGCTGCACTCAACCATCTTCTTAGGAAAGCAACTGATTCCTAGAACCGAACTAGCTTATTTCACACAGTACATTGTTCGGCAATGAAGATGTTTGTTATCTAAATAAACTACTTTAGAAAAGAGGCCAATCTACTAAGTTGTATATTTTGTTAGATTACACTAACTAGGAAAGTTTGAAGTTGTTGCACTCAACCATCTTCGAAGTAAAGCAACTAATTCCTAGAACCGAATTAGCTTATTTCACACCGTACAGTGTTCGGGAATGAAGATGTTTGTTTTCTAAACAAACTGCTTTAGAAATGCAGAGAAACTACTGAGTTGTACATCTTGTTAGATTTTATTAACTAGGAATGTTTGAACTTGCTGCACTCAACCATCTTTAGAGAAAAGCTACTGATTCCTAGAACCGAACTAGCTTATTTCACACAGTACAGTGTTAGGCAATGAAGTTATTTGTTATCTAAATAAACTACTCTAGAAATGAGGCCAAACTACTAAGTTGTCCATCTTGTAAGATTACACAAACTAGGAAAGTTTGAAGTTGCTGCCCTCAACCTTGTTCGTAGGAATGCTACTGATTCCTAAAACCGAACTAGCTTAATTCACACACTACAGTGTTCGCCAATGAAGATGTTTGTTTTCTAAACAACTACTTTAGAAATGAGGCAAAACTAGTAAGTGGTACATCCTGTTAGATTACACAAACTAGGAACGTTTGAAGTTGCTGCACTCAACTTTGTTTGTAGGAATGCAACTGATTCCTAGAACCGAACTGGCTTATTTCACACAGTACAGTGTTCGGCAATGAAGATGTTTGTTTTCTAAACAAACTAATTTATAAATGAGGACAATCTACTAAGTTGTACATCTTTTTGAATTACACGATCTAGGAAAGTTTGAATTTGCTGCACTCAACCTTGTTCGTATGAATGCTACTTATTCCTAGAAACGAACTAGCTTCTTTCACACAGTAGAGTGTTCGGCAATGAAGATGTTTGCTTTCTAAACAAACTACTTTAGAAATGAAGCAAAACTAGTAAGTGGTACATCTTGTTAGATTACACTAACTAGGAATGTTTGGCCTTGCTGCACTCAACCATCTTTAGAGAAAAGCTACTGATTTCTAAAACCGAACTATCTTATTTCACACACTACAGTGTTCATCAATGAAGATTTTTGTTATCTAAATAAACTACTTTAGAAATGAGGCCAATCTACTACGTTGTACATCTTGTAAGATTACACAAAATAGGAAAGTTTGAAGTTACTGACCTCAACCTTGTTCGTAGGACTGCTACTCATTCCTAGAACCTAACTAGCTTAATTCACACAGTACAGTGTTCGCCAATGAAGATGTTTGTTTTCTAAACAAACTACTTTAGAAATGAAGCAAAACTAGTAAGTGGTACATACTGTTAGATTACACAAACTAGAAAAGTTTGAAGATGCTGCACTCAACCTTGTTGGTAGGAATGCAACTGATTTCTAGAACCAAACTAGCTTATTTCACACAGTACAGTGTTTGGCAATGAAGATGTTTGTTTTCTAAATAAACTACTTTAGAAATGAATCGAAACTAGTACGTTGTACATCTTGCTATATTACACTAATTAAGAATGTTTGAACTTGCTGCATTGAATCATCTTTGTAGAAAAGCAAATTATTCATAGAACGGAACTAGCTCATTTCACACAGTACAGTGTTTGGCAATGAAGATGTTTGTTTTCTAAACAAACTACTTTACAAATGAGGACAATCTACTAAGTTGTACATCTTGTTGAATTACACAAAGTAGGAAAGTTTGAAGTTGCTGCACTCAACCTTGTTCGGATGAATGCTATTTATTCCTTGAACCGAAGTAGCTTCTTTCACACAGTACAGTGTTCGGCAATGAAGATGTTTGTTTTCTAAAGAAACTACTTTAGAAATGCAGAGAAACTACTGAGTTGTACAACCTGTTAGATTACACTAACTAGGAATGTTTGAACTTGCTGCATTCAACCATCTTTAGATAAAAGCTACTTATTCCTAGAACCGAACTAACTTATTTCACACAGTACAGTGTACAGCAATGAAGATGTTTGTTATCCAAATAAAGTACTTTAGAAATGAGGCCAATCTACTAAGTTGTACATCTTGTAAGATTACACAAACTAGGAATGTTTGAAGTTGTTGCCCTCAACCTTGTTCATAGAAATGCTACTGATTCCTAGAACCGAACTAGCTTAATTAACACAGTACAGTGTTCGGCAATGAAGATGTTTGCTTTCTATACAATCTACTTTAGAAATGAAGCAAAACTAGTAAGTGGTACATCTTGTTAGATTACACAAACTAGAAAAGTTTGAAGTTGCTGCACTCAATCTTGTTGGTAGGAATGCAACTGATTCCTAGAACCGAACTAGCTCATTTCACACAGTACAGTGTTCAGCAATGAAGATGTTTGTTATCTAAATAAACTGCTTTAGAAATGAGGCCAATCTACTTAGTTGTATATCTTGTTAGATTACACAAACTAGGAAAGTTTGAAGTTGCTGCACTCAACCTTGTTGGTAGGAAGGCAACTGATTCCTAGAACCGAACTAGCTTATTTCACACAGTACAGTGTTTGGCAATGAAGATGTTTGTTTTCTAAATAAACTACTTTAGCAATGAAGCAAAACTAGTAAGTTGTACATCTTGTTAGATTACACTAACTAAGAATGTTTGAACTTGGTGCACTGAATCATCTTTGTAGGAAGCAAATTATTCGTAGAACGGAACTAGCTTATTTCACATAGTACAGTGTTTGGCAATGAACATGTTTGTTTTCTAAACAAACTATTATAAAAATGAAGCGAAACTAGGAAGTTGTACATCTTGTTAGATTACACTAACTAGGAATGTTTGAACTAGCTGAACTCAACCATCTTCGTAGAAAAGCAACTGATAACTAGAACCGAACTAGCGTATTTCACACAGTACACTGTTCGGCAATGAAGATGTTTGTTATCTAAATAAACTACTTTAGAAATGAGGCCAATCTACTAAGTTGTACGTCTTGTAAGATACACAAAACAAGAAAGTTTGAACTTGCTGCACTCAACCTTGTTCGATGGAATGCTACTGATTCCTTGAACCGAAGTAGCTTATTTCAGACAGTACAGTGATTGGCAATGAAGATGTTTGTTTTCTAAATAAACTACTTTAGAAATGAAGCCAAAATAGTAAGTTGTACATCTTGTTAAATTACACTAAGAATGTCTGAACTTGCTGCACTGAATCATCTTTGTAAAAAAGGAAATTGTTGTAGAATGGAACTAGCTTCTTTCACAGAGTACAGTGTTTGGCAATGAAGATGTTTGTTTTCTAAACAAACTACTATAAAAATGAAGCGAAACTAGGAAGTTGTACATCTTGTTAGATTACACTAAGTAGGAATGTTTGAACTTGCTGAACTCAATCATCTTCGTAGAAAAGCAACTGATACCTAGAACCGAACTAGCGTATTTCACACAGTACACTGTTCGGCAATGAAGATGTTTGTTTTCTAAACAAACTACTTTAGAAATGAAGCGAAACTAGTAAGTTGTACATCTTGTTAGATTACACTAACTGGAAAAGATTGAACTTGCCGCACTCAACCATCTTTGTATTAAAGCAACTGATTCCTAGAACTGAACCAGCTCATTTCACACAGTACAGTGTTCGGCAATGAAGATGTTTGTTATCTAAATAAACTGCTTTAGAAATGAGGTCAATCTACTTAGTTGTATATCTTGTTAGATTACACAAACTAGGAAAGTTTGAAGTTGCTGAACTCAACCTTGTTGGTATGAATGCAACAGATTCCTAGAACCGAACTAGCTTATTTCACACAGTACAGTGTTTGGCAATGAAGATGTTTGTTTTCTAAATAAACTACTTCAGAAATGAAGCGAAACTAGTAAGTTGTACATCTTGTTAGATTACACTAACTAAGAATGTTTGAACTTGCTGCACTGAATCATCTTTGTAGAAAAGCAAATTATTCGTAAACGGAACTGGCTTCTTTCACAGAGTACAGTGTTTGGCAATGAAGACTTATGTTTTCTAAACAAACTACTATAAAAATGAAGCGAAACTAGGAAGTTGTACATCTTGTTAGATTACACTAACTAGGAATGTTTGAACTTGCTGAACTCAACCATCTTCATAGAAAAGCAACTGATAACTGGAACCGAACTAGCATATTTCACACACTATACTGTTAGGCAATGAAGATGTTTGTTTTTGAAACAAATTACTTTAGCAATGAAGCGAAACTAGTAAGTTGTACATCTTGTTAGATTACACTAACTAGAAAAGATTGAAGTTGCCGCACTCAAGCATCTTCGTATTAAAGCAACTGATTCCTAGAACCGAACCAGCTTATTTCACACAATGCAGTGTTCGGCAATGAAGATGTTTGTTTTCTAAACAAACTACTTTACAAATGAGGACAATCTACTAAGTTGTACATCTTGTTGAATTACACAAACTAGGAAAGTTTGAAGTTGCTGCACTCAACCTTGCTCGTATGAATGCTACTTATTCCTAGAACCGAACTAGCTTTTTTCACACAGTACAGTGTTCGGCAATGAAGATGTTTGCTTTCTAAACAAACTACTTTAGAAATGAAGCAAAACTAGTAAGTGGTACATCTTGTTAGATTACACAAACTAGAAAAGTTTGAAGTTGCTGCACTCAACCTTGTTGGTAGGAATGCAACTGATTCCTAGAACCGAACTAGCTTATTTCACACAGTACAGTGTTTGGCAATGAAGATGTTTGTTATCTAAATAAACTACTTTAGAAATGAAGCAAAAATAGTAAGTGGTACATCCTGTTAGATTACACAAACTAGGAAAGTTTGAAGTTGCTGCACTCAACCTTGTTGGTAGGAATGCTACTGATTCCTAGAACGAAACTAGCTCATTTCACACAGTACAGTGTTTGGCAATGAAGATGTTTGTTTTCTAAATGAACTACTTTAGAAATGAATCGAAAGTAGTAAGTTGTACATCTCGTTAGATTACACTAATTAAGAATGTTTGAACTTGCTGCACTGAATCATCTTTGTAAAAAACCAAATTATTCGTAGAACAGAACTAGCTTATTTCACACAGTACAGTGTTCGGCAATGAAGATGTTTGTTTTCTAAACAAACTACTTTACAAATGAAGACAATCTACTAAGTTGTACATCTTGTTGAATTACACAAACTAGGAAAGTTTGAAGTTGCTGCACTCAACCTTGTTCGTATGAATGCTACTTATTCCTAGAACCGAACTAGCTTCTTTCACACAGTATATTGTTCGGCAATGAAGATGTTTCTTATCCAAATAAACTACTTTAGAAATGAGTCCTATCTACTAAGTTGTACATCTTGTAAGATTACACAAACTAGGAAAGTTTGAATTTGCTGCACTCAACCTTGTTAGTAGGAATGCTACGGATTCCTAGAACCAATCTAGCTTAATTCACACAGTACAGTGTTTGGCAATGAAGGTGTTTGCTTTCTAAACATATTACTTTAGAAATTAAGCAAAACTAGTGAGTGGTATATCTTTTTAGATTTCACAAACTAGGAAAGATTGAAGTTGCTGCACTCAACCTTGTTGGTAAGATGGCAACTGATTCCTAGAACCGAACTAGCTCATTTCACAGAGTCCCGTGTTTGGCAATGAAGATGTTTGTTTTCTAAATAAACTACTTTAGAAATGAGGCGAAACTAGTAAGTTGTACTTCTTTTTAGATTATACTAACTAAGAATGTTTGAACTTGCTGCACTGAATCATCTTTGTAGAAAGCAAATTATTCGTAGAACGGAACTAGCTTATTTCACACAGTACAGTGTTTGGGAATGAAGATGTTTGTTTTCTAAACAAACTAGAAATTCATCAAAACTACTAAGTTGTACATCTTGTTAGATTACACTAACTAAGAATGAACTTGCTGCACTGAATCATCTTTGTAGAAAAGCAAATTATTCGTAGAATGGAACTAGCTCATTTCACACAGTACAGTGGCGCTGAAAATGTTTGTTTTCTCAACAACTACCTATGAAATGAAGCAAAACTAGTAAGTTTTACATCTTGTTAGATTACACTAACTAGGAAAGATTGACGTTTCTTCACTGAACCATCTTCGTTGTAAAGTAAATGATTCCTAGAACCGAAATAGCTTGTTTCACACATTACAGTGTTCGGGAATGAAGATGTTTGTTTTCTTAACGAACTACTTTAGAAATGAAGCAAAACTAGTAAGTGGTACATCTTCTTAAATTACAGTATCTAGGAAAGTTTGAAGTTGCTGCACTCAACCATTTTCGTAGGTAAGCAACTGATTCCTAGAACCGAACTAGCTCATTTCAAACAGCACAGTGTTCAGCAACGAAGATGTTTGTTTTCTAAATAAACTACTTTAGAAAAGAGGCCAATCTACTAAGTTGTATATTTTGTTAGATTACACTAACTAGGAAAGTTTGAAGTTGCTGGACTCAACCATCTTAGTAGTAAAGCAACTGATTCCTAGAACCGAATCAGATTATTTCACACAGTACAGTGTTCGGCAATGAAGATGTTTGTTTCCTAAACAAACTGCTTTAGAAATGCAGCGAAACTACTAAGTTGTACATCTTGTTAGATTATACTAACTAGGAATGTTTGAACTTGCTGCACTCAACCATCTTTAGAGAAAAGCTACTGATTCCTAGAACAGAACTAGCTTATTTCACACAGTACAGTGTTCGGTAATGAAGTTGTTTGTTATCTAAATAAACTACTTTAGAAATGAGGCCAATGTACTAAGTTGTCCATCTTGTAAGATTACACAAACTAGGAAAGTTGGAAGTTCCTGCCCTCAACCTTGTTCGTAGGAATGCTACTGATTCCTAGAAGCGAACTAGCTTAATTCACACACTACAGTGTTCGCCAATGAAGATGTTTGTTTTCTAAACAAACTACTTTAGAAATGAAGCAAAACTAGTAAGTGGTACACCGTGTTAGATTACACAAAGTACTAAAGTTTGAAGTTGCTACACTCAACCTTGTTGGTAGAAATTCAACTGATTCCTAGAACCGAACTAGCTTATTTCACACAGTACAGTGTTTGGCAATGAAGATGTTTGTTTTCTAAATAAATTACTTTAGAAATGAAGCGAAACTAGTAAGTTGTGCATCTTGTTAGATTACACTAACTAAGAATGTTTGAACTTGCTGCACTGAATCATCATTTTGAAAAGCAAATTATTCGTAGAACGGAACTAGCTTATTTCACAGAGTACAGTGTTTGGCAATGAAGATGTTTGTTTTCTAAACAAACTACCATAAAAATGAAACGAAACTAGGAAGTTGTACATCTTGTTAGATTACACTAACTAGGAATGTTTGAAGTTGCTGAACTCAATCATCTTCGTAGAAAAGCAACTGATAACTAGAACCGAACTAGCGTATTTCACAGAGTACACTGTTCGGCAATGAAGATGTTTGTTTTCTAAACAAACTACTTTAGAAATGAAGCGAAACTAGTAAGTTGTACATCTTGTTAGATTACACTAACTAGAAAAGATTGAAGTCGCTGCACTCAACCATCTTCGTATTAAAGCAAGTGATTCCTAGAACCGAACTAGCTTATTTCACACAGTACAGTGTTCGGCAATGAAGATGTTTGTTTTCTAAACAAACTACTTTACAAATGAGGACAATCTACTAAGTTGTACATCTTGTTGAATCACACAAACTAGGAAAGTTTGAAGTTGCTGCACTCAACCTTGTTTGTATGAATGCTACTTATTCCTAGAACCGAACTAGCTTCTTTCACACAGTACAGTGTTCGGCAATGAAGATGTTTCTTATCCAAATAAACTACTTTAGAAATGAGGCCTATCTACTACGTTGTACATCTTGTAAGATTACACAAACTAGGAAAGTTTGAATTTGCTGCACTCAACCTTGTTCGTAGGAATGCTACTGATTCCTAAACCGAACTAGCTTAATTCACACAGTACAGTGTTTGGCAATGAAGGTGTTTGCTTTCTAAACATACTACTTTAGAAATGAAGCAAAACCTGTGAGTGGTGTATATTTTTAGATTTCACAAACTAGGAAAGTTTGAAGTTGCTGCACTCAACCTTGTTGGTAAGATGGCAACTGATTCCTAGAACCGAACTAGCTCATTTCACACAGTACAGTGTTTGGCAATGAAGATGTTTGTTTTCTAAATAAACTACTTTAGAAATGAAGCGAAACTAGTAAGTTGTACATCTTTTTAGATTATACTAACTAAGAATGTTTGAACTTGATGCACTGAATCATCTTTGTAGAAAAGCAAATTATTCGTAGAACGGAACTAGCTTATTTCACACAGTACAGTTTTTGGCAATGAAGATGCTTGTTTTCTAAACAAACTAGAAATGCAGCAAAACTACGAAGTTGTACATCTTGTTAGTTTACACTAACTAGGAAAGTTTGAAGTTGCTGCACTCAACCATCTTCGTAGGAAATCAACTGATTCCTAGAACAGAACTAGCTTATTTCACACAGTACAGAGTTCGGCAATGAAGATGTTTGTTATATAAATAACCTACTTTAGAAAAGAGGCCAATCTACTAAGTTGTATATTTTTTTGGATTATACTAACTAGGAAAGTTGAAGTTGCTGCACTCAACCATCTTCGTAGTAAAGCAACTGATTCCTAGAACCGAATTAGCTCATTTCACACAGTACAGTGTTCGGCAATGAAGATGTTTGTTTTCTAAACAAACTACTTTACAAATGCAGAGAAACTACTAAGTTGTACATCTTGTTAGATTACACTAACTAGGAATGTTTGAACTTGCTGCACTCAACCATCTTTAGATAAAACCTACTTATTCCTAGAACCGAACTAGCTTTTTTCACACAGTACAGTGTTCAGCAATGAAGGTGTTTGCTTTCTAAACATACTACTTCAGAAACGAAGCAAAACTAGTAAGTGGTATATCTTTTTAGATTTCACAAACTAGGAAAGTTTGAAGTTGCTGCACTCAACCTTGTTGGTTGGAAAGCAACTGATTCCTGGAACCGAACTGGCAGATGTCACACAGTACAGTGTTCCGCAATGAAGATGTTTGTCTTCTAAACAAACTACTTTGAAATGAAGCAAAACTAGTAAGTTGTATATCTTGTTAGATTGCACTAACTAGGAATGTCTGAACTTGATGCACTCAACCATCTTCGTAGAAAAGCAACTGATTCCTAGAACGGAACAAGCTTGTTTCACACAGTACACTGTTCAGCAATGAAGAGGTTTCTTTTCTAAACACACTACTTTAGAAATGAGGTGAATCCTCTAAGTTCTACATCTTGTTAGATTACACTAACTAGGAAAGATTGAAGTTGCTGCACTGAACCTTCTTCTTAGTAAAGCAAATGATTCCTAGAAGCGAACTACATTATTTCACACACTACAGTAGTTCGACAATGAAGATGTTTGTTTTCTAAACAAACTACTTTAGAAATGCAGCGAAACTACGAAGTTGTACATCTTGTTAGAATACACTAACTAGGAATGTTTGACTTGCTGCACTCAACCATCTTTAGAGAAAAGCAACTGATTCCAAAACCGAACTAGCTTATTTCACACAGGACAGTGTTCGGTAATGAATATGTTTGTTTTCTAAACAAACTACTTTAGAAATGAGGCCAATATACTAAGATGTACATGTTGTTAGATTACACAAACTAGGCAAGTTTGAAGTTGCTGAACTCAAACATCTTGGTGGAAAAGCAATTGATTCCTAGAACCGAACTACCTTATTTCACTCAGTACAGTGTTCAGCAATGAAGATGTTTGTTTCCTAAACCAACTACTTTAGAAATGAAGCGAAACAAGTAAGTTGTACATCTTGTAAGTCTACAATAACTAGAAGTGTTGGAACTTGCTGCACTCAACCATCTTCTTAGAAAAGCAACTCATTCCTAGAACCGAACTAGCTTATTTCACACAGAACAGTGTTTGGCAATGAAGATGTATCTTTTATAAACAAACTACTTTAGAAATGAAGCAAAACTACTCAGTTGTACATCTTGTTAGATTACACTAACCAGGAATGTTTGAATTTGCTGCACCAAACCATCCTCGTAGAAAAGCAACAGATTCCTAGAACCGAACTAGCGCATTTCACACAGTACAGTGTAAGGCAATGAAAATATTTGTTTTCTAAACAAACTACTTTAGAATTTAAGCGAAACTACTAAGTTGTTCATCTTGTTAGACTACACTAACTAGGAATGTTTGAAATTACTGCACTCAACCATCTTTGTAGAAAATCTACTGATTCCTAGAAACGAACTTGCTTATTTCACACAGTACAGTGTTCGGCAATGAAGATGTTTGTTTTCTAAACAAACTACTTTAGAAATGAACCTAAACTAGAAACTTGTACATCTTGTTAGATTACACTAACTCGGAATGTATGAAATTGCTGTACTCAACCATCGTGATAGAAAAGAAACTGATTCCTAGAACCGAACTAGCTTATTTCATGCAGTACAGTGTCCGGCAATGAAGATGTTTGTTTTCTAAACAAACTTCTTTAGAAATGCAGCGAAACTACTAAGTTGTACATCTTCTTAGACTACACTAACTAGGAATGTTTGAACTTGCTGCACTCAACCATCTTTAGAGAAAAGCTACTGATTCCTAGAACCGAACTAGCTTATTTCACACAGTACAGTGTTCGGCAATGAAGGTGTTTGTTTTCTAAACAAACTATTTTAGAAATGAAGTGAATCTACTACGTTGTACATCTTGTCAGATTACATAAACTACGAAAGTTTGAAGTTGCTGCACTCAACCTTGTTCGTAGAAATGCTACTGATTCCTAGAACCGAACTAGCTTCTTTCACACAGTACAGTGTTCGGCAATGAAGATGTTTTTTTTCTAAACCAACTACTTTCACAATGAAGCGAAACTAGTAAGTTTTACATCTTGTTAGTCTACACTACCTAGGAGTGTTTGAACTTGCTGCACTCAGCCATCTTCGTAGAAAAGCAACTGATTCCTAGAACCAAACTAGCTTATTTCACACAGTACAGTGTTCGGCAATGAAGACCTTTGTTTTCTAAACAAACTACTTCAGAAATGAAGCGAAACTAGTAAGTTGTACATCTTGTTAAATTACACTAACTAGGAAAGATTGAAGTTGCAGCACTGAACCATCTTCATAGTAAAGCAAATGATTCCTAGAACCGAACTAGCTTATTTCACACATTACAGTGTTCAAGAATGAAGACATTTGTTTTCTAAACAAACTACTTTAGAAATGCAGCGAAACTACGAATTTGAACATGTTGTTAGATTTCAGTAACAAGGAATGTTTGAACTTGTTGCACTCTACCATCTTTAGAGAAAAGCAACTGATTCCAAAACTGAACTAGCTTATTTCACACAGTACAGTGTTCGGGAATGAAGATGTTTGTTTTCTAAACAAACTACTTTAGAAATGAAGCAAATCTACTAAGTTGTACATCTTGTTAGATTACACAAACTAGGAAAGTTTGAAGTTGCTGCACTCAACCTTGTTCGTAGGAATGCTACTGATTCCTAGAACTGAAGTAGCTTCTTTCACACAGTACAGTGTTCAGCAATTAAGATTTTTTTTTTAAACAAACGACTTTAACAATGAATTGAAAATAGTAAGTTGTACATCTTGTTAGTCTACACCATCTAGGAGTGTTTGAACTTGCTGCACTCAACCATGTTCGTAGAAAAGCAACTGATTCCTAGAACCGTACTAGCTTATTTCCCACAGTACAGTGTTAGGCAATGACGATGTTTGTTTTCTAAACAAACTACGTTAGAAATGAAGCGAAAATAGTAAGTTGTACATCTTGATAGATTACACTAACTACGAAAGTTTGAAGTTGCTGCACTCAACCATCTTCATATTAAAGCAACTGATTCCTAGAACCGAATTCACTTATTTCACACAGTACAGTATTCGGCAATGAAGATATTTGTTTTCTAAACAAACTACTTTAGAAATGAAGCGAAACTAATAAGTTGTCCATCTTGTCAGATTACACTAAATAGGAAAGATTGAAGTTGCTGCACTGAACCTTCTTCTTAGTAAAGCAATTGTTTCCTAGTACCGAACTACTTTATTTCACACATTACAGTGTTTGGGACAGAAGATGTTTGTTATCTAAATAAACTACTTTAGAATTGAGGCCAATCTACTAAGTTGTACATCTTGTTAGATTACAGAAACTAGGAAAGTTTGAAGTTGATGTACTCAACCATCTTTGTAGTAAAGCAACTGATTCCTAGAACCGAATTAGCTTATTTCACACAGCACAGTGTTCGGCAATGAAGATGTTTATTTTCTAAACCAACTACTTTAGAAATGCAGTGAAACTACTAAGTTGTACATCTTCTTAGACTACCCTAAATAGGAATTTTTGAACTTGCTGCACTCAACCATTTTTATAGAAAATCTACTGATTCCTAGAACCGAACTAGCTTATTTCACACAGTACAATGTTCGGCAATGAAGGGGCTTGTTTTCTAAACAAACTACTTTATAAATGAAGCGAATCTACTAAGTTGTACATCTTGTTAGATTACACAAACTAGGAAAGTTTGAAGTTGCTGCACTCAACCTTGTTCGTAGGAATGCTACTGATTCCTAGACCCGAACTAGCTTCTTTCACACAGTAGAGTGTTCGGCAATGAAGATGTTTTTTTTCTAAACAAATTACTTTTACAATGAAGCGAAATTAGGTAGTATAGATCTTGTTAGTGTACACTACCTACGAGTGTTTGAACTTGCTGCACTCAACCATGTTCATAGAAAAGCAACTGATTTCTAGAACTGAACTAGCTTATTTCACACAGTACAGTGTTCGGCAATGAAGATGTATGTTTTCTAAACAAACTACGTTAGAAATGAAGTGAACCTAGTAAGTTGTACATCTTGTTAGATTACACTAACAAGGAAATTTTGAAATTGCTGCACTCAACCATCTTAGTAGTAAAGCAACTGATTCCTAGAACAGAATTAGCTTATTTCAAACAGTACAGTGTTCGGCAATGAAGATGTTTGTTTTCTAAACAAACTACTTAGAAATGAAGGGAAACTAGTAAGTTTTACATCTTGTTAGATTACACTAACTAGGAAAGATTGAAGATGCTTCACTGAAACATCTTCGTAGTAAAGCAAATGATTCCTAGAACCGAACTAGCTTATTTCACATATTTACAGTGTTCGGGAATGAAGATGTTGGTTTTCTAAACAAAGTACTTTAGAAATGGAGCGAAACTACTAAGTTGAACATCTTGTTAGATTACAGTAACAAGGAGTGTTTGACATTGCTGCACTCAACCATCTTTAGAGAAAAGGAACTGATTCCAAAACCGAACTAGATTATTTCACACAGTACAGTGTTTGGCAATGAAGATGTTTGTTTTCTAAACAAACTACTTTAGAAATGAAGCGAAACTAGTAAGTTGTATATCTTGTTAGCCTACACTAACTAGGAATGTTTGAACTTTCTAAACTCAACCATCTTTATAGAAAAGCAACTGATTCCTAGTGCCAAACTAGGTTATTTCACCCAGTACAGTGTTCGGCAATGGAGTTGTTTACTTTCTAAACAAACTACTATAGAAATGAAGCTAATCTACTAAGGTGTACATCTTCTTAGATTACACAAACAAGGAAAGTTTGAGGTTGCTGCATTCAAACTTGTTCGTAGGAAAGCAACTGATTCCTAAAACCAAACTAGCTTATTTCACACAGTATAGTGTTCAGCAATGAAGATGTTTCTTTTGTCAACAAAGTAGAAATGAAGTGAAACTAGTAAGTTGTACATGTGGTTAGATTACACTAACTAAAAATGTCTGAACTTATTGCACTCAACCATCTTTGTAGAAAAGCAACTGATTCCTAGAAACAAAGTAGCTTATTTCACACAGTACAGTGTTTGGCAATGAAAATGTTTGTTTTCTTTCTTTTTTTTTTTTAATCAATATATATTTTTTATTTATATTATTCTGATTTTACATTCACAGTATTGGTTCCATTGTCCTCCTCCCCTTCCTCCCACTTTCAAAGGAAAATGTTTGTTTTCTAAACAAACTATTTAGAAATGAAGCAAAAGTAGTAAGTTGTACAAGTTGTTAGATTACACTAACTAGGAATGTTACAACTTGCTGCATTCAACCAACTTCGTCGAAAAGCAACTGATTCCTAGAAGTGAACTAGCTCATTTCACACAGTACAGTGTTCTGAAATGAATATGTTTGTTTTCTAAACAAACCACATTATCAATGAAGCTAAACTTGTAAGTTGTATATCTTGTTGGATTAAACTAACTAAGAATGTTCAAACTGCTGCACTCAACCATCTTTGTAGAAAAGCAACTGATTCCAAGAACCGAACTACCTTATTTCAATCAGTACAGTGTTCAGCAATGAAGACCTTTGTTTTCTAAAAAAATTACTTTAGAAATGAAGCGAAACTAGTAAATTGTACATCCTGTTAGATTTCACTGACAAGGAATGTTTGAACTTGCTACACTCAACAATCTTCGTAGAAAAGCAACTGATTCATAGAACCGAACTAGCTTATTTCACAAAGTACAGTGTTCAGCATTTAAGGTGTTTGATTTCTAAATAAACTACTATAAAATGACACGAATTTACTAAGATGTACATCTTCTTAGATTACACAAACAAGGAAAGTTTGAAGTTGCTGCACTCAACTTTCTTCGTACGAAAGCAACTGATTCCTAGAACAGAACTAGCTTATTTCACACAGTACAGTATTCCACAATGGAGATGTTTGTTTTCTAAAAAAATACTTTAGACCTGAGGTGAATCTACTAAATTGTACATATCGTTATATTACACAAACTAGGAAAGTTTGAAGTTGCTGCACTCAACATTCTTCGTAGGAAAGCAACTGATTCCTAGAACTGAACAATCTTATTTCACACAGAACCATGTTCAGGAATGAAGATGTTTGTCTTCTAAACAAACTACATTAAAAATGAAGCGAAACTAGTAAGTTGTACATCTTGTTATATTACACTAACTAGGAATCCTTGAACTTGCTGCACTCAACCATCTTCGTAGAAAAGCAACTGATTCCGAGAACCGAACTAGCTTATTTCACACAGTACAGTGATCGGCAATGAAGATAATTGTTTTCTAAACAAACTACTTTAGAATGAGGAGAATGTACTAAGTTGTACATCTTGTTAGATTACACAAACTAGGAAAGTTTTAAATTGCTGCACTCAACCTTGTTCGTAGGAATGCAACTGATTCCTTGAATTGAACTAGCTTATTTCACACAGTACAATGTTCGGCAATGAAGATGTTTGTTTTCTAAACAAACTACTTTAGAAAGTAAGCAAAACTACTAAGTTGTACAGCTTTTTAAACTACACTAACTAGGAATGTTTGAACTTGCTGCACTGAATCATCTTCGTAGAAAAGCAACTGATTAACAGAAAAGAACTAGCTTATTTCACACAGTACAGTGTTTGGCCATGAAGCTGTTTGTTTTCTAAACAAACTACTTTAGAAACAAAGTGAAAGTAGTAAGTTGTACATCTTGTTATATTACACTACCTGGGAATGTTTGTACTTGCTGCGCTTAAACATGTTTGTAGAAAATCAACTGATTCTTAGAACCAAACTAGCTTATTTCACACAGTACAGTGTTCGTCAGTGAAGATATTTGTTTTCTAATCAAACTACTTTAGAAATGAAACGGAACTAGTAAGTTGTACATCTTGTTGGAGTACACTAACTAGGAATGTTTGAACTTGCTGCACTCAACCATCTTTGTAGAAAAGTAACTGATTCCTAGAACCGAACTAGCTTGTTTCACACAGTACAGTGTTGGCAATGAATATGTTACTTTTCTAAACAAACTACCTGAGAAATGAAGAGAAACTACTAAGTTGTATATATTGTTAGACTACACTAACTAGGAATGTTTGAACTTGTTGAACTCAACGATCTTCGTAGAAAAGCAACTGATTTCTAGAACCGAACTAGCATATTTCACACAGTACAGTGTTCGGCAAAGAAGACATTTGTTTTCTAAACAAACTACTTTAGACATGAGGCGAATCTACTAAGTTGTATATCTTGTTAGATTTCTCAAACAAGGAAAGTTTGAAGTTGCTGCACTCCACCTTCTTCATAGGAAAGCAACTGAATCCAAGAAAAGAACTAGCATATTTTACCCAGTACAGTGTTCGGGAATGAAGATGTTTGTTTTGTAAACAAACTACTATAGAAATGATGTGAATCTCCTAAGATGTACATCTTCTTAGATTACACAAACAAGGAAAGTTTGAAGTTGCTGCACTCAACCTTCATCGGAGGAAAGCAAATGATTGGTAGAACCGAACTAGCTTATTTCACACAGTACAGTGTTCGGCAATGAAGATGTTTGTTTCTTAAACAAACTACTTTAGAAATGAAGCGAAACTACTAAGTTGTACATCTTGTTTGATTACACTAACAAGGATTGTTTGAACTTCCTGCACTCAACCATCTTTGCAGAAAAGCAACTGATTCCTAGAACCGAACTAGCTTATTTAACACAGTACACTGTTCGGCAATGAAGAACTTTGTTTTCCAATGAAACTAATTTAGAAATGAAGCGAAATCAGTAAGTTGTACATCTTCTTAGATTACACTAACTAGGAATGTTTGAACTTGCTGCACTCAACATCTTGGCAGAAAAGCAACTGATTGCTAGAACCGAATTAGCTTATTTCACCCAGTACAGTGTTTAGCAATGAAGTTGTTTGTTTTCTAAACAAACTACTTTAGAAATGAAGCAAAATTAGTAATTTCTAAATCATGTTAGATTACACTAACTAGGAATGTTTGAACTTACTGCACTCAGCCATCTTCGTAGAAAAGCAACTGATATCTAGAACCAAACTATCTTATTTCACAAAGTACAGTTTTCGGCAATGAAGATGTTTGTTTTCTAAACAAACTACTTCAGAATTGATGGGGAATCTACTATGTTGTATATCTTTTTACATTACTCAAAGAAGGAAAGTTTGAAGTTGCTGCAATCAACCTTCTTCGTAGAAATGCAACTGATTCCTACATACGAACTACCTTATTTCACACAGTACAGTATTTGGCAATGAAGATGTTTGTTTTCTTAACAAACTACTTTAGAAATGAGGCGAATCTACTAAGTTGTACATCTTGTTAGATTACACAAACAAGGAAAGTTTGAAGTGGCTGCACTCAAACTACTTCTAAGAAAGCAACTGATTCCTAGAACCGAACTAGCTTAGTTCACACAGTATAGTGTTCGGCAGTGAAGATGTCTATTTTCTAAACAAACTACTTTAGAAATGAAGCGAAACTACCAAGGTGTACATCTTGTTTGATTACACTAGCTAGGAATATTTGAACTTGCTGCACTAAACCATCTTCGTAAAAGCAACTGATTCCTAGAACCGAACTAGCTTATTTCACACAGTACAGTTTTCAGCAATGAAGATGTTTGTTTTCTAAACAAACTACTTTAGAAATGAGATGAATCTACTAATTTGTACATCTTGTTAGATTACAGAAACTAGGAAATTTTGCAGTTGCTGCACTCAACTTTGTTCGTAGGGAAACAACTGATTCCCAGAACCAAACTAGGTTATTTTACACAGTACAGTGTTTGGCAATGAAGATGTTTGTTTTCAAAGAAACTACTTTAGAAATGAAGAGAAGCTAGTAAGTTGTACATCTTGATAGATTACACAAAGTACGACTTTGTGAACTTGCTGCACTCAACCATCTTTGTAGAAAAGCTACTGATTAGTAGAACCTAACTAGCTTATTTCACACAATACAGTGTTCAGCAATGAGGATGTTTGTTTTCTAAACAGACTACTTTCCAAATAAAGTGAAACTAGTTAGTTGTATATCTTGTTAGACTACACTAACTAGGAATGTTTGAACTTGCTGCACTCAACCATCTTCGTAGGAAAGCACCTTATTCGTCGGACTGAACTACCTTATTTCTCACAGTACAGTTTTTGGCATTGAAGATGTTTGTTTTCTAAACAAATTACTTTAGAAATGAGGCGAATCTACTAAGTTGTGCATCTTGTTATATTACACAAACAAGGAAAGTTTGAAGTTGCTGCATTCAACCTTGCTCATAGGAAAGCAACTGGTTCATAGAACCGAACTAGCTTATTTCACACAATACAGTGTTCGGCAATGCAGATGTTTCTTTTCTGAAGAAACTACTATAGAAATGAAATGAATCTACTAAAATGTACATCTTCTTAGATTACACAAACAGGGAAAGTTTTAAGTTGCTGCACTCAACCTTATTCTTAGGAAAACAACTGATTCTAAGAACTTAACTAGCTTATTTCACACAGTACAGAGTTCGGCAATGAAGATGTTTTTTTCCAAAACAAACTACTTTAGAAATGAAGCAAAACTAGTCAGTTGTACATCTTGTTAGATTACACTAACTAGGAATGTTTGAACTTACGCACTCAATCATCTTCATAGAAAAGCAACTGATTTCTAGAACTGAACTAGCTTATTTCACACAGTACAGTGTTCGGCAATGAAGACATTTGTTTTCTCAACAAACTACTTTAGAAATGAGGCGAATATACTAAGTTGTATATCTTGTTAGATTACTCAAACAAGGAAAGTTTGACGTTGCTGCACTCAACCTTCTTCGAAGGAAAGCAACTGATTCCAAGAAAAGACCTAGCGTATTTCACACTGTACAGTGTTCGGCAATGAAGATCTTTGTTTTCTAAACAAACTACTATAGAAATCACGCGAATCTCCTAAGATGTACATCTTCTTAGATTACACAAACAAGGAAAGTTTGAAGTTGCTGCCCTCAACCTTCATCGTACGAAAGCAACTGATTGCTAGAACCGAACTAGCTTATTTTACACAGTACAATGTTCAGCAATGAAGATGCTTGTTTTCTAAACAAACTACTTTAGAAATGAAGCAAAACTTGTAAGTTGTACATCTTCTTAGATTACACTAACTAGGCATGTTTGAACTTGCTGCACTCAACCATTTTTGTAGAAAAGAAACTGATTTATAGCACTGAACTGTCTTATTTCATAAAGTACTGTGTTCGGCAATGAAGATGTTTGTTTTGTAAACGAACTACTTCAGAATTTTTGGCGAATCTACTATGTTGTGAATCTTGTTAGATTACTCAAACACGGAAAGTTTGAAGTTGCTGCACTCGACCATCTTCGTAGAAAAGAAACTGATTTCTAGAACCGAACTAGCTTATTTTACACAGTACAGTGTTTGGCAATGAAGATGTTTCTTTTCTAAACACACTACTTTAGAAATGAGGCGAATCTACTATGTTGTATATAATGTTAGATTCCTCAAACAAGGAAAGTTTGAAGTTTCTGCACTGAACCTTCTTCGTAGGAAAGCAACTGAATCCTAGAAACGAACTAGCTTATTTCCCAGAGTACAGTGTTCGGAAATGAATACGTTTGTTTTCTAAACAAACTACTTTAGAAATGAGGCGAATCTACTATGGTGTATATCTTGTTAGATTACTCTAACAAGGAATGTATGAACTTGCTGCTATCAACCATCATTGTAGGAATGCAACTGACTCTTAGAACCGACTTAGCTTATTTCACACAGTACAGTGTTCGGCAATGAAGATGTTTGTTTTCTAAGCAAACTACTTTAGAAATGAGGTGAATCTACTAACTTGTATATCTTGTTAGATTACACAAACTAGGAAAGTTTGATGTTGGTGCACTCAACCTTCTTCGTAGGAAAGCATCTGATTTCTAGAACCGAACTAGCTTATTTCACACAGTACAGTGTTCGGCAATGAAGATGTTCATCTTCTAAACAAACTACATTAGAAATGAAGTGAAACTAGAAAGTTGTACATCTTGTTAGATTACACTAACTAGGAATGTTTGAACCTGCTGTAGTCAACCATCTTCGTAGAAATGCAATTGATTCCTCGAACTGAAATGGCTTATTTCACACAGGACAGTGTTCGGCAATGAAGATGTTTGTTTTCTAAACAAACTACTTTAGAAATGAGGCGAATCTACTAAGTTGTACATCTTGTTAGATTACACAAACAAGGAAAGTTTGATGTTGCTGCACTCAACCTACTTTGTAGGAAAGCAAGTGATTCCTAGAACCGTACTAGCTTATTTCACACAGTACAGTGTTCGGCAATGAAGATGTTTATTTTCTAAACAAACAACTTTAGAAAGGAAGCGAAAGTACTAAGTTGTACATCTGTTTGATTACACTAACTAGGAATATTTGATCTTGCTGCACTCAACCATCTTTGTAGAAAAGCAACTGATTCCTAGAACCGAACTAGCTTATTTCACACAGTAGAGTGTTCAGCAATGAAGATGTTTGTTTTCTAAACAAACTACTTTAGAAATGAAGCGAAACTACTAAGTTGTACAGCTTGTTAGATTGCACTTACTAGGAATGTTTGAACTTCATGCACTCAACCATCTTCGTAGAAAAGCAACTGATTCCAAGAACAAAACTAGATTATTTCACACAGTACAGTTTTCAGCAATTAAGAAGTTTGTTTTCTAAAAAAACTACTTTAGAAATGAGACGAATCTACTAAGTTGTACATCTTGTTAGATTACAGAAACTAGGAAATTTTGAAGTTGCTGCACTCAACCTTGTTCGCAGGAAAGCAACTGATTCCTAGAACCGAACTAGGTTATTTCACACAGTACAGTGTTTGGCAATGAAGATGTTTGTTTTCAAAGAAACTATTTTAGAAATGAAGAGAAGCTAGTAAATTGTACATCTTGATAGATTACACTAACTAGGACTTTTTGAACTTGGTGCACTCAACCATCTTTGTAGAAAAGCAACTGATTAGTAGAACCAAACTACCTTATTTCACACAGTACAGTGTTCAGCAATGAAGATGTTTGTTTTCTAAAAAGACTACTTTAGGAATGAAGCAAAACTAGTTGGTTGTACATCTTGTTAGACTACACTAAGTAGGAATGTTTGAACATGCTGCACTCAACCATCTTCGTAGGAAAGCAACTTATTCGTAGGATCGAGCTAGCTTATTTCACACAGTACATTGTTCAGTAATGAAGATGTTTGTTTTCTAAACAAACTACTTTAGAAATGAGGCGAATCTACTATGTTGTGCATCTTGTTAGATTACACTAACTAGGAATCTTTGAACTTGTGGCACTCAACAATCTTCGTAGAAAAGCAACTGATTGCTAGTACGGAACTAGCTTATTTCACACAATACAGTGTTTGGCAATGAAGATGTTTGTTTTCAAACAAACTACTTTAGAAATGAAGCGAAACTAGTCAGTTGTACATCTTGATAGATTACACTAACTAGGACTTTGTGAACTAGCTGCACTCAACCACCTTTGTAGAAAAGCAACTCATTAGTAGAACCTAACTAGCTTATTTCACACAGTACAGTGGTCAGCAATGAAGATGTTTGTTTTCTAAACAGACTATTTTAGGAATGAAGCAAAACGAGTTGGTTATACATCTTGTTAGACTACACTAACTAGGAATGTTTGAACTTGCTGCACTCAACCATCTTTGTAGGAAAGCAACTTATTCGTACGAACGACCTTGCTTATTTCACACAGTACAGTGTTCGGCAATGAAGATGTTTGTTTTGTAAACACACTACTTTAGAAATGAGGCGAATCTACTAAGTTGAACATCTTGTTATATTAAACAAACAAGGAAAGTTTGAAGTTGCTGCATTCAACCTTCCTCGTAGGAAAGGAGCTGGTTCGTAGAAACGAACTAGCTTATTTCACACAATACAGTGTTCCACAATGAAGATGTTTCTTTTCTTAAGAAACTACTATAGAAATGACGTGAATCTACTAAGGTGTACATCTTCTTAGATTACACAAACAGGGTAAGTTTCATGTTTCTGCACTCAACCTTCTTCGTAGGAAAACAACTGATTCTAAGAACTGAACTAGCTTATTTCACACAATACAGTGTTTGGCAATGAAGATGTTTGTTTCCTAAACAAACTATTTTAGAAATGAAGCAAAACTAGTCAGTTGTACATCATCTTAGATTACACAAACAAGAAAAGTTTGAAGTTGCTGCACTGAACCTTCTTTTTAGGAACACAACTGATTACTAGAACCGAACTAGCTTATTTCACACAGTACAGTTTTCGTCAGTGAAGATGTTTGTTTTCTTAACGAACTACTTTAGAAATGAAGTGAAACTACTAAGTTGTACATCTTGTTAGATTACAGTAACTAGGAATTTTGAACTTGCTACACTCAACCAACTTCGTAGAAAAGCAACTGATTCCTATAACCTAACCAGCTTATTTCACACAGTACTGTGTTCGTCAATGAAGATGTTTGTTTTCTAAACCAACTACTATAGAAATGATGTGAATCTACTAAGATGTATATCTTCATAGATTACACAAACAAGGAAAGTTTGATGTTGCTGCACCCAACCTTATTTGTAGGAAAGCAACTGATTCCTAGAACCGAACTAGCTTCTTTCACACAGTATAGTGTTCGGAAATGAAGTTGTTTGTGTTCTAAATAAACTAATTTAGAAAGGAAGCGAAAGTAGTAACTTTTAAATCTTGTTAGATTGCACTAACAAGGAAAGTTTGAACTTGCTGCACTCAACCATCTTCGTAGAAAAGCAACTGATTCCTAGAACTGACCTAGCTTAGTTCACACACTACAGTGTTTGGCAATGAAGATGTTTGTTTTGTAAACAAACTACTTTAGAAATGAAGCAAAATTAGTAAGTTTTCCTTCTTGTTAGACTACATAAACTAGGAATGTTTGAACTTGCTGTACTCAATCATCTTCTAGAAAAGCAACTGATTCCTAGACCCGAACTAGCTTATTTCACACAGTACAGTGTTCAGCAATGAAGATGTCTGTTTTCTAAACAAACTACTTCAGGAATGAGTCGAATCTACTAAGTTGAACATCTTGTTAGATTACACAAACTAGGAAAGTTTGAACTTGCTGCACTCAACCTTGTTTGTAGGAAGCAACTGATTCCTATAACCGAACTAGCTTATTTCACACAGTACAGTTTTCGGCAATGAAGATGTTTGTTTTCCTAAACATACTACTTTTAAAATTAAGCAAAACTAGTAAGTTGTACATCTTGTTAGATTACACAAACAAGGAAAGTTTGAAGTTACTGCACTAAACCTTCTTCTTAGTTAACCAACTGATTCCCAGAACCGAACTAGCTTATTTCACACAGTACAGTGTTCGGCAATAATGATGTTTGTTTTCTAAATAAACTAATTTAGAAATGAATGAAACTAGTAAGGTGTACATCTTGTTAGATTGCACTAACTAGGAATGTTTGAACTTGCTGCATTCAACCTTGTTACTAGGCTAGCAAGTGATTCCTAGAATCGAACTAGCTTATTTCACACAGTACAGTGTTCTGCAATGAAGATGTTTGTTTTCTCAACAAACTACTTTAGAAATAAACAAAACTAGTAGGTTTTACATCTTGTTAGATTACTCTAACTAGGAGTGTTTGAACTTGCTGCACTCACCCATCTTTGTAGAAAATCAACTGATTCTTAGAAACAATGTAGCTTATTTCACACAGTGCATTGTTCGGAAATGAAGATGTTTGTTTTCTAAACAAACTACTTTAGAAATGAAGCTAAACTAGTAAGTTGTACATGTGGTTAGACTACCCTAACTAGGAATGTTTGAACTTGCTGCACTAAATCATTTTCGTAGAAAAGCAAATGATTCTTAGAACCGAACTAGCTTATTTCAGACAGTACAGTGTTCGGCAATGAAGATGTTTTTCTTCTAAAGAAACTACTTTACAAATGAGGCAAATCTACTAAGTTGTACATCTTTTCAGATTACACAAACATGGCAAGTTTGAAGTTGCTGCCATCAAACTTCTTCTTAGGAAAGCAACTGATTCCTAAAAACGAAGTAGCTTATTTCACACAGTACAGTGTTCAGCAATGAAGATCTTTGTTTTCTAAACAAACTACTTTAGAAATGAGGCGAATCTACTAAGTTGTACATCTTGTTAGATTACACAAACTAGGAAAGTTTGAAGTTGCTGCACTCAATCTTGTTCGTAGTATAGCAACTGATTCCTAGAACTGAACTAGCTTATTTCACAAAATACAGTGTTCGGCAATGAAGATCTTTGTTTTCTAAACAAACTACTTTAGGAATGAAGCTAAACTAGTAAGTTGTATAACTTGTTAGACTACACTAACTAGGAATGTTTGAACTTGCTGCACTCAACCATCTTCGTAGAAAAGCAACTGATTCCTTAAACCGAACTAGCTTATTTCACACAGTACAGTGTACGGCAATGAAGATGTTTCTTTTCTAAATAAACTACTTTGGAAATGAGGTGAATCTACTAAGTTGTACATCTTTATCGATTACACAAACAAGGAAAGTTTGAAGTTGCTGCACTCAAACTTCTTCATAGTAAAGCAACTGATTCCTAGAAGCGAACCACCTCATTTCACACAGTACTGTTCTAAAATGAAGATGTTTGTTTGCTAAACAAACAACTTTAGAAATAAGGCAAATCTACTAAGTTGTACATCTTGTTACATTACACAAACAAGGAAAGTTTGAACTTGCTGCACTAGACCTTTTTCGTAGGAAAGCAACTGTTTCCTAGAAACGAAATAGTTTATTTCACACAGTACAGTGTTCGGGAATGAAGATGTTCATCTTCTAAACAAACTACTTTAGAAATGAAGCAAAACTAGTAAGTCGTACATCTTCTTACATTACACTAACTAGGAAGGATTGAACTTGCTGCACTAAACCATCTTCGTAGAAAAGCAACTGACTCTGAGAACCGAACTAGCTTATTTCACACAATACAGTGTTCGGAAATACAGATGTTTGTTTTCTAAACAAACTACTTTAAAAATGAAGAGAAACTAGTAAGTTGTACATCTTGGCAGATTACAGTAACTAGGAATGTTTGAACTTGCTGCACTCAACCTTATTATTAGGCATGCAACTGATTCCTAGAACCAAACTAGCTTATTTCACAAAGTACAGTGTTCGGCAATGAAGACGTTTGTTTTCTAAACAAACTACTGTAGAAATGAAGTGAACCTACTGAGTTGTATATCTTGTTATACTACACTAACTAGGAAAGTTTGAACTTGCTGCACTAAACCATGTTCATAGAAAAGAAACTGATTTCCAGAAAGGAAGTAGTTTATTTCACACAGTACAGTGTTCGGCAATGAAGAGGGTTGTTTTCTAAACAAACTACTTTATAAAGGAAGCGAAACTAGTACATTGTACATCTTGTTAGATTATACAAACAAGGAAAGTTTGAACTTGCTGCACGAAACCTGCTTCTTAGGAAAGCAACCGATTCCTGGAACCGAACTAGCTTATTTCACACAGTACAGTGATCGGCAATGAAGATGTTTGTTTTCTAAACAAACTACTTTGAAATGAAGGGAAACTAGTAAGTTGTACATCTTGTTAGACTACACTAACTAGGAATGTTTGAACTGGCTGCACTCAACCATCTTTGTAGAAAAGCAACTCATTCCTAGCTTATTTCACACAGTACAGTCTTTGGCAATGAAGATGTTTGTTTTCTAAACAAACAACTTTAGAAATGAAGCGAATTGACTAAGTCGTACATCTTGTTAGATTACACTAACTTGGAATGTTTGAACTTACTGCACTCAACCATCTTCGTAGAAAAGCACCTGATTCCTAGAACCATACTAGCTTATTTCACAGAGTACATTGTTCAGCATTGAAGATGTTTGTTTTCTAAATAAATTACTATAGAAATGAAATGAAACTAGTAAGTTGTATATCTTGTTATATTACACCAACTAGGAAAGTTAGAAGTTTCTGCACTATACCTTGTTCATAGGAATGCAACTGATTCCTAGATCCAATGTAGCTTATTTCACACAGTACAGTGTTCGGCAATGAAGATGTTTGTTTTCTAAACAAACTACTTTAGATATGAAGCGAAACTAGTAAGTTGTTCATCTTGTTAGACTACACTAATTAGGAATGTTTGAACTTGCTGCACTAAACCATCTTCGTAGAAAAGCAACTGATTCCCAGAACCAAACTAGCTCATTTCACACAGGACAGTGTTCGGGATTGAAGATGTTTGTTTTCTCAACAAACAACTTTAGAAATGAAGTGAAACTAGTAAGTTGTACATCTTCTGAGATTACGCTAACTAGGAATGTTTGAACTTGCTGCACTCAACCATCCTCTTATAAAAGCAACTGATTCATAGAACCGAACTACCTTATTTCACACAGTACATTGTTTGTCAATGAATATGTTTGTTTTCTAAACAAACTACTTCAGAAATGAAAAGAAACTAGTAAGTTGTACGTTTTGTTACATTACACTAAGGAGGAATGTTTGAACTTGCTGCACATAAAGATTTTCGTAGAAAACCGTCTGATTTCTTGAACCTAACTAATTTATTTCACACAGTACAGTGTTCGGCAACGAAGACCTTTGTTTTCTAAACAAATTACTTTAGAAATCAGGCGAATCTACTAAGTTGTAAATCTTGTTAGATTACACAAACAAGGAAAGTTTGAAGTTGCTGCACTCCACCTTCTTTGTAGGAAAGCAACTGATTCCTAGAAACGAGTCAGCTTATTTCACACAGTACAGTGTTCAGCAATGAAGTTTCTTTTCTAAACAAATTACTTTAGAAATGAGGCAAATCTACAAAGTTGTACATATTGTTACATTACACAATCAAGGAAAGTTTGAAGTTGTTGCACTCAAACCTCTTCGTAGAAAAGCATCTGATTCCTACAACCGAACTAGCTTATTTTACACAGTACACTGTTCGGCAATGAAGATATTTGTTTTCTAAACAAAATACTTTAGAAATGAAGCGAAACTAGTAAGTTGTACATCTTGTTAGATTACACCAACTAGGAATGTTTGAACTTGCTGCACTCAACCGTCTTCATAGAAAAGCAACTGATTCCCAGAACCGAACTAGCTTATTACACACAGTACAGTGTTCCGCAATGAAGATGTTTGTTTTTTAAACATACTACTTTAGAAATGAAGCAAAACTGGTAAGTTTTATGTCTTCTTAGATTACACTAACTAGGAATGTTTGAACTTGCTGCACTCAACAATCTTTGTAGAAAAGCAACTGATTCCCAGAACTGAACCATCTTATTTCAAACAGTAGAGTGTTCAGCAATGAAGACATTTGTTTTCTAAACAAACTAATTTAGAAATGAGGCGAATCTATTAAGTTTCATATCTTGTTAGATTACAGAAACAAGGAACGTTTGAAGTTGCTGCACTCAACCTTCTTCGTAGGAAAGCAACTGATTACGAGAATAGAACTGGCTTATTTCACACAGTACAGTGTTCGGCAATGAAGATATTTGTCTTCTAAACCAACTACTTTAGAAATGAAGCAAAACTAGTAAGTTGTACACCTTGTTAGATTACACTAACTAGGAATGTTTGAACTTGCTGCACTCAACGTTCTGTGTAGAAAAGCAACTGATTCCTCGAAACAAAGTAGCTTATTTCACATAGTACAGTCTTTGGCAATGAAGATGTTTGTTTTCTAAACAAACTACATTAGAAATGAAGAGAAACTAGTAAGTTGTACATATTGTTAGATTACACTAACTTGGAATGTTTGAACTTGCTGCACTCAACAATCCTCGTAGAAAAGCAACTGATTCCTAGAACCATACTAGCTTATTTCACAGAGTACAGTGTTCAGCAATGAAGATGTTTGTTTTCTAAACAAATTACTTTAGAAATGAAATGAAACCAATAAGTTATACATTTTGTTAAATTACACAAACTAGGAAAGTTTGAAGATTCTGCACTCAACCTTGTTCATAAGAATGCAACTGATTCTTAAAACTGAACTAGCTTATTTACCACAGTACAGGGTCGACAATGAAGATGTTTCTTTTCAAAACAAACTACTTTAGAAATGAAGCGAAAAAAGTAAGTTGTACATCTTGTTAGATTACACTAACTAGGAATGTTTGAACTTGCGTCACTCAACCGTCTTCGTAGAAAATCAACTATTTCCTAGATCCAGTGTAGCTTATTTCACACAGTACAGTTTTCGGCAATGAAGATGTTTGTTTTCTAACCAAACTACTTTAGAAATGAAGCGAAACTAGTAAGTTGTATATCTTATTAGATTACATTAACTAGGAATGTTTGAACTTGCTGCACTCAACCATCTTCGTAGAAAATCAAATGATTCCTAGAATTGAACTAGCTTCTTTCACACAGTACAGTGCTTGGCAATGAAGATGTTTGTTTTGTAAACAAACTCCTTTAGAAATGAAGCGAAACTACTAAGTTGTACATCTTGTTAGATTACACTAACTAGTACGTTTGAACTTGCTTCACTCAACCATCTGTGTAGAACATCAACTGATTCCAAGAACCGAACTAGCTTTTTCACACAGTACAGTGTTGTGCAATGAAGATGTTTGTTTTCTAAACAAACTACTTTAGAAATGAAGCGTAACTAGTAAGTTGTACTTCTTGTTAGACTACACTAACTAGAAAAGTTTGAACTTGCTGCACTAAACCTTCTTTGTAGGAAAGCAACTGATTCCTACAATCGAATTAGATTATTTCACACAGTACACTTTTCGGCAATGAAGATGTTTGTTTTTGAAACAAACTACCTTAGATATGAAGCGAATCTAGTAAGTTGTACATCTTGTTAGATTACATTAACTAGAAACGTTTGAACTTGCTGCACTAAACCTTCTTCGTAGGAAAGCGACTGATTCCTAGAACTAAACTAACTTATTTCACACAGAACAATTTTCGACAATGAAGATGTATGTTTTCTAAACAAACTGCTTTAGAAATGAAGTGAAACTACTAAGTTGTACATCTTGTTAGATTACACTAACTAGAAAAGTTTGAACTTGCTGCACTAACCCTTCTTCGTAGGAAAGCAACTGATTCCTAGAACCGAACTAGCTTATTTCACACGGTATAGTTTTCGGCAACGAAGATGTTTCTTTTTGAAACAAACTACTTTAGATATGAAGCGAATCTAGTAAGTTGTACATCTTGTTAGGTTACACTAACTAGAAAAGTTTGAACTTGCTGCACTAAACTTTCTTCGTAGGAAAGCGACTGATTCCTAGAACTGAACTAACATTTCACACAGTACAGTTTACGGCAATGAAGATGTATGTTTTCTAAACAAACTGCTTTAGAAATGAAGTGAAACTACTAAGTTGTACATCTTGTTAGATTACACTAACTAGTAAAGTTTGAACTTGCTGCACTAAACCTTCTTCGTAGGAAAGCAACTGATTCCTAGAACCGAACTACCTTATTTCACACAGTACAGTGTTCGGCAATGAAGACGTTTGTTTTCTAAAGAAACTACTTTAGAAATGAAGCGTAAGTAGTAAGTTGTACATCTTGTTAGACTACACTAACAAGAAAAGTTTGAACTTGCTGCACTAAACCTTCTTTGTAGGAAAGCAACTGATTCCTACAACCAAATTAGATTATTTCACACAGTACACTTTTCGGCAATGAAGATGTTTGTTTTTGAAACAAACTACCTTAGATATGAAGCAAATCTAGTAAGTTGTACATCTTGTTAGATTACATTAACTAGAAAAGTTTGAACTTGCTGCACTAAACCTTCTTCGTAGGAAAGCAATTGATTCCTAGAACCGAATTAGCTTATTTCACACAGAACAGTGTTCGGCAATGAAGATGTTTGTTTTCTAAAGAAACTACTTTACAAATGAAGCGAAACTAGTAAGTTGAACATCTTGTTAGAATACACAAACAAGGAAGGTTTGAAGTTGCTGCACTAAACCTTCTTCGTAGGAAAGCAACTGATTCCTAGAACCGAACTAACTTATTTCACACAGTATAGTTTTTGGCAACGAAGATGTTTCTTTTTGATACAAACTACTTTAGATATGAAGCGAATCTAGTAAGTTGTACATCTTGTTAGGTTACACTAACTAGAAAAGTTTGAACTTGCTGCACTAAACCTTCTTTGTAGGAAAGCAACTGATTCCTACAACAGAATTAGATTATTTCACACAGTACACTTTTTCGGCAATGAAGATGTTTGTTTTTGAAACAAACTACCTTAGAAATGAAGTGAAACTAGTAAGTTGTACATCTTGTTAGATTACACTAACTAGAAAAGTTTGAACTTGCTGCACTAAACCTTCTTCGTCAGAGGAAAGCAACTGATTCCTAGAACTGAACTAACTTATTTCACACAGTACAGTGTTCGGCAATGAAGATGTTTGTTTTCTAAACAAACTACTTTAGAAATGAAGCACAAAGGAGTAAGTTGTACATCTTGTTAGACTACACTAACTAGAAAAGTTTGAACTTGCTGCACTAAACCTTCTTCGTAGGAAAGCAACTGATTCCTAGAACTGAACTAGATTATTTCACACAGTACAGTTTTCGGCAATGAAGATGTTTGTTTTTGAAACAAACTACTTTAGATATGAAGCGAATCTAGTAAGTTGTACATCTTGTTAGATTACACTAACTAGAAAAGTTTGAACTTGCTGCACTAAACTTTCTTCTTCGTAGGAAAGCAACTGATTCCTAGAACTGAACTAACATTTCACACAGTACAGTGTTGGCAATGAAGATGTTTGTTTTCTAAAGAAACTACTTTACAAATGAAGCATAACTAGTAAGTTGTACATCTTGTTAGATTACACTAACTAGAAAAGTTTGAACTTGCTGCACTAAACCTTCTTTGTAGGAAAGCAACTGATTCCTAGAACCGAACTAACTTATTTCACACAGTACAGTTTTCGCAATGAAGATGTTTGTTTTCTAAACAAACTACTTTAGATATGAAGCGAATCTAGTAAGTTGTACATCTTGTTAGACTTACACTAACTAGAAAAGTTTGAACTTGCTGCACTAAACCTTCTTTGTAGGAAAGCAACTGATTCCTAGAACTGAACTAACTATTTCACAGAGTACAGTTTTCGGCAATGAAGATGTTTGTTTTCTAAACAAACTGCTTTAGAAATGAAGTGAAACTACTAAGTTGTACATCTTGTTAGATTACATTAACTAGAAAAGTTTGAACTTGCTGCACTAAACCTTCTTCGTAGGAAAGCAACTGATTCCTAGAACCGAACTTAGCTTATTTCACACAGAACAGTGTTTAGGCAATGAAGATGTTTGTTTTCTAAAGAAACTACTTTAGAAATGAAGCGAAACTAGTAAGTTGTACATCTTGTTAGAATACACAAACAAGAAAAGTTTGAACTTGCTGCACTAAACCTTCTTTGTAGGAAAGCAACTGATTCCTAGAACCGAACTAACATTTCACACAGTACAGTTTTCGGCAATGAAGATGTTTGTTTTGAAACAAACTACTTTTGATATGAAGCGAATCTAGTAAGTTGTACATCTTGTTAGATTACACTAACTAGAAAATTTTGAACTTGCTGCACTAAACCTTCTTCGTAGGAAAGCAACTGATTCCTAGAACTGAAACTAACTTATTTCACACAGTACAGTGTTCGCAATGAAGATGTTTGTTTTCTAAAGAAACTACTTTAGAAATGAAGGTGAAACTAGTAAGTTGTACATCTTGTTAGATGACACTAACTAGTAAAGTTTGAACTTGCTGCACTAAAACTTCTTCGTAGGAAAGCAACTGATTCATAGAAACGAACTAGCTTATTTCACACAGTACAGTGTTCGGCAATGAAGATGTTTCTTTTTGAAACAAACTACTTTAGATATGACGCGAATCTAGTAAGTTGTACATCTTGTTAGATTACATAAACTAGAAAAGTATGAACTTGCTGCACTAAACCTTCTTCATAGGAAAGCAATTGATTCCTAGAACCAAATTAGCTTATTTCACACAGAACAGTGTTCGGCAATGAAGATGTTTGTTTTCTAAAGAAACTACTTTACAAATGAAGCGAAACTAGTAAGTTGAACATCTTCTTAGACTACACAAACAAGGAAGGTTTGAAGTTGCTGCACCTAATCTTCTTCGTAGGAAAGCAACTGATTCCTAGAACCGAACTAGCTTATTTCACACAGTACAATGTTCGGCAATGAAGATGTGTGTTTTCTAAAGAAACTACTTTAGAAATGAAGCGTAACTAGTAAGTTGTACTTCTTGTTAGACTACACTAACTAGAAAAGTTTGAACTTGATGCACTAAACCTTCTTTATAGGAAAGCAACTGATTCCTACAATCGAATTAGATTATTTCACACAGTACACTTTTCGGCAATGAAGATGTTTGTTTTTGAAACAAACTACCTTAGATATGAAGCGAATCTAGTAAGTTGTACATCTTGTTAGATTACATTAACTAGAAAAGTTTGAATTTGCTGCACTAAACCTTCTTCGTAGGAAAGCAATTGATTCCTAGTACCGAACTAACTTATTTCACACAGTATAGTTTTGGCAACGAAGATGTTTCTTTTTGAAACAAACTACTTTAGATATGAAGCGAATCTAGTAAGTTGTACATCTTGTTAGGTTACACTAACTAGAAAAGTTTGAACTTGCTGCACTAAACCTTCTTCAGAGGAAAGCAATTGATTCCTAGAACTGAACTAACTTATTTCACACAGTACAGTTTTCGGCAATGAAGATGTATGTTTTCTAAACAAACTGCTTTAGAAATGAAGTGAAACTACTAAATTGTACATCTTATTAGATTACACTAACTAGAAAAGTTTGAACTTGCTGCACTAAACCTTATTCGTAGGAAAGCAACTGATTCCTAGAACCGAACTACCTTATTTCACACAGTACAGTGTTCGGCAATGAAGATGTTTGTTTTCTAAAGAAACTACTTTAGAAATGAAGCGTAAGTAGAAAGTTGTATATTTTGTTAGACTACACTAACTAGAAAAGTTTGAACTTGCTGCACTAAACCTTCTTTGTAGGAAAGCAACTGATTCCTAGAACCGAATTAGATTATTTCCCACAGTACACTTTTCGGCAATGAAGATGTTTGTTTTTGAAAAAAACTACCTTAGATATGAAGCGAGTCTAGTAAGTTGTACATCTTGTTAGATTACATTAACTAGAAAAGTTTGAACTTGCTGCACTAAACCTTCTTCGTAGGAAAGCAATTGATTCCTAGAACCGAATTAGCTTATTTCACACAGAACAGTGTTCGGCAATGAAGATGTTTGTTTTCTAAAGAAACTACTTTACAAATGAAGCGAAACTAGTAAGTTGAACATCTTGTTAGACTACACAAACAAGGAAGGTTTGAAGTTGCTGCACTAAACCTTCTTCGTAGGAAAGCAACTGATTCCTAGAACCGAACTAACTTATTTCACACAGTATAGTTTTCGGCAACGAAGATGTTTCTTTTTGAAACAAACTACTTTAGATATGAAGCGAATCTAGTAAGTTGTACATCTTGTTAGGTTACACTAACTAGAAAAGTTTGAACTTGCTGCACTAAACCTTCTTCGTAGGAAAGCGACTGATTCCTAGAACTGAACTAACTTATTTCACACAGTACAGTTTTCGGCAATGAAGATGTATGTTTTCTAAACAAACTGCTTTAGAAATGAAGTGAAACTACTAAGTTGTACATCTTGTTAGATTACACTAACTAGAAAAGTTTGAACTTGCTGCACTAAACCTTCTTCGTAGGAAAGCAACTGATTCCTAGAACCGAACTACCTTATTTCACACAGTACAGTGTTCGGCAATGAAGATGTTTGTTTTCTAAAGAAACTACTTTAGAAATGAAGCGTAACTAGTAAGTTGTACTTCTTGTTAGACTACACTATCTAGAAAAGTTTGAACTTGCTGCACTAAACCTTCTTAGTAGGAAAGCAACTGATTCCTAGAACGGAATTAGATTATTTCACACAGTACAGTTTTCGGCAATGAAGATGTTTGTTTTTGAAACAAACTACCTTAGATATGAAGCGAATCTAGTAAGTTGTACATCTTGTTAGATTACATTAACTAGAAAAGTTTGAACTTGCTGCACTAAACCTTCTTCGTAGGACAGCAATTGATTCCTAGAACCGAATTAGCTTATTTCACACAGAACAGTGTTCGGCAATGAAGATGTTTGTTTCCTAAATAAACTACTTTACAAATGAAGCGAAACTAGTAAGTTGAACATCTTGTTAGACTACACAAACAAGAAAGGTTTGAAGTTGCTGCACGTAACCTTCTTCGTAGGAAAGCAACTGATTCCTAGAACCGAACTAACTTATTTCACACAGTATAGTTTTCGGCAATGAAGATGTTTCTTTTTGAAACAAACTACTTTAGATATGAAGCGAATCTAGTAAGTTGTATATCTTGTTAGGTTACACTAACTAGAAAAGTTTGAACTTGCTGCACTAAACTTTCTTCGTAGGAAAGCGACTGATTCCTAGAACTGAACTAACTTATTTTACAAAGTACAGTTTTCGCAATGAAGATGTATGTTTTCTAAACAAACTGCTTTAGAAATGAAGTGAAACTACTAAGTTTACATCATGTTAGATTACACTAACTAGAAAAGTTTGAACGTGCTGCACTAAACCTTCTTCGTAGGAAAGCAACTGATTCCTAGAACCGAACTACCTTATTTCACACAGTACAGTGTTCGCAATGAAGATGTTTGTTTTTGTCTAAACTAAACTACTTTAGAAATGAATTGTTAACACAGTAGTAATGAAGTTGTACATCTTGTTAGACTACACTAACTAGAAAAGTTTGAACTTGCTGCACTAAACCTTCTTTGTAGGAAAGCAACTGAATCCTACAACCGAAGTAGATTATTTCACACAGTACAATTTTCGGCAATGAAGATGTTTGTTTTTGAAACAAACTACCTTAGATATGAAGCGAATCTTGTAAGTTGTACATCTTGTTAGATTACATTAACTAGAAAAGTTTGAACTTGCTGCACTAAACCTTCTTCGTAATAAGCAACTGATTCCTACAACCGAATTAGATTATTTCACACAGTACACTTTTCGGCAATGAAGATGTTTGTTTTTGAAACAAACTACCTTAGATATGAAGTGAATCTAGTAAGTTGTACATCTTGTTAGATTACATTAACTAGAAAAGTTTGAACTTGCTGCACTAAACCTTCTTCGTAAGAAAGCAACTGATTCCAAGAACCGAACCAGCTTATTTCACACAGTACAGTGTTCCGCAATGAAGATGTTTGTTTTCTTAAGAAACTACTTTAGAAATGAAGCGAAACTAGTAAGTTGTACAACTTGTTAGACTACACAAACAAGGAAGGTTTGAAGTTGCTGCACTAAACCTTCTTTGTAGGGAAGCAACTGATTCCTAGAACAGAACTAGCTTATTTCACACAGCACAGAGATCGCCAATGAAGATGTATGTTTTCTAAACCAACTGCTTTAGAAAAGATGCGAAACTACTAATTTATACATCTTCTTAGATTACACTAACTAGAAATGTTTGAAGTTGCTGCACTAAACCTTCTTTGTAGGAAAGGAACTGATTCCTAGAATCGAACTAGCTTATTTCACACAGTACAGTGTTCGGCAATGAAGATGTTTGTTTTTGAAAAAAACTACTTTAGATATGAAGAAAAACAGGTAAGTTGTACATCTTTTTAGATTACACTAACTAGAGTAGTTTGAACTTGCCGCACTAAACCTTCTTCATAGGAAAGGAACTGATTCCTACTAGAACCTGAACTAACTTATTTCACCAATTACAGTGTTTGGCAATGAAGATGTTTGTTTTCTGAAGAAACTACTTTAGAAATGAAGTGAAATTACTAAGTTGTTCATCTTGTTAGATTACACTAACTAGAAAAGGTTGAACTTGCTGCACTAAACCTTCTTCGTAGAAAAGTAACTCATTCCTAGAAGTGAACTACCTTATTTCACACAGTACAGTGTTCGGCAATGAAGATGTTTGTTTTCTAAAGAAACTACTTTAGAAATGAAGCATAATTAGTAAATTGTACATCTTGTTAGACTACATTAACTAGAAAAGTTTGAACTTTCCGCAGTAAACCTTCTTTGTAGGAAAGCAACTGATTCCTACAACTGAATTAGATTATTTCACACAGTACACTTTTTGGCAATGAAGATGTTTGTTTTTGAAACAAACTACCTTAGATATGAAGCGAAATCTAGTAAGTTGTACATCTTGTTAGATTACATTAACTAGAAAAGTTTCAACTTGCTGCACTAAACCTTCTTCTTAGGAAAGCAATTGATTCCTAGAACCGAATTAGCTTATTTCACCCAGAACAGTGTTGGGCAATGAAGAAGTTTGTTTTCTAAAGAAACTACTTTACAAATGAAGCGAAACTAGTAAGTTGAACATCTTGTTAGACTTCCCAAACAAGGAAGGTTTGAAGTTGCTGCATTAAACCTTCTTCGTAGGAAAGTAACTGATTCCTAAATCCGAACTAACTTATTTCACACAGTATAGTTTTCCGCAACGAAGATGTTTCTTTTTGAAACAAACTACTTTAGATGTGAAGCGAATCTAGTAAGTTGTACATCTTGTTAGGTTACACTAACTAGAAAAGTTTGACCTTGCTGCACTAAACCTTCTTCGTAGGAAAGCGACTGATTCCTAGAGCTGAACTAATTTATTTCACACAGTATAGTTTTCGGCAATGGAGATGTTTCTTTTTGAAACAAACTACTTTAGATATGAAGCAAATCTAGTAAGTTGTACATCTTGTTAGGTTACACTAACTAGAAAAGTTTGAACTTGCTGCACTAAACCTTCTTCATAGGTAAGCGACTGATTCCTAGAACTGAACTAACTTATTTCACACAGTACAGTTTTCGGCAAAGATGATGTATGTTTTCTAAACAAACTGCTTTAGAAATGAAGTGAAACTACTAAGTTGTACATCTTGTTAGATTACACTAACTAGAAAAGTTTGAACTTCCTGCACTAAACCTTTTCGTAGGAAAGCAAATGATTCCTAGAACCGAACTAGCTTATTTCACACAGTACAGTGTTTGGCAATGAAGATGTTTGTTTTCTAAAGAAACTACTTTAGAAATGAAGTGAAATTACTAAGTTGTACAGCTTGTTAGATTACACTAAGTAGAAAAGTTTGAACTTGCTGCACTAAACCTTCTTCGTAGGAAAGTAACTGATTCCTAGAAGCGAACTAGCTTATTTCACACAGTACAGTGTTCGGCAATGATGATCTTTGTTTTCTAAAGAAACTACTTTAGAAATGAAGCGTAACTAGTAAGTTGTACATCTTGTTAGACTAAACTAACTAGAAAAGTTTGAACTTGCTGCACTAAACTTTCTTTGTAGGAAAGCAACTGATTCCTACAACCGAATTAGATTATTTCTCACAGAAAAGTGTTCGGCAATGAAGATGTTTGTTTTCTAAAGAAACTACTTTACAAATGAAGCAAAACTAGTAAGTTGAACATCTTGTTAGACTACACAAACAAGGAAGGTTTGAATTTGCTGCACTAAACCTTCTTCCTAGGAAAGCAACTGATTCCTAGAACCGAACTAACTTATTTCACACAGTATAGTTTTCGGCAACGAAGATGTTTCTTTTTGAAACAAACTACTTTGGATATGAAGAAAATCTAGTTAGTTGTACATCTTGTTACGTTACACTAACTAGAAAAGTTTGAACTTGCTGCACTAAACCTTCTTCGTAGGAAAGCGACTGATTCCTAGAACTGAACTAACTTATTTCACACAGTACAGTTTTCGGCAATGAAGATGTATGTTTTCTAAACAAACTGCTTTAGAAATGAAGTGAAACTACTAAGTTGTACATCTTGTTAGATTACACTAACTAGAAAAGTTTGAACTTGGTGCACTAAACCTTCTTTGGAGGAAAGCAACCTATTCCTACAACCGAAGTAGATTATTTCACACAGTACACTTTTCGGCAATGAAGATGTTTGTTTTTGAAACAAACTACCTTAGATATGAAGCGAATCTAGTAAGTTGTACATCTTGTTAGATTACATTAACTAGAAAAGTTTGAACTTGCTGCACTAAACCTTCTTCGTAAGAAAGCAACTGTTTCCTAGAACCGAACCAGCTTATTTCACACAGTACAGTGTTCCGCAATGATGATGTTTGTTTTCTAAACCAACTGCTTTAGATAAGATGCGAAACTACTAATTTATACATCTTCTTAGATTACACTAACTAGAAATGTTTAAAGTTGCTGCACTAAACCTTCTTCGTAGGAAAGCAACTGATTCCTAGAACCGAACTAGCTTATTTCACACAGTACAGTGTTCGGCAATGAAGATGTTTGTTTTTGAAACAAACTACCTTAGATATGAAGTGAATCTAGTAAGTTGTACATCTTGTTAGATTACATTAAATAGAAAAGTTTGAACTTCCTGCCCTAAACCTTCTTTGTAGGAAAGCGACTGATTCCTAGATCTGAACTAACTCATTTCACACAGAACAGTTTTCGGCAATGAAGATGTATGTTTTCTAAACAAACTGCTTTAGAAATGAAGTGAAACTACTAAGTTGTACATCTTGTTAGATTACACTAACTAGAAAAGTTTGAACTTGCTACACTAAACCTTCTTCGCAGGAAAGGAACTGATTCCTAGATACGAACTAGCTTATTTCACACACTACAGTGTTCGGCAATGAAGATGTATGTTTTCTAAACAAACTGCTTTAGAAATCAATGAAACTACTAAGTTGTACATCTTGTTAGATTACACTAACTAGAGTAGTTTGAACTTGCCGCACTAAACCTTCTTCATAGGAAAGGAACTGATTCCTAGAACCGAACTAGCTTATTTCACCCATTACAGGGTTCGGCAATGAAGATGTTTGTTTTCTAAAGAAACTACTTTAGAAATGAAGTGAAATTACTCAGTTGTACAGCTTGTGAGATTACACTAACTAGAAAAGTTTTTACTTGCTGCACTAAACCTTCTTCGTAGGAAAGTAACTGATTCCTAGAAGCGAACTAGCTTATTTCACACAGTACAGTGTTCAGCAATGAACATGTTTGTTTTCTAAAGAAACTACTTTAGAAATGAAGTGAAATTACTCAGTTGTACAGCTTGTGAGATTACACTAACTAGAAAAGTTTGAACTTGCTGCACTAAACCTTCTTCGTAGGAAAGTAACTGATTCCTAGAAGCGAAATAGCTTATTTCACACAGTACAGTGTTCGGCAATGAAGATGTTTGTTTTCTAAAGAAACTACTTTAGAAATGAAGCTTAACTAGTAAGTTGTATACCTTGTTGGACTACATTAACTAGAAAAGTTTGAACTTGCCGAACTAAACCTTCTTTGTAGGAAAGCAACTGATTCCTACAACCGAATTAGATTATTTCACACAGTACAGTTTTCGGCAATGAAGATGTTTGTTTTTGAAACAAACTACCTTAGATATGAAGCGAATCTAGTAAGTTGTACATCTTGTTAGATTACATTAACTAGAAAGTTTGAACTTGCTGCACTATACCTTCTTCGTAGGAAAGCAATTGATTCCTAGAACCAAATTAGCTTATTTCACACAGAACAGTGTTCGGCAATGAAGATGTTTGTTTTCTAAAGAAACTACTTTAGAAATGAAGCGTAACTAGTAAGTTGTACATCTTGTTAGACGACACTAACTAGAAAAGTTTGAACTTGCTGCACTAAACCTTCTTTGTAGGAAAGCAACTGATTCCTACAAGCGAAGTAGATTATTACACACAGTACACTTTTCGGCAATGAAGATGTTTGTTTTTGAAACAAACTACCTTAGATATGAAGCGAATCTAGAAAGTTGTACATCTTGTTAGATTACATTAACTAGAAAAGTTTGAAATTGCTGCACTAAACCTTCTTCGTGGGAAATCAATTGATTCCTAAAACCGAACTAGCTTATTTCACACAGAACAGTGTTCGGCAATGAAGATGCTTGTTTTCTAAAGAAACTACTTTACAAATGAAGCGAAACTAGTAAGTTGAACATCTTGTTAGACTACCCAATCAAGGAAGGTTTGACGTTGCTGCACTAAACCTTCTTCGTAGGGAAGCAACTGATTCCTAGAACAGAAGTAGCTTATTTCACACAGCACAGTGTTCGCCAATTAAGATGTATGTGTTCTAAACCAACTACTTTAGAAAAGATGCGAAACTACTAATTTATACATCTTCTTAGATTACACTAACTAGAAATGTTTGAAGTTGCTGCACTAAACCTTCTTCGTAGGAAAGCAATTGATTCCTAGAACCGAATTAGCTTATTTCACACAGAACAGTGTTAGGCAATGAAGATGTTTGTTTTCTAAAGAAACTGCTTTACAAATGATAGGAAACCAGTAATTTGAACGTCTTGTTAGACTACACAAACAAGGAAGGTTTGAAGTTGCTGCAGTAAACCTTCTTCGTAGGAAATCAATTGATTCCTAGAACCGAATTAGATTATTTCACACAGAACAGTGTTCGGCAATGAAGATGTTTGTTTTCTAAAGAAACTACATTACAAATGAATCGAAACTAGTAAGTTGAACATCTTGATAGACTACACTAACTAGAAAAGTTTGAACTTGCTGCACTAAACCTTCTTCGTAGGAAAGCGACTGATTCCTAGAACTGAACGAACTTATTTCACACAGTACAGTTTTCGGCAATGAAGATGTATGTTTTCTAAACAAACTGCTTTAGAAATGAAGTGAAACTACTATGCTGTACATCTTATTAGATTACACTAACTAGAAAAGTTTGAACTTGCTGCAATAAACCTTCTTCGTAGGAAAGCAACTGATTCCTAGAACAGAAGTAGCTTATTTCACACAGCACAGTGTTCGCCAATGAAGATGTATGTGTTCTAAACCAACTACTTTAGAAAAGATGCGAAACTACTAATTTATACATCTTCTTAGATTACACTAACTAGAAATGTTTGAAGTTGCTGCACTAAACCTTCTTCGTAGGAAAGCAATTGATTCCTAGAACCGAATTAGCTTATTTCACACAGAACAGTGTTAGGCAATGAAGATGTTTGTTTTCTAAAGAAACTGCTTTACAAATGATAGGAAACCAGTAATTTGAACGTCTTGTTAGACTACACAAACAAGGAAGGTTTGAAGTTGCTGCAGTAAACCTTCTTCGTAGGAAATCAATTGATTCCTAGAACCGAATTAGATTATTTCACACAGAACAGTGTTCGGCAATGAAGATGTTTGTTTTCTAAAGAAACTACATTACAAATGAATCGAAACTAGTAAGTTGAACATCTTGATAGACTACACTAACTAGAAAAGTTTGAACTTGCTGCACTAAACCTTCTTCGTAGGAAAGCGACTGATTCCTAGAACTGAACTAACTTATTTCACACAGTACAGTTTTCGGCAATGAAGATGTATGTTTTCTAAACAAACTGCTTTAGAAATGAAGTGAAACTACTAAGTTGTACATCTTATTAGATTACACTAACTAGAAAAGTTTGAACTTGCTGCAATAAACCTTCTTCGTAGGAAAGCAACTGATTCCTAGAACCGAACTACCTTATTTCACACAGTACAGTGTTCGGCAATGAAGATGTTTGTTTTCTAAAGAAACTACTTTAGAAATGAAGCGTAAGTAGTACGTTGTACATCTTGTTAGAATACACTAACTAGAAAAGTTTGAACTTGCTGCACTAAACCTTCTTTGTAGGAAAGCAACTGATTCCTAGAACCGAATTAGATTATTTCCAACAGTACACTTTTCGGCAATGAAGATGTTTGTTTTTGAAACAAACTACCTTAGATATGAAGCGAATCTAGTAAGTTGTACATCTTGTTAGATTACATTAACTAGAAAAGTTTGAACTTGCTGCACTAAACCTTCTTCGTAGGAAAGCAATTGATTCCTAGAACCGAATTAGCTTATTTCACACAGAACAGTGTTCGGCAATGAAGATGTTTGTTTTCTAAAGAAACTACTTTACAAATGAAGCGAAACTAGTAAGTTGAACATCTTCTTAGACTATACAAACAAGGAAGGTTTGAAGTTGCTGCACTAAACCTTCTTCGTAGTAAAGCAACTGATTCCTAGAATAGAACTAGCTTATTTCACACAGCACAGTGTTCGCAAATGAAGATGTATGTTTGCTTAACCAACTGCTTTAGAAAAGATGAGAAACTACTATTTTATACATCTTCTTAGATTACACTAACTAGAAATGTTTGAAGTTGCTGCACTAAACCTTCTTTGTAGGAAAGGAACTGAATCCTAATAGAGAACTAGCTTATTTCACCAGAACAGTGTTCGGCAATGAAGATGTTTGTTTTTGAAAAAAACTACTTTAGATATGAAGAGAAACAGGTAAGTTGTACATCTTGTTAGATTACACTAACTAGAAAAGTTTGAACTTGCCGCACTAAACCTTCCTCATAGGAAAGGAACTGATTCCTAGAACCGAACTAGCTTATTTCACCCATTACAGTGTTCGGCAATGAAGATGTTTGTTTTCTAAAGAAACTACTTTAGAAATGAAGTGAAATTACTAAGTTGTACATCTTGTTAGATTACACTAACTAGAAAAGTTTGACCTTGCTGCACTAAACTTTCTTCGTAGGAAAGTAACTGATTCCTAGAAGCGAACTAGCTTATTTCACACAGTACAGTGTTCAGCAATGAAGATGTTTGTTTTCTAAAGAAACTGCTTTAGAAATGAAGTGAAACTACTAAGTTGTACATCTTGTTAGATTACACTAACTAGAAAAGTTTGAACTTCCTGCATTAAACCTTCTTCGTAGGAAAGCAACTGAGTCCTAGAACCGCACTAGCTTATTTCACACGGTATCGTTTTCGGCAACGAAGATGTTTCTTTTTGAAACAAACTACTTTAGATATGAAGCGAATCTAGTAAGTTGTACATCTTGTTAGGTTACACTAACTACAAAAGTTTGAACTTGCTGCACTAAACCTTCTTCGTAGGAAAGCAATTGATTCCTAGAACCGAATTAGCTTATTTCACACAGAACAGTGTTCGGCAATGAAGATGTTAGTTTTCTAAAGAATCTACTTTACAAATGAAGCGAAACTAGTAAGTTGAACATCTTGTTAGACTTCCCAAACAAGGAAGGTTTGAAGTTGCTGCACTAAACCTTCTTCGTAGGAAAGTAACTGATTCCTAAATCCGAACTAACTTATTTCACACAGTATAGTTTTGGGCAACGAAGATCTTTCTTTTTGAAACAAACTTCTTTAGATATGAAGCGAATGTAGTAAGTTGTACATCTTGTTAGGTTACACTAACTATAAATGTTTGAACTTGCTGCACTAAACCTTCTTCGTACGAAAGCGACTGATTCCTAGAAATGAACTAACTTATTTCACACAGTACAGTTTTCGGCAATGAAGATGTATTTTTTCTAAACAAATTGCTTTAGAAATGAAGTGAAACTACTACGTTGTACAGCTTGTTAGACTGCACTATCTAGAAAAGTTTGAACTTGCTGCACTAAACCTTCTTAGTAGGAAAGCAACTGATTCCTAGAACGGAATTAGATTATTTCACACAGTACAGTTTTCAGCAATGAAGATATTTGTTTTTGAAACAAACTACCTTAGATATGAAGCGAATCTAGTAAGTTGTACATCTTGTTAGGTTACACTAACAAGAAAAGTTTGAACTTGCTGCACTAAACCTTCTTCGTAGGAAAGCAACTGATTCCTAGAACTGAACTAACTTATTTCACACAGTACAGTTTTCGCAATGAAGATGTATGTTTTCTAAAACAAACTGCTTTTAGAAATGAAGTGAAACTACTAAGTTGTACATCTTGTTAGATTACACTAACTAGAAATGTTTGAACTGCTGCACTAAACCTTCTTCGTAGGAAAGCAACTGATTCCTAGAACCGAACTAGCTTATTTCACACAGTACAGTGTTCGGCAATGAAGATGTTTGTTTTCTAAAGAAACTACTTTAGAAATGAAGCGTAACTAGTAAGTTGTACTTCTTGTTAGACTACACTAACTAGAAACGTTTGAACTTGCTGCACTAAACCTTCTTTGTAGGAAAGCAACTGATTCCTACAACCTAAGTAGATTATTTCACACAGTTCACTTTTCGGCAATGAAGATGTTTGTTTTTGACACAAACTACCTTAGATATGAAGCGAATCTAGTAAGTTGTACATCTTGTTAGATTACATTAACTAGAAAAGTTTGAACTTGCTGCACTAAACCTTCTTCGTAGGAAAGCAATTGATTCATAGAACCGAATTAGCTTATTTCACACAGACCAGTGTTCAGCAATGAAGATGTTTGTTTTCTAAAGAAACTACTTTACGAATGAAGCGAAACTAGCAAGTTGAACATCTTGTTAGAATACACAAACAAGGAAGGTTTGAAGTTGCTGCAGTATACCTTCTTCGTAGGAAAGGAACTGATTCCTAGAACCGAACTAACTTATTTCACACAGTATAGTTTTCGGCAACGAAGATGTTTCTTTTTGAAACAAATTACTTTAGATATGAAGCGAATCTAGTAAGTTGTACATCTTGTTAGGTTACACTAACTAGAAAAGTTTGAACTTGCTGCACTAAACCTTCTTCGTAGGAAAGCGACTGATTCCTAGAACTGAACTAACTTATTTCACACAGTACAGTTTTCGGCAATGAAGATGTATGTTTTGTAAACAAACTACTTTAGAAATGAAGTGAAACTACTAAGTTGTACATCTTGTTAGATTACCCTAACTAGAAAAGTTTGAACTTGCTGCACTAAACCTTCTTCGTAGGAAAGCAACTGATATCTAGAACCGAACTAGCTTATTTCACACAGTACAGTGTTCGGCAATGAAGATGTTTGTTTTCTAAAGAAACTACTTTACAAATGAAGAGAAACTAGTAAGTTGAACATCTTGTTAGACTACACAAACAAGGAAGGTTTGAAGTTGCTGCACTAAACCTTCTTCGTAGGAAAGCAACTGATTCCTAGAACCGAACTAACTTATATCACACAGCACAGTGTTCGCCAATGAAGATGTATGTTTTTCTACCAACTGCTTTAGAAAAGATGTGAAACTACTAATTTATACATCTTCTTAGATTACACTAACTAGAAATGTTTGAAGTTGCTGCACTAAACCTTCATCGTAGGAAAGGAACTGATTCCTAGAACCGAACTAGCTTATTTCACACAGTACAGTGTTCGGCAATGAAGATGTTTGTTTTTGAAAAAAACTACTTTAGATATGAAGAGAAACAGGTAAGTTGTACATCTTGTTAGATTACACAAACTAGAAAAGTTTGAACTTGCTACACTAAACCTTCTTCGTAGGAAAGGAACTGATTCCTAGATACGAACTAGCTTATTTCACACAGTACAGTGTTCGGCAATGAAGATGTATGTTTTCTAAACAAACTGCTTTAGAAATGAAGCGAAACTACTAAGTTGTACACCTTGTTAGATTACACTAACTAGAGTAGTTTGAACTTGCCGCACTAAACCTTCTTCATAGGAAAGGAACTGATTCCTAGAACCGAACTAGCTTATTTCACCCATTACAGTGTTCGGCAATGAAGATGTTTGTTTTCTAAACAAACTGCTTTAGAAATGAAGCGAAACTACTAAGTTGTACATCTTGTTAGATTACAATAACTAGAAAAGTTTGAACTTGCTGCACTAAACCTTCTTCGTAGGAAAGCAATTGATTCCTAGAACCGAATTAGCTTATTTCACACAGAACAGTGTTCGGCAATAAAGATGTTTGTTTTCTAAAGAAACTACTTTACAAATGAAGCGAAACAAGTAAGTTGAACATCTTTTTAGAATACACAAACAAGGAAGATTTGAAGTTGCTGCACTAAACCTTCTTCGTAGGAAAGCAACTGATTCCTAGAACCGAACTAACTTATTTCACACAGTATAGTTTTCGGCAACGAAGATGTTTCTTTTTGGAACAAACTACTTTAGATATGAAGCGAATCTAGTAAGTTGTATATCTTGTTAGTTTACACTAACTGGAAAAGTTTGAACTTGCTGCACTAAACCTTCTTCGTAGGAAAGCGACTGATTCCTAGAACTGAACGAACTTATTTCACACAGTACAGTTTTCGGCAAGGAAGATGTATGTTTTCTAAACAAACTGCTTTAGAAATGAAGTGAAACTACTAAGTTGTACATCTTGTTAGATTACACTAACTAGAAATGTTTGAAGTTGCTGCACTAAACCTTCTTCGTAGGAAAGCAACTGATTCCTAGAACCGAACTAGCTTATTTCACACAGTACAGTGTTCGGCAATGAAGATGTTTGTTTTCTAAAGAAACTACTTTAGAAATGAAGAGTAACTAGTAAGTTGTACTTCTTGTTAGACTACACTAACTAGAAACGTTTGAACTTGCTGCACTAAACCTTCTTTGTAGGAAAGCAACTGATTCCTACAACCTAAGTAGATTATTTCACACAGTTCACTTTTCGGCAATGAAGATGTTTGTTTTTGAAACAAACTACCTTAGATATGAAGCGAATTTAGTAAGTTGTACATCTTGTTAGATTACATTAACTAGAAAAGTTTGAACTTGCTGCACTAAACCTTCTTCGTAGGAAAGCAATTGATTCATAGAACCGAATTAGCTTATTTCACACAGAACAGTGTTTGGCAATGAAGATGTTTGTTTTCTAAAGAAACTACTTTACGAATGAAGCGAAACTAGCAAGTTGAACATCTTGTTAGAATACACAAACAAGGAAGGTTTGACGTTGCTGCAGTATACCTTCTTCGTAGGAAAGGAACTGATTCCTAGAACCGAACTAACTTATTTCACACAGTATAGTTTTCGGCAACGAAGATGTTTCTTTTTGAAACAAATTACTTTAGATATGAAGCGAATCTAGTAAGTTGTACATCTTGTTAGGTTACACTAACTAGAAAAGTTTGAACTTGCTGCACTAAACCTTCTTCGTAGGAAAGCGACTGATTCCTAGAACTGAACTAACTTATTTCACACAGTACAGTTTTCGGCAATGAAGATGTATGTTTTGTAAACAAACTACTTTAGAAATGAAGTGAAACTACTAAGTTGTACATCTTGTTAGATTACCCTAACTAGAAAAGTTTGAACTTGCTGCACTAAACCTTCTTCGTAGGAAAGCAACTGATATCTAGAACCGAACTAGCTTATTTCACACAGTACAGTGTTCGCAATGAAGATGTTTGTTTTCTAAAGAAACTACTTTACAAATGAAGAGAAACTAGTAAGTTGAACATCTTGTTAGACTACACAAACAAGGAAGGTTTGAAGTTGCTGCACTAAACCTTCTTCGTAGGAAAGCAACTGATTCCTAGAACCGAACTAACTTATATCACACAGCACAGTGTTTGCCAATGAAGATGTATGTTTTTCTACCAACTGCTTTAGAAAAGATGTGAAACTACTAATTTATACATCTTCTTAGATTACACTAACTAGAAATGTTTGAAGTTGCTGCACTAAACCTTCATCGTAGGAAAGGAACTGATTCCTAGAACCGAACTAGCTTATTTCACACAGTACAGTGTTCGGCAATGAAGATGTTTGTTTTTGAAAAAAACTACTTTAGATATGAAGAGAAACAGGTAAGTTGTACATCTTGTTAGATTACACAAACTAGAAAAGTTTGAACTTGCTACACTAAACCTTCTTCTTGAGGAAAAGGAACTGATTCCTAGATACACAACTAGCTTATTTCACACAGTACAGTGTTCGGCAATGAAGATGTATGTTTTCTAAACAAACTGCTTTAGAAATGAAGCGAAACTACTAAGTTGTACACCTTGTTAGATTACACTAACTAGAGTAGTTTGAACTTGCCGCACTAAACCTTCTTCATAGGAAAGGAACTGATTCCTAGAACCGAACTAGCTTATTTCACCCATTACAGTGTTCGGCAATGAAGATGTTTGTTTTCTAAACAAACTGCTTTAGAAATGAAGCGAAACTACTAAGTTGTACATCTTGTTAGATTACAATAACTAGAAAAGTTTGAACTTGCTGCACTAAACCTTCTTCGTAGGAAAGCAATTGATTCCTAGAACCGAATTAGCTTATTTCACACAGAACAGTGTTCGGCAATGAAGATGTTTGTTTTCTAAAGAAACTACTTTACAAATGAAGCGAAACTAGTAAGTTGAACATCTTTTTAGAATACACAAACAAGGAAGGTTTGAAGTTGCTGCACTAAACCTTCTTCGTAGGAAAGCACTGATTCCTAGAACCGAACTAACTTATTTCACACAGTATAGTTTTTCGGCAATGAAGATGTTTGTTTTTGAAACAAACTACTTTAGATATGAAGCGAATCTAGTAAGTTGTATATCTTGTTAGTTTACACTAACTGGAAAAGTTTGAACTTGCTGCACTAAACCTTCTTCGTAGGAAAGGGAATGATTCCTAGAACTGAACTAACTTATTTCACACAGTACAGTTTTCGGCAATGAAGAGGTATGTTTTCTAAACAAACTGCTTTAGAAATGAGGTGAAACTACTAAGTTGTACATCTTGTTAGATTACACTAACTAGTAAAGTTTGAACTTGCTGCACTAAACCTTCTTCGTAGGAAAGCAAATGATTCCTAGAACCGAACTACCTTATTTCACACAGTACAGTGTTCGGCAATGAAGATGTTTGTTTTCTAAAGAAACTACTTTAGAAATGAAGCATAATTATTAAGTTGTACATCTTGTTAGTCTACACTAACTAGAAAAGTTTGAACTTGCTTCACTAAACCTTCTTTGTAGGAAAGCAACTGATTCCTACAACTGAATTAGATCATTTCACACAGTACACTTTTCGTCAATGAAGATGTTTGTTTTTGAAACAAACTACCTTAGATATGAAGCGAATCTAGTAAGTTGTACATCTTGTTAGATTACATTAACTAGAGAAGTTTGAACTTGCTGCACTAAACCTTCTTCGTAGGAAAGGAATTGATTCCTAGAACCAAATTAGATTATTTCACACAGAACAGTGTTCGGCAATGAAGATGTTTGTTTTCTAAAGAAACTACTTTAGAAATGAAGCGAAACTAGTAAGTTTAACATCTTGTTAGAATACACAAACAAGGAAGGTTTGAAGTTGCTGCACTAAACCTTCTTCGTAGGAAAGCAAATGATTCCTAGAACCGAACTAACTTTTTTCACACAGTATAGTTTTCGACAACGAAGATGTTTCTTTTTGAAACAAACTACTTTAGAAATGAAGCGAATCTATTTAGTTGTACATCTTGTTAGGTTACACTAAGTATAAAAGTTTGAACTTGCTGCACTAAACCTTCTTCGTAGGAAAGCGACTGATTCCTAGAACTGAGCTAACTTATTTCACACAGTACAGTTTTTGGCAATGAAGATGTATGTTTTCTAAACAAACTGCTTTAGAAATGAAGTGAAACAACTAAGTTGTACATCTTGTTAGATTACACTAACTAGAAAAGTTTGAACTTGCTGCACTAAACCTTCTTCGTAGGAAAGCAACTGATTCCTAGAACCGAACTAGCTTATTTCACATGGTATAGTTTTCGGCAACGAAGATGTTTCTTTTCGGAACAAACTACTTTAGATATGAAGCGAATCTAGTAAGTTGTACATCTTGTTAGGTTACACTAACTAGAAAAGTTTGAACTTGCTGCACTAAACTTTCCTCGTAGGAAACGACTGATTCCGAGAAGTGAACTAACTTATTTCACAAAGTACAGTTTTCGGCATTGAAGATGTATGTTTTCTAAACAAACTGCTTTAGAAATGAAGTGAAACTACTAAGTTGTACATCTTGTTAGATTACACTAAATAGAAAAGTTTGAATTTGCTGCACTAAACCTTCTTCGTAGGAAAGCAACTGATTCCTAGAACCGAACTACCTTATTTCACACAGTACAGTGTTCGGCAATGAAGATGTTTGTTTTCTAAAGAAACTATTTTAGAAATGAAGCGTAACTAGTAAGTTGTACTTCTTGTTAGACTACACTAACTAGAAAAGTTTGAACTTGCTGCACTAAACCTTCTTTGTAGGAAAGCAACTGATTCCTACAACCGAATTTGATTATTTCACACAGTACACTTTTCGGCAATGAAGATGTTTGTTTTTGAAACAAACTACCTTAGATATGAAGCGAATCTAGTAAGTTGTACATCTTGTTAGATTACATTAACTAGAGAAGTTTGAACTTGCTGCACTAAACCTTCTTCGTAGGAAAGCAATTGATTCCTAGAACCGAATTAGATTATTTCACACAGAACAGTGTTCGGCAATGAAGACGTTTGTTTTCTAAAGAAACTACTTTACAAATGAACCGAAACTAGTAAGTTGAACATCTTGTTAGAATACACAAACAAGGAAGGTTTGAAGTTGCTGCACTAAACCTTCTTCGTACGAAAGCAACTGATTCCTAGAACCGAACTAACTTATTTCACACAGTATAGTTTTCGGCAACGAAGATGTTTCCTTTTGAAACAAACTACTTTAGATATGAAGCGAATCTAGGAAGTTGTACATTTTGTTAGGTTACATTAACTAGAAACGTTTGAACTTGCTGCACTAAACCTTCTTCCTACGAAAGCGACTGATTCCTAGAACTGAACTAACTTATTTCACACAGTACAGTTTTCGGCAATGAAGATGTATGTTTTCTAAACAAACTGCTTTAGAAATGAAGTGAAACTACTAAGTTGTACATCTTGTTAGATTACACTAACTAGAAAAGTTTGAACTTGCTGCACTAAACCTTCTTCGTAGGAAAGCAACTGATTCCTAGAACCGAACTAGCTTATTTCACACAGTACAGTGTTCGGCAATGAAGAAGTTTGTTTTCTAAAGAAACTACTTTAGAAATGAAGCGTAACTAGTAAGTTGTACTTCTATTTAGACTACACTAACTAGAAAAGTTTGAACTTGCTGCACTAAACCTTCTTTGTAGGAAAGCAACTGATTCCTACAACCGAATTAGATTATTTCACACAGTACACTTTTCGGCAATGAAGATGTTTGTTTTTGAAACAAACTACCTTAGATATGAAGCGAATCTACTAAGTTGTACATCTTGTTAGATTACATTAAATAGAAAAGTTTGAACTTGCTGCACTAAACCTTCTTTGTAGGAAAGCGACTGATTCCTGGAACTGAACTAACTTATTTCGCACAGAACAGTTTTCGGCAATGAAGATGTATGTTTTCTAAACAAACTGCTTTAGAAATGAAGTGAAACTACTAAGTTGTACATCTTGTTAGATTACACTAACTAGAAAAGTTTGAATTTGCTGCACTAAACCTTCTTCGTAGGAAAGCAACTGATTCCTAGAACCGAACTAGCTTATTTCACACGGTATAGTTTTCGGCAACGAAGGTGTTTCTTTTTGGAACAAACGACTTTAGATATGAAGCGAATCTAGTAAGTTGTACATCTTGTTAGGTTACACTAACTAGAAAAGTTTGAACTTGCTGCACTAAACTTTCTTCGTAGGAAAGCGACTGATTCCTAGAACTGAACTAACTTATTTCACACAGTACAGTTTTCGGCAATGAAGATGTATGTTTTCTAAACAAACTGCTTTAGAAATGAAGTGAAACTACTAAGTTGTACATCTTGTTAGATTACACTAACTAGAAAAGTTTGAACTTGCTGCACTAAACCTTCTTTCGTAGGGAAAGCAACTGATTCCTAGAACCTAACTAGCTTATTTCACACAGTATAGTTTTCGGGAACGAAGTTGTTTCTTTTCTAAACAAACGACTTTAGATATGAAGCGAATCTAGTAAGTTGTACATCTTGTTAGGTTACACTAACTAGAAAAAGTTTGAACTTGCTGCACTAAACTTTCTTCGTAGGAAAGCAACTGATTCCTAGAACTGAACTAACTTATTTCACACAGTACAGTTTTCGCAATGAAGATGTTTGTTTTCTAAACAAACTGCTTTAGAAATGAAGTGAAACTACTAAGTTGTACATCTTGTTAGATTACACTAACTAGAAAAGTTTGAACTTGCTGCACTAAAACTTCTTTGTAGGAAAGCAGCTGATTCCTAGAACTGAACTAACTTATTTCACACAGTACAGTTTTAAAGCAATGAAGATGTATGTTTTCTAACAAACTGCTTTAGAAATGAAGTGAAACTACTAAGTTGTACATCTTGTTAGATTACACTAACTAGAAAAGTTTGAACTTGCTGCACTAAACCTTCTTCGTAGGAAAGCAACTGATTCGTAGAACCGAACTAGCTTATTTCATACAGTACAGTGTTCGGCAATGAAGATGTTTGTTTTCTAAAGAAACTACTTTAGAAATGAAGCGTAACTAGTAAGTTGCTGGGGCTTTTTTCCCTCACCACCGGCAGGTGGAGCAAAAGAGATACAGAGAGAGCCGGGCCAGCCGTTTCTCTCTAGGCTGAGCGAGAAGTCAGGTGTCGGCGACTCAAACCCCTCTCCCCACTAAAACACCGGGGAGAAAAACCACATTGAGTCGTGGAGATACGTCTAAAGCGAAACTCACAAGTTTATTGTCAGGGGAGATATTTATGTGTTTTGAGGAAGGGGGCGGGAAGAGGGGATGAGAGAAAGGTATAAGGGCCAATATACTTTGAGGAAGGGGGTGGAAAGAGGGGATGAGAGAAAGGTATAAGGGCCAATATACTTTGAGGAAGGGGGTGGGAAGAGGGGATGAGAGAAAGGTGTAAGGGCCAACAGTATTTCATCACGTCAGCAGCAGCTGGGTGGAGGCAGTTTCAGCTTAGGTGCTGAGTCAAGGGCAGGTACTCATGCTCGAGTAGGCCTTACCGGGAATAGGCCAAGATTGGCTGGGCTAACCACTTGGCTTCACACAGGGAGGGCCCAACATCTCCCCCTTTTGTTTTTGTAAGAACGGTGGATGGCATAGTCCCTGTCCTAGGTTGTTCCCCTCTGGGAACCTTACCTGTCTCTGGGCACTATGCCTCTAGCCCGTTGACCACTCCACACCCTGTCTTAGGTTGTCTCAGCCTGTCTGAGAGCTTACCCGTCATTGGTTCGATGGAGGGCGGGGGAGGGATGTTAGGTGGATAGCCAGTAAGTGGAAAAGCCATTGTCTTTGAGTCGTAAACCTGTGGTGCCTTGGCCTGATGAAGTTTAATTGCCTCAAGCTGTTGGTGAATGAATTGTGTAATCTTATTAATTACACAGGGCCCGAGAGTGAGGATAAGAAGAAAGAGGGGTTCAGGGGGAGGGAGAAGGTAGGGTAAAGAGCAAGAAGAAGGAGGGGTCCAAGGGGAGGGAGAAGGTGGGATAAAAAGCCATGTAAGCTCGTCTACAGCAGGTTGTCTTAGGAGTCCCGACTCCTCTTCTGTAAATCTTTCTGGAGCTTTTCTGGCTTCATTCAGGTCTAGTAGCATCCATACCTTCAGTTGTTCCTGGGGAAGAAACAGAGGCATAGTTCTCAGTGGTGTGACACTCCCTGGAAAATTGATTATTATCATCCCCTTGTTGGGGTAAATATTTTAAGTCTCTTGCCGGTACCCAGATAGGTCTTTTTTCCTCTTGAGGAAAGACACATCTAAATCCTGTCCCTGCTGTGAGGAGGGGGTCTGGTCCCTTCCAGGCCCCAGTTAATGGGTCCCTCCATTTGATCCAGATGGAGCTGTAGGTGACACCTGAGGTCCAATGTTTTTGAAAAGGGGACAAGTGTCTATCTTCTTTAGAAAAATTTAAAATATTTAGGGTTAATAATGCCTTTTTTAGTTGGTCCTGTGGGGGTAGAGATTCCCCCTTTTGTTTTTGTAATTGAGATTTGAGAGTTTGATGATATCTTTCCACGATGGCTTGGCCCCGCGGGTTATATGGGATGCCTGTGGAAAGTGAGATTTTCCAGGTTTGGAGGAAATCTATAAAAGTTTTGCTTACGAAGCAGGGACCATTATCGGTTTTGATTTGATCTGGCAATCCAAGGGTGGCAAAGCATTGAAGCATATGGTTAATAGCATGTTTAGTTTTTTTCCCCAGCATGTGCTGATGCCCAGCAAGCATGGGAGAAAGTATCAACTGAGAGAAAAATATATGAGTTAGGGAGCGGGCTTGAATCATTAATGGGGTTATAATATTGGAGTCCAGTCTAATATGGGCCTCAATTAGGTTGGGTAACAGGTTAACAACATAAAGGCTGTCAGAAAATAAGTTAAATGGCTCCTGAATAGTGTCCAAAGCCAAAACGACAGCAAATAGTTCTTTAAATTGTGCTGATCCTGTGACCTCATGGGAGATAGACTTTATGGGTATAGACTTTTCTCCCCTCCTTAAGGGAGGGTAAACAACTAGGGAAGCTCCCAAGCGCCCCCCATCAGTGAATACAGTAAGAAAATCAGGGTTGGGTTTAGATAAAAAAAAGTCTGGGGGGTCTCCATTCCAACCTAGAGAAGGAGCTCATCCATTTATAAGGACCATAGTGACAATCAATTATACCCAGAAACCCCTCGAGGGCAATAGCAACCCTGTTGTTATTTCTCTGAAGCCAAGTGAAGTCTGTTACCTTAAAGGGGGTGACAATGACATGAGGCTCCATGCCAAACAATCGGACAGAGGTGTCCCTGCCCTTTATAATGCAGTCTGCAATCTGGTTAGTTATAGAGTAAACTCTGGGGACTCCACCAAGGGAGAGGTGAATCCATTGGATGGGTTCTCCTTCCTGGGCCAACAGCGCAGTGCATAATGTTTCCCCAGAGAAAATACAGAGGGAGATAGGTAAGTTAGGATCAAACCTCTTTAGGACAGCAGCATCAATGGCCCGTTGTACCTTATGTAGAATTTGTTCATGACGAGGGGCAAGGTTATCTGAGAGGAGAGAGTAAGACCCTTTAAGAGGTCAAATAAAGGGGACAGTTCCTCAGTAGTTATGGGTATCCAGGGCCTAATCCAATTAATTTCCCCAGCACCTTTTGGAGTTGAGGCAAAGTATAGAATTTTTGAATATGGAGCTGGGGTTTGACAGGAGAAACAGTATCAAGAGATAACCTGGAGCCCAAAATCTTGAAGGGAGAGGCAGTCTGTACCTTTTCTGGAGCCACTTTAAAATCATTGGCCTGTAAAATGGCAAGGCATTTAGCAGTAAGGTCTTGGAGATCAGATGGGTTGGAATGACCTAAAATAATATCATCCATATAAATGTAGAATAAAACGTTAGGATGATTAATCAAGGAAGAAAAGATATGAGACATGTAATATTGACAAATGGGGGGGCTGTTAGCCATGCCTTGAGGTAAGACGGTCCATTCAAACCTTAGGTCTGGTCCATGAAAGTTTGTTGAGGCTATGGAGAATGCAAATTTTTCTATATCATCTGGATGTAATGGAATAGAGAAAAACAATCTTTAATATCGATAATGGTTAAGTAATGGGTGTTGGGAATGGCTGGAATCCAAGGGAGCCCTCTGGGGGTCCCAAAGCTATCATTCTCTCATTTATTTTTCTCAAATCATGTAAAAGTCTCCAAGAGCCATTAGGCTTCTTTATAATAAAAACCGGAGAGTTCCAAGGACTTGTTGAAGGTCGCACATGTCCTGAAGCCAATTGTTGTTTAACGAGTATATGAAGTTGTTTTAGTTTAGGGGTAGGTATAGGCCACTGCTCGACCCATACGGGTCCCCAGGCACCCATTGAATCTTAGGAACTGGGGGGTGAGCAGTGGCCCTTAGGATTGGGGGTGAACCTGAGAATGTTTTTGTTTAATTTTTTCAAAATGAGGATCATCTCTATAGTTAGGATGGTAGGTCCTTCCTTCCTTAAACTGTTTATTTTCTTTCTGGTCAAGTCTATCTTCACAGAAAGCCCTATGATTAGTAGTAATATAAGCCTCAGCTTCCCCAAGTATATCCTGGCCTAGGAGGTTGGCTGTTAGGCCTGACACCACTAGAGGGCGCACCTCCCACTATTATTGTCAGGGTCAATCCAGGTCTGCCAGTTAGCAGTTTCCCATGACGTAGATTGTCCGCCCACACCCAGTAGGGGTGGACCCGGGATTAACTGCCAGGAGGGAGGGACCTCCTCTTTTCTTATCACAGTACGGTCAGCCCCAGTGTCGATGAGAAATTTGAAAGTTTTTCCACCGACTGTTAGGTTCATTTTTGGTCTAAGTCCAGGTGTCAAAGGCACAGTCCAGTGTGTTTTGATTACCTTTTTCCCCTTATTTAATGGGGCTGGGGATAGCCCTGGGGAAGTTTAAAGGTTCACCATGAAGGCTAAACTTGGATTTGCAATCTCTGGCCCAGTGAAATCCCTTTTTGCATCGAGGACATGGCGTGCGGGGGCAAGTTAGGGGTTGAGGGAGTTATTGGGGTGCTTTTCCTATTGGGGCATTCCTTTTAAAATGACCCTCTTTGCCACACCCAAAGCAAGATTGTCCCCCTTCCCCTGAGACCTGTTGGAGTGCACATTCTAGTGCAGCCATGTCCTCACGGCGAGAAGCCTGTAAGGCTGATGTCATAACTTTAATCTGATGAGATGGGGACCCTACATCTTGGGTGGCTACAACCCATCTACTCATAGAGCAGTCCTTGAGTCCAGCGCAGGCCAACTTATGATCGCCTGTCATGCCTTCCCAGACCAGCATTTTTGCAAATTGGTCTCACAGGGGGCCGGGGGGAACTTTCTTTGTAGGCTCTTTTCGACTCTCTCTATGAAAGTGGCCAAATCCTCACCAGTCTTTTGGGTGACTCCTGTAATGGGGGGGTCAGAGGGGCCCTCCTCTAACTTTTCCATGCAGCCATTCCCAAAGCCCGTGCCTTGATCTCGATATGGATCAGGAATGGCAGCCTGCTGAAGACCGGTAGAGAATTGGTCAGCAGTGCCCGAGAGCATTCCAAAGGTGATTGGTACTGGGGGCTGAGCAACTTGGTTTCGCTCAGCTTGAAGGTGACACTCATCCTGAAAAAAAGCACACCATTTTATGTACTGCGAGCCAGAGAGAACAGCTTTAGCAAGGTTCTTCCAATCTTGAGTGGTACAATGATAATGAACTAAACCCTGAAGGATGGTCTCTGCCCAGGGGGAGTTAGGCCCGTCCTCTGAGACAGCCTTTTTAAGATCTTTTAAATTGTGAGCTTCCCAAGGATACCAGACTGCAGGGCCACCTACCTGAAAAAAAAAAAAAAAGATTAGCCCATCAGGATTAACGTTAACAGGGAAGAGATCGACTATTCTTCCCCCGGGGGTGTCCTCCCCATGGTAGGGCGGAGGGGCAGAGGCGCTCAGAAATGGATTAGTAGGGGGATCTGGAGGCGATGGACCTTTAGAGGGCCGAGGGGCACTCTCAAAAGGATTTAGGGGTGAATCTGAGGACTCAGGCTGGGCTGAGCGGCTGAGATTGCTCTCTGTCCCTTCCTAGGTCAGGGTGTCGCCTTTCGACCTCGGAGGCTGAGGTGGAAAACAGCCCTTTAAGGCCAACACAGCCGGGAGGGCCTCCAAAGGGTGGATCTCCCCTTTTTCTATCTGAGCTTTTTTTATCAGATCTTCAATTTTATCCCAGGTGTCCCAGTCAAAAAGATTACTCTCCGGCAACCAGGGAGCAATCTTGAGTAAATAGCCCCATATCTGGAGGGCCTGATTATCAGATAGATTAAGGCCTTTACTTTTGAGCAGAATCTGTAGTGACCCTAAGGCAGGATTTAGCTTAGATAAGGATTGTCCCATGTTATAAAGTTGAGGGAAGAGTATCTTTAACATCAGGGTAACAGTAATGCATAAGAATACAACACAAGCACAAGGTCCCAAAAAATAGCTAAACATGTTGTAGAATTTTTCTAAGATGGCGCCCCCACTCCAATGAGGGGGCAGGACACTTTGAGAGTTCTCCAGGTTTGTCCACGTGGTGAGCCTCCTCTAGGTTTGTCCACGTGGTGAGTTTTCTTTTTAGGTCTACCCACGTGGTGAGTTTCTTTTTTAGGTTTGTCCACGTGGTGAGTTTCTACCCACGTGGTGAGTTTCGTTTTTAGGTCTGCCCACGTGGTGCTTCTAAGATGGCATCCCCATTCAAATGGGGCAGGACAAAAATGGCGGCACCGCAGAAGCGGTCTGTCGGAAACCCAAAAATGAGAGGAAAGAGAAAAGAACAAGAGATGTTGAAGTTTGGGACGGAGTTTTTATTTAAATGAGGAGGCAAAACATTTAAAGTCTCCTCTAGGTCTGCCCACGTGGTGTGTCCGCCATGAACATAACCATTTAGAAATGGCGGCAAACCGGAAATGGAAGGAAAGAGAAAGGAAGTTGAAGTAAGCACAGATTATAGAAGTAAAGGTTAGAATATTAAATATGAAGATTACCTCATAACTTATGAGGATACACCCGTCAGCAGTCCGATTAGCTCGTCAGCTTAATTTTGAATTTTTTCTTCGTCACGTCAGCAGTCTGTAGTCCGTTTTGAATCCTCACACGTCCTCACATGGAGCAGTAGTTGTCGTGCCCCACGTCTGGGCGCCAAAATGCCGGGGCTTTTTTCCTCACCACCGGCAGGTAGAGCAAAGAGAGAGAGAGAGAGCCGGGCCAGCCGTTTCTCTCTAGGCTGAGCGAGAAGACAGGTGTCGGCGACTCAAACCCCTACCCCCACTAAAACACCAGGGAGAAAAACCACATTGAGTCGCGGAGATACGTCTAAAGCGAAACTCGTCGTTTATTGTCAGGGGGGAGATATTTATGTGTTTTGAGGAAGGGGGCGGGAAGAGGGGATGAGAGAAAGGTATAAGGGCCAATATACTTTGAGGAAGGGGGTGGAAAGAGGGGATGAGAGAAAGGTATAAGGGCCAATATACTTTGAGGAAGGGGGTGGGAAGAGGGGATGAGAGAAAGGTATAAGGGCCAACAGTATTTCATCACGTCAGCAGCAGCTGGGTGGAGGCAGTTTCAGCTTAGGTGCTGAGTCAAGGGCAGGTACTCAGGCTCGACTAGGCCTTACTGGGAATAGGCCAAGATTGGCTGGGCTAACCACTTGGCTTCACACCGGGCAGGGCCCAACAGTAATTTGTACTTCTTGTTAGACTACACTAAATAGAAAAGTTTGAACTTGCTGCACTGAACCTTCTTTGTAGGAAAGCAACTGATTCCTACAATCAAATTAGATTATTTCGCACAGTACACTTTTCGGCAATGAAGATGTTTGTTTTTGAAACAAACTACCTTAGATATGAAGCGAATCTAGTAAGTTGTACATCTTGTTAGATTACATTAACTAGAAAAGTTTGAACTTGCTGCACTAAACCTTCCTCGTAGGAAAGCAATTGATTCCTAGAACCGAATTAGCTTATTTCACACAGAACAGTGTTCGGCAATGAAGATGTTTGTTTTCTAAAGAAACTACTTTAGAAATGAAGCGAAACTAGTAAGTTTAACATCTTGTTAGAATACACAAACAAGGAAGGTTTGAAGTTGCTGCACTAAACCTTCTTCGTAGGAAAGCAAATGATTCCTAGAACTTAAATAACTTATTTCACACAGTATAGTTTTCGACAACGAAGATGTTTCTTTTTGAAACAAACTACTTTAGAAATGAAGCGAATCTAGTAAGTTGTACATCTTGTTAGATTACATTAACTAGAAAAGTTTTTACTTGCTGCACTAAACCTTCTTCGTAGGAAAGCGAATGATTCCTAGAACTGAAGTAACTAATTTCACACAGAACAGTTTTCGGCAATGAAGATGTTTGTTTTCTATAGAAACTGCTTTAGAAATGAAGCGTAAGTAGTAAGTGGTACATCTTGGTAGACTACACTAACTAGAAAAGTTTGAACTTGCTGCACTAAACCTTCTTTGTAGGAAAGCAACTGATTCTTACAATCGAATTAGATTATTTCGCACAGTACACTTTTCGGCAATGAAGATGTTTGTTTTTGAAACAAACTACCTTAGATATGAAGCGAATCTACTAAGTTGTACATCTTGTTAGATTACATTAAATAGAAAAGTTTGAACTTGCTGCACTAAACCTTCTTTGTAGGAAAGCGACTGATTCCTGGAACTGAACTAACTTATTTCACACAGAACAGTTTTCGGCAATGAAGATGTATGTTTTCTAAACAAACTGCTTTAGAAATGAAGTGAAACTACTAAGTTGTACATCTTGTTAGATTACACTAACTAGAAAAGTTTGAACTTGCTGCACTAAACCTTCTTCGTAGGAAAGCAACTGATTCCTACAACCGAATTAGATTATTTCACACAGTACACTTTTCGGCAATGAAAATGTTTGTTTTGGAAACAAACTACCTTAGATATGAAGTGAATCTAGTAAGTTGTACATCTTGTTATATTACATTAACTAGAAAAGTTTGAAATTGCTGCACTAAACCTTCTTCGTAGGAAAGCAATTGATTCCTAGAACCGAATTAGCTTATTTCACACAGAACAGTGTTCGGCAATGAAGATGTTTGTTTTCTAAAGAAACTACTTTACAAATGAAGCGAAACTAGTAAGTTGAACATCTTGTTAGAATACACAAACAAGGAAGGTTTGAAGTTGCTGCACTAAACCTTCTTCGTAGGAAAGCGACTTATTCCTTGAACCGAACTAACTTATTTCACACAGTATAGTTTTCGGCAACGAAGATGTTTCTTTTTGAAACAAACTACTTTAGATAAGAAGCGAATCTAGTAAGTTGTACATCTTGTTAGGTTACACTAACTAGAAAAGTTTGAACTTGCTGCACTAAACCTTCTTTGTAGGAAAGCGACTGATTCCTAGAACTGAACTAACTTATTTCACACAGTACAGTTTTCGGCAATGAAGATGTATGTTTTCTAAACAAACTGCTTTAGAAATGAAGTGAAACTACTAAGTTGTACATCTTGTTAGATTACACTAACTAGAAAAGTTTGAACTTGCTGCACTAAACCTCCTTCGTAGGAAAGCAACTGATTCCTAGACCCGAACTAGCTTATTTTACACAGTACAATGTTCGGCAATGAAGATGTTTGTTTTCTAAAGAAACTACTTTAGAAATGATGCAACCTAGTAAGTTGTACATCTTGTTAGACTACACAAACAAGGAAGGTTTGAAGTTGCTGCACTAAACCTTCTTCGTAGGGAAGCAACTGATTCCTAGAACAGAACTTGCTTATTTCACACAGCACACTGTTCGCCAATGAAGATGTATGTTTTCTAAACCAACTGCTTTAGAAAAGATGCGAAACTACTAATTTATACATCTTGTTAGATTACACTAACTATAAATGTTTGAAGTTGCTGCACTAAACCTTCTTCATAGGAAAGGAACTGATTCCTAGAACCGAACTAGCTTATTTCACACAGTACAGTGTTCGGCAATGAAGATGTTTGTTTTCTAAAGAAACTACTTTACAAATGAAGCGAAACTAGTAAGTTGAACATCTTGTTAGACTACAAAAACAAGGAAGGTTTGAAGTTGCTGCACTAATCCTTCTTCGTAGGAAAGCAACTGATTCCTAGAACCGAACTAACTTATTTCACACAGTACAGCTTTTGGCAACGAAGATGTTTCTTTTTGAAACAAACTACTTTAGATATGAAGCGAATCTAGTACGTTGTACATCTTGTTAGGTTACACTAACTAGAAAAGTTTGAACTTGCTGCACTAAACCTTCTTTGTAGGAAAGCGACTGATTCCTAGAACTGAACTAACTTATTTCACACAGTACAGTTTTCGGCAATGAAGATGTATGTTTTCTAAACAAACTGCTTTAGAAATGAAGTGAAACTACTAAGTTGTACATCTTGTTAGATTACACTAACTAGAAAAGTTTGAACTTGCTGCACTAAACCTTCTTCGTAGGAAAGCAACTGATTCCTACAATCGAATTAGATTATTATACACAGTACACTTTTCCCCAATGAAGATGTTTGTTTTTGAAACAAACTACCTTAGATATGAAGCCAATCTAGTAAGTTGTACATCTTGTTAGATTACATTGACTAGAAAAGTTTTTACTTGCTGCACTAAACCTTCTTCGTAGGAAAGCGACTGATTCCAGAACTGAACTAACTTCTTTCACACAGTACAGTTTTCGGCAATAAAGATGTTTGTTTTCTAAAGAAAGTGCTTTAGAAATGAAGTGTAAGTAGTAAGTTGTACATCTTGTTAGACTACACTAACTAGAAAAGTTTGAACTTGCTGCACTAAACCTTCTTCGTAGGAAAGCAATTGATTCCTAGAACTGAATTAGCTTATTTCACACAGAACAGTGTTTGGCAATGAAGATGTTTGTTTTCTAAAGAAACTACTTTACAAATGAAGCGAAACTAGTAAGTTGAACATCTTGTTAGAATACACAAACAAGGAAGGTTTGAAGTTGCTGCACTAAACCTTCTTCATAGGAAAGTGACTGATTCCTAGAACCGAACTAACTTATTTCACACAGTATAGTTTTCGGCAACGAATATGTTTCTTTTTGAAACAAACTACGTTAGATATGAAGCGAATCTTGTAAGTTGTATATCTTGTTAGGTTACACTAACTAGAAAAGTTTGAACTTGCTGCACTAAACCTTCTTCGTAGGAAAGCAACTGATTCCTAGAACCGAACTAGCTTATTTCACACAGTACAGTGTTCGGCAATGAAGATGTTTGTTTTCTAAAGAAACTACTTTAGAAATGAAGCGACCTAGTAAGTTGTACACCTTGTTAGACTACACAAACAAGGAAGATTTGAATTTGCTGCACTAAACCTTCTTCGTAGGGAAGCAACTGATTCCTAGAACAAAACTAGCTTATTTCACACAGCACAGTGTTCGCCAATGAAGATGTATGTTTTCTAAACCAACTGCTTTAGAAAAGATGCGAAAATACTAATTTATACATCTTCTTAGATTACACTAACTAGAAATGTTTGAAGTTGCTGCACTAAACCATCTTCGTAGGAAAGGGACTGATTCCTAGAACCGAACTAGCTTATTTCGCACAGTACAGTGTTCGGCAATGAAGATGTTTGTTTTGGAAAAAAACTACTTTAGATATGAAGAGAAACAGGTAAGTTGTACATCTTGTTAGATTACACTAACTAGAAAAGTTTGAACCTTCTACACTAAACCTTCTTCGTAGGAAAGGAACTGATTCCTGGATACGAACTAGCTCATTTCAAACAGTACAGTGTACGGCAATGAAGATGTATGTTTTCTAAACAAACTGCTTTAGAAATGAAGTGAAACTACTAAGTTGTACATCTTGTTAGATTACACTAACTAGAGTAGTTTGAACTTGCCGCACTAAACCTTCTTCATAGGAAAGGAACTGATTCCTAGAACCGAACTAGCTTATTTCACCCATTACAGTGTTCGGCAATGAAGATGTTTGTTTTCTAAAGAAATTACTTTAGAAATGAAGTGAAATTACTAAGTTGTACATCTTGTTAGATTACACTAACTACAAAAGTTTGAACTTCCTGCACTAAACCGTCTTCGTAGGAAAGTAATTGATTCGTAGAAGCGAACTAGCTTATTTCACACAGTACAGTGTTCGGCAATGAAAATGTTTGTTTTCTAAAGAAACTACTTTAGAAATGAAGCGCAACTAGTAAGTTGTACATCTTGTTAGACTACACTAACTAGAAAAGTTTGAACTTGCCGCACTAAACTTTCTTTGTAGGAAAGCAACTGATTCGTACAAGCGAATTAGATTATTTCACACAGTACACTTTTCGGCAATGAAGATGTTTGTTTTTGAAACAAACTACCTTAGATATGAAGCGAATCTACTAAGTTGTACATCTTGTTAGATTACATTAACTAGAAAAGTTTGAACTTGCTGCACTAAACCTTCGTCGTAGGAAAGCAATTGATTTCTAGAACCAAATTAGCTTATTTCACACAGAACAGTTTTGGCAATGAAGATGTTTGTTTTCTAAAGAAACTACTTTACAAATGAAGCGAAACTAGTAAGTTGTACATCTTGTTAGACTACACAAACAAGGAAGGTTTGAAGTTGCTGCACTAACCCTTCTTCGTAGGGAAGCAACTGATTCCTAGAACAGAACTAGCTTATTTCACACAGCACAGTGTTCGCCAATGAATTTGTATGTTTTCTAAACCAACTGCTTTAGAAAAGATGCGAAACTACTAATTTATACATCTTCTTAGATGACACTAATTAGAAATGTTTGAAGTTGCTGCACTAAACCTTCTTCGAAGGAAAGGAACTGATTCCTAGAACCGAACTAGCTTATTTCACACAGTACAGTGTTCGGCAATGAAGATGTTTGTTTTTGAAAAAAACTACTTTAGATATGAAGAGAAACAGGTAAGTTGTACATCTTGTTAGATTACACTAAGTAGAAAAGCTTGAAGTTGCTACACTAAACCTTCTTCGTAGGAAAGGAACTGATTCCTAGATACGAATAGCTTATTTCACACAGTACAGTGTTCGGCAATGAAGATGTATGTTTTCTAAACAAACTGCTTTAGAAATGAAGTGAAACTACTAAGTTGTACATCTTGTTAGATTACACTAACTAGAGTAGTTTGAACTTGCCGCACTAAACCTTCTTCATAGGAAAGGAACTGATTCCTAGAACCTAACTAGCTTATTTCACCCATTACACTGTTCGGATATGAAGATGTTAGTTTTCTAAAGAAACTACTTTAGAAATGAAGTGAAATTACTAAGTTGTACATCTTGTTAGATTACACTAACTAGAAAAGTTTGAACTTGCTGCACTAAACCTTCTTCGTAGGAAAGTAACTGATTCCTAGAAGCAAACTAGCTTATTTCACACAGTACAGTGTTCGGCAATGAAGATGTTTGTGTTCAAAAGAAACTACTTTAGAAATGAAGCGTAAGTAGTAAGTTGTACATCTTGTTAGACTACATTAACTAGAAAAGTTTGAACTTGCCGCACTAATCCTTCTTTGTAGGAAAGCAACTGATTCCTACAACCGAATTAGATTATTTCACACAGTACACTTTTCGGCAATGAAGATGTTTGTTTTTGAAACAAACTACCTTAGATATGAAGCGAATCTAGTAAGTTGTACATCTTGTTAGATTACATTAACTAGAAAAGTTTGAACTTGCTGCACTAAACCTTCTTCGTAGGAAAGCAATTGATTCCTAGAACCGAATTAGCTTATTTCACACAGAACAATGTTCGGCAATGAAGATTATTTTTTTCTAAAGAAACTACTTTACAAATGAAGCGAAACTAGTAAGTTGAACATCTTCTTAGACTACACAAACAAGGAAGGTTTGAAGTTGCTGCACAAAACCTTCTTCGTAGGAAAGTATCTGATTCCTACAACCGAACTAACTTATTTCACACAGTATAGTTTTCGGCAATGAAGATGTTTCTTTTTGAAACAAACTACTTTAGATATGAAGCGAATGTAGTAAGTTGTACATCTTGTTATGTTACACTAACTAGAAAAGTTTGAACTTTCTGCACTAAACCTTCTTCGTACGAAAGCGACTGATTCCTGGAACTGAACTAACTTTTTTCACAGAGTAAAGTTTTCGGCAATGAAGATGTATGTTTTCTAAACAAACTGCTTTAGAAATGAAGTGAAACTACTAAGTTGTACATCTTGTTAGATTACACTAACTAGAAAAGTTTTAACTTGCTGCACTAAACCTTCTTCGTAGGAAAGCAACTGATTCCTAGAACCGAACTAGCTTATTTCACACAGTAGAGTGTTCGGCAATGAAAATGTTTGTTTTCTAAAGAAACTACTTTAGAAATAAAGCGCAACTAGTAAGTTGTACATCTTGTTAGACTACACTAACTAGAAAAGTTTGAACTTGCTGCACTAAACCTTCTTTGTAGGAAAGCAACTCATTCCTACAACCGAATTAGATTATTTCACACAGTACACTTTTCGGCAATGAAGATGATTGTTTTTGAAAGAAACTACCTTAGATATGAAGCGAATCTAGTAAGTTGTACATCTTGTTAGATTACATTAACTAGAAAAGTTTGAACTTGCTGCACTAAACCTTCGTCGTAGGAAAGCAATTGATTCCTAGAACCGAATTAGCTTATTTCACACAGAACAGTTTTGGCAATGAAGATGTTTGTTTTCTAAAGAAACTACTTTACAAATGAAGCGAAACTAGTAAGTTGTACATCTTGTAAGACTACACAAACAAGGAAGGTTTGAAGTTGCTGCACTAACCCTTCTTCGTAGGGAAGCAACTGATTCCTAGAACAGAACTAGCTTATTTCACACAGCACAGAGATCGCCAATGAAGATGTATGTTTTCTAACCCAACTGCTTTAGAAAAGATGCGAAACTACTAATTTATACATCTTCTTAGATGACACTAACTAGAAATGTTTGAAGTTGGTGCACTAAACCTTCTTCGTAGGAAAGGAACTGATTCCTAGAACCAAACTAGCTTATTTCACACAGTACAGTTTTCGGCAATGAAGATGTTTGTTTTTGAAAAAAACTACTTTAGATATGAAGAGAAACAGGTAAGTTGTACATCTTGTTAGATTACACTAACTAGAAAAGTTTGAACTTGCTACACTAAACCTTCTTCGTAGGAAAGGAACTGATTCCTAGATACGAATAGCTTATTTCACACAGTACAGTGTTCGGCAATGAAGATGTTTGTTTGTGAAAAAAACTACTTTAGATATGAAGAGAAACAGGTAAGTTGTACATCTTGTAAGATTACACTAACTAGAAAAGTTTGAAATTGCTACACTAAACCTTCTTCGTAGGAAAGGAACTGATTCCTAGAACCGAACTAGCTTATTTCACACAGTACAGTGTTCAGCAATGAAGATGTTTGTTTTCTAAAGAAACTACTTTAGAAATGAAGCGTAACTAGTAAGTTGTACATCTTGTTAGACTACATTAACAAGAAAAGTTTGAACTTGCCGCACTAAACCTTCTATGTAGGAAAGCAACTGATTCCTACAATCGAATTAGATTATTTCACACAGTACACTTTTCGGCAATGAAGATGTTTGTTTTTGAAACAAAATACCTTAGATATGAAGCGAATCTAGTAAGTTGTACATCTTCTTAGATTACATTAGCTAGAAAAGTTTGAACTTGCTGCACTAAACTTTCTTCGTAGGAAAGCAATTGATTCCTAGAAACGAATTAGCTTATTTCACACAGAACAGTGTTCGGCAATGAAGATTATTTTTTCTAAAGAAACTACTTTACAAAATGAAGCGAAACTAGTAAGTTGAACATCTTGTTATCCTACCCAAACAAGGAAGGTTTGAAGTTTCTGCACTAAACCTTCTTCGTAGGAAAGTAACTGATTCATAGAACCGATCTAACTTATTTCACACAGTATAGTTTTCGGCAACGACGATGTTTCTTTTTGAAAAAAACTACTTTAGATATGAAGCGAATCTAGTAAGTTGTACATCTTGTTAGGTTACACTAACTAGAAAAGTTTGAACTTGCTGCACTAAACCTTCTTTGTCGGAAACCGACTGATTCCTAGAACTGAACTGACTTATTTCACACAGTAAAGTTTTCGGCAATGAAGATGTTTGTTTTCTAAACAAACTGCTTTAGAAATGAAGTGAAACTACTAAGTTGTACATCTTGTTAGATTACACTAACTAGAAAAGTTTGAACTTGCTGCACTAAACCTTCTTCGTAGGAAAGCAACTGATTCCTAGAACCGAACTAGCTTATTTCACACAGTACAGTGTTCGGCAATGAAGATGTTTGTTTTCTAAAGAAACTACTTTAGAAATGAAGCGTAACTAGTAAGTTGTACATCTTGTTAGGTTACACTAACTAGAAAAGTTTGAACTTGCTGCACTAAACCTTCTTTGCAGGAAAGCGACTGATTCCTAGAACTGAACTAACTTATTTCACACAGAACAGTTTTCGGCAATGAAGATGTATGTTTTCTAAACAAACTGCTTTAGAAATGAAGTGAAACTGCTAAGTAGTACATCTTGTTAGATTACGCTAACTAGAAAAGTTTGAACTTGCTGCACTAAACCTTCTTCGTAGGAAAGCAACTGATTCCTAGAACCGAACTAGCTTATTTCACACAGTACAGTGTTCGGCAATGAAGATGTTTGTTTTCTAAAGAAACTACTTTAGAAATGAAGCAACCTAGTAAGTTGTACATCTTGTTAGACTACACAAACAATGAAGGATTGAAGTTGCTACAGTAAACCTTCTTTGTAGGGAAGCAACTGATTCCTAGAACAGAACTAGCTTATTTCACACAGCACAGTGTTCGCCAATGAAGATGTATGTTTTCTAAACCAACTGCTTTAGAAAAGATGCGAACCTACTAATTTATACATCTTCTTAGATTACACTAACTAGAAATGTTTGAAGTTGCTGCACTAAACCTTCTTCGTAGGAAAGGAACTGATTCCTAGAACCGAACTAGCTTTTTTCACACAGTACAGTGTTGGGCAATGACGATGTTTGTTTTCTAAAGAAACTACTTTAGAAATGAAGAGTAACTAGTAAGTTGTACTTCTTGTTAGACTACACTAACTAGAAAAGTTTGAACTTCCTGCACTAAACCTTCTTCGTAGGAAAGCAACTGATTCCTAGAACCGAACTATCTTTATTCACACAGTACAGTGTTGGGCAATGAAGATCTTTGCTTTCTAAAGAAACTACTTTAGAAATGAAGCAACCTAGTAAGTTGTACATCTTGTTAGACTACACAAACAATGAAGGATTGAAGTTGCTACAGTAAACCTTCTTTGTAGGAAAGCAACTGATTCCTACAACCGAATTAGATTATTTCACACAGTACACTTTTCGGCAATGAAGATGTTTGTTTTTGAAACAAACTACCTTAGATATGAAGCGAATCTACTAAGGTGTACATCTTGTTAGATTACATTAACTAGAAAAGTTTGAACTTGCTGAACTAAACCTTCTTCGTAGGAAAGCTATTGATTCCTAGAACCGAATTAGCTTATTTCACACAGAACAGTGTTCGGCAATGAAGATGTTTGTTTTCTAAAGAAACTACTTTACAAATGAAGGGAAACTAGTAAGTTGAACATCTTGTTAGAATACACAAACAAGGAAGGTTAGAAGTTGCAGCACTAAACCTTCTTCGTACGAAAGCAACTGATTCCTAGAACCGAACTAACTTATTTCACACAGTACAGTTTTCGGCAACGAAGATGTTTCTTTTTGAAACAAACTACTTTAGATATGAAGCGAATCTAGTAAGTTGTACATCTTGTTAGGTTACACTAACTAGAAAAGTTTGAACTTGCTGCACTAAACCTTCCTCGTAGGAAATCGACTGATTCCTAGAACTGAACTAACTTATTTCACACAGTACAGTTTTCGGCAATGAAGATGTATGTTTTCTAAACAAACTGCTTTAGAAATGAAGTGAAACTACTAAGTTGTACATCTTGTTAGATTACACTAACTAGATAAGTTTGAACTTGCTGCACTAAACCTTCTTCGTAGGAAAGCAACTGATTCCTAGAACCGAACTAGCTTTTTTCACACAGTACAGTGTTGGGCAATGAAGATCTTTGCTTTCTAAAGAAACTACTTTAGAAATGAAGCGTAACTAGTAAGTTGTACATATTGTTAGGTTACACAAACTAGAAAAGTTTGGACTTGCTGCACTAAACCTTCTTCGTAGGAAAGAGACTGATTCCTAGAACTGAACTAACTTATTTCACACAGAACAGTTTTCGGCAAAGAAGATGGATGTTTTCTAAACAAACTGCTTTAGAAATGAAGTGAAACTGCTAAGTTGTACATCTTGTTAGATTACGCTAACTAGAAAAGTTTGAACTTGCTGCACTAAAGCTTCTTCGTAGGAAAGCAACTGATTCGTAGAACCGAACTAGCTTATTTCACACAGTACAGTGTTCGGCAATGAAGATGTTTGTTTTCTAAAGAAACTACTTTAGAAATGAAGCAACGTAGTAAGTTGTACATCTTGTTAGACTACAGAAACAAGGAAGGATTGAAGTTGCTGCAGTAAACTTTTTTTGTAGGGAAGCAACTGATTCCTAGAACAGAACTAGCTTATTTCACACAGCACAGTGTTCGCCAATGAAGATGTATGTTTTCTAAACCAACTGCTTTAGAAAAGATGCGAAACTACTAATTTATACATCTTCTTAGATTACACTAACTAGAAATGTTTGATGTTGCTGCACTAAACCTTCTTCGTAGGAAAGGAACTGATTCCTAGAACCGAACTAGCTTTTTTCACACAGTACAGTGTTGGGCAATGAAGATGTTTGTTTTCTAAAGAAACTACTTTAGAAATGAAGTGTAACTTGTAATTTGTACATCTTGTTAGGTTACACTAACTAGAAAAGTTTGAACTTGCTGCACTAAACCTTCTTCGTAGGAAAGCGACTGATTCCTAGAACTGGACTAACTTATTTCACACAGAACAGTTTTCGGCAATGAAGATGTTTGTTTTCTAAAGAAACTACTTTAGAAATGAAGCAACCTAGTAAGTTGTACATCTTGTTAGACTACACAAACAAGGAAGGATTGAAGTTGCTGCAGTAAACCTTCTTTGTAGGGAAGCAACTGATTCCTACAACCGAATTAGATTATTTCACACAGTACACTTTTCGGCAATGAAGATGTTTGTTTTTGAAACAAATTACCTTAGATATGAAGCGAATCTAGTAAGTTGTACATCTTGTTAGATTACATTAACTAGAAAAGTTTGAATTTGCTGCACTAAACCTTCTTCGTAGGAAAGCAATTGATTCCTAGAACCGAAATAGCTTATTACACACAGAGTAGTGTTCGGCAGTGAAGATGTTTGTTTTCTAAAGAAACTACTTTACAAATGAAGCGAAACTAGTAAGTTGAACATCTTGTTAGACTACCCAAACAAGGAAGATTTGAAGTTGCTGCACTAAACCTTCTTCGTAGGAAAGCAACTGATTCCTAGAACCGAACTAACTTATTTCACACGGTATAGTTTTCGGCAATGAAGATGTTTCTTTTTGAAACAAACTACTTTAGATATGAAGCGAATCTACTAAGTTGTACATCTTGTTAGACTTACACTAACTAGAAAAGTTTGAACTTGCTGCACTAAACCTTCTTTTGTAGGAAAGCAACTGATTCCTAGAACTGAACTAACTTATTTCACAAAGTACAGTTATCGGCAATGAAGATGTATGTTTTCTAAACAAACTGCTTTAGAAATGAAGTGAAACTACTAAGTTGTACATCTTGTTAGATTACACTAACTAGAAAAGTTTGAACTTGCTGCACTAAACCTTCTTCGTAGTAAAGCAACTGATTCCTAGAACCGAACTACCTTATTTCACACAGTAAAGATTTCGGCAATGAAGATGTTTGTTTTCTAAAGAAACTACTTTAGAAATGAAGCGAAACTAGTAAGTTGTACATCTTGTTAGACTACACAAAGAAGGAAGGTTTGAAGTTGCTGCACTAAACCTTCTTCGTAGGGAAGCAACTGATTCCTAGAACAGAACTAGCTTATTTCACACAGCACAGTGTTCGCCAATGAAGATGTATGTTTTCTAAACCAACTGCTTTAGAAAAGATGTGAAACTACTAATTTATACATCTTCTTAGATTACACTAACTAGAAATGTTTGAAGTTGCTGCACTAAACCTTCTTCGCAGGAAAGGAACTGATTCCTAGAATCGAACTAGCTTATTTCACACAGTACAGTGTTCGGCAATGAAGATGTTTGTTTTTGAAAAAAACTACTTTAGATATGAAGAGAAACAGGTAAGTTGTACATCTTGTTAGATTACACAAACTAGAAAAGTTTGAACTTGCTACACTAAACCTTCTTCGTAGGAAAGGAACTGATTCCTAGATACGAACTAGCTTATTTCACACAGTACAGTGTTCGGCAATGAAGACGTATGTTTTCTAAACATACTGCTTTAGAAATGAAGTGAAACTACGAAGTTGTACATCTTGTTAGATTACACTAACTAGAAAAGTTTGAACTTACTGCACTAAGCCTTCTTCGTAGGAAAGCGACTGATTCCTAGAACTGAACTAACTTATTTCACACAGTACAGTTTTCGGCAATGAAGATGTATGTTTTCTGAACAAACTGCTTTAGAAATGAAGTGAAACTACTAAGTTGTACATCTTGTTAGATTACACTAACTAGAAAAGTTTGAACTTGCTGCACTAAACCTTCTTCGTAGGAAAGCAACTGATTCCTAGAACCGAACTAGCTTATTTCACACAGTACAGTGTTCGGCAATGAAGATGTTTGTTTTCTAAAGAAACTACTTTAGAAATGAAGCGTAACTAGTAAGTTGTACTTCTTGTTAGACTACACTAACTAGAAAAGTTTGAACTTGCTGCACTAAACCTTCTTTGTAGGAAAGCAACTGATTCCTACAATCGAATTAGATTATTTCACACAGTACACTTTTCAGCAATGAAGATGTTTGTTTTTGAAACAAACTACCTTAGATATGAAGCGAATCTAGTAAGTTGTACATCTTGTTAGATTACATTAACTAGAAAAGTTTGAATTTGCTGCACTAAACCTTCTTCATAGGAAAAGCAATTGATTCCTAGAACCGAACTAACTTATTTCACACAGAACAGTTTTCGCAATGAAGATGTTTGTTTTCTAAAAAACTACTTTACAAATGAAGCGAAACTAGTAAGTTGAACATCTTGTTAGACTACACAAACAAGAAAAGGTTTGAACTTGCTGCACTAAACCTTCTTCGTAGGAAAGCAACTGATTTCCTAGAACCGAACCAACTTATTTCACACAGTATAGTTTTCGGCAACGAAGATGTTTCATTTTGAAACAAACTACTTTTGATATGAAGCGAATCTAGTAAGTTGTACATCTTGTTAGGTTAAACTAACTAGAAAAGTTTGAACTTGCTGCACTAAACCTTCTTTGTAGGAAAGCCACTGATTCCTAGAACTGACCTAACTTATTTCACACAGTACAGTTTTCGGCAATGAAGATGTATGTTTTCTAAAGAAACGGCTTTAGAAATGAAGTGAAACTACTAAGTTGTACATCTTGTTAGATTACACTAACTAGAAAAGTTTGAACTTGCTGCAGTAAACCTTCTTCGTAGGAAAGCAACTGATTCCTAGAACCGAACTAGCTTATTTCACACAGTACAGTGTTCGCAATGAAGATGTTTGTTTTCTAAAGAAACTACTTTAGAAATGAAGCGAAACTAGTAAGTTGTACATCTTGTTAGATTACCTTAAACAAGAAAGGTTTGAACTTGCTGCACTAAACCTTCTTTGTAGGAAAGTAACTGATTCCTAGAACCGAACTAACTTATTTCACACAGTATTGTTTTTCGCAACGAAGATGTTTCTTTTTGAAACAAACTACTTTAGATATGAAGCAAATCTAGTAAGTTGTACATGTTGTTAGGTTACACTAACTAGAAAAGTTTGAACTTGCTGCACTAAACCTTCTTCGTAGGAAAGCGACTGATTCCTAGAACCGAACTAGCTTATTTCACACAGTACAGTGTTCTGCAATGAAGATGTTTGTTTTTGAAAAAAAAAACTACTTTAGATATGAAGAGAAACAGGTAATTTGTACATCTTGTTAGACTACACTAACTAGAAAAGTTTGAACTTGCTACACTAAACCTTCTTCGTAGGAAAGGAACTGATTCCTAGAACCGAATTAGATTATTTCACACAGTACACTTTTCGGCAATGAAGATGTTTGTTTTTGAAACAAACTACCTTAGATATGAAGCAAATCTAGTAAGTTGTACATCTTGTTAGATTACATTAACTAGAAAAGTTTGAACTTGCTGCACTAAACCTTCTTCGTAGGAAAGCGACTGATTCCTAGAACTGAACTAACTTATTTCACACAGAACAGTTTTCGGCAATGAAGATGTATGTTTTCTAAAAAAACTGCTTTAGAAATGAAGTGAAACTACTAAGTTGTATATCTTGTTAGATTACACTAACTAGAAAAGTTTGAACTTGCTGCACTAAACCTTCTTCGTAGGAAAGCAACTGATTCCTAGAACCGAACTACCTTATTTCACAAAGTACAGTGTTCGGCATGAAGATGTTTGTTTTCTAAAGAAACTGCTTTAGAAATGAAGCGTAAGTAGTAAGTTGTACATCTTGTTAGACTACACTAACTAGAAAAGTTTGAACTTGCCGCACTAAACCTTCTTTGTAGGAAAGCAACTGATTCGTACAAGCGAATTAGATTATTTCACACAGTACACTTTTCGGCAATGAAGATGTTTGTTTTTGAAACAAACTACCTTAGATATGAAGCAAATCTAGTAAGTTGTACATCTTGTTAGATTACATTAACTAGAAAAGTTTGAACTTGCTGCACTAAACCTTCTTCGTAGGAAAGCAATTGATTCCTAGAACCGAATTTGCTTATTTCACACAGAACAGTGTTCAGCAATGAAGATGTTTTTTTTCTAAAGAAACTACTTTACAAATGAAGCGAAACGAGTAAGTTGAACATCTTGTTAGAATACACAAACAAGGAAGGTTTGAAGTTGCTGCACTAAACCTTCTCCGTAGGAAAGCAACAGATTCCTAGAACAGAACTAACTTATTTCACACAGTATAGTTTTCGGCAACGAAGATGTTTCTTTTTGAAACAAACTACTTTAGATATGAAGCGAATCTAGTAAGTTGTACATCTCGTAGGATTACATTAACTAGAAAAGTTTCAACTTGCTGCACTAAACTTTCTTCATAGGAAAGGAACTGATTCCTAGACCCGAACTAGCTTATTTCACCCATTACAGTGTTCGGCAATGAAGATGTTTGTTTTCTAAAGAAACTACTTTAGAAATGAAGTGAAACTAGTAAGTTGTACATCTTGTTAGACTACACAAACAAGGAAGGTTTGAAGTTGCAGCACTAAACCTTCTTTGTAGGGAAAGCAACTGATTCCTAGAACAGAACTAGCTTATTTCACACAGCACAGTGTTCGCCAATGAAGATGTTTGTTTTCTAAAAAAACTGCTTTAGAAAAGAAGAGAAACTACTAAGTTGTACATCTTGTTAGATTACACTAACTAGAAAAGTTTGAACTTGCTGCACTAAACCTTCTTAGTAGGAAAGGAACTGATTCCTAGAACCGAACTAGCTTATTTCACACAGTACAGTGTTCGGCAATGAAGATGTTTGTTTTTGAAAAAACTACTTTAGAAATGAAGAGAAACAGGTAAGTTGTACATCTTGTTACATTACACAAACAAGAAAAGATTGAAGTTGCTATACTAAACCTTCCTCAGTAGGGAAGCAACTGATTCCTAGAACAGAACTAACTTATTTCACACAGAACAGTGTTCGCCAATGAAGATGTTTGTTTTCTAAAAACTGCTTTAGAAAAAGATGTGAAACTACTAATTTATATCTTGTTAGATTACACTAACTAGAAAAGTTTGTACTTGCTGCACTAAACCTTCTTCGTAGGAAAGGAACTGATTCCTAGAACCGAACTAGCTTATTTCACACAGTACAGTTTTGGGCAATGAAGATGTTTGTTTTTTTGAAAAAAACTACTTTAGATATGAAGAGAAACAATCTAGTAAGTTGTACATCTTGTTAGGTTACACTAACTAGAAAAGTTTGAACTTGCTGCACTAAACCTTCTTCGTAGGGAAAGGAAGTGATTCCTAGAACTGAACTAACTTATTTCACACAGTACAGTTTTCGCAATGAAGATGTATGTTTTCTAAACAAACTGCTTTAGAAATGAAGTGAAACTACTAAGATGTACATCTTGTTAGATTATACTAACTAGAAAAGTTTGAACTTGTTGCACTAAACCTTCTTCGTAGGAAAGGAACTGATTCCTAGAACAGAACTAGCTTATTTCACACAGTACAGTGTTCGGCAATGAAGATGTTTGTTTTTGAAAAAAACTACTTTAGATATGAAGAGAAATAGGTAAGTTGTACATCTTGTTAGATTACACTAACTAGAAAAGTTTGAACTTGCTACACTAAACCTTCTTCGTAAGAAAGGAACTGATTCCTAGAAGCAAACTAGCTTATTTCACAACGTACAGTGTTCGGCAATGAAGATGTTTGTTTTCTAAAGAAACTACTTTAGAAATGAAGCGAAACTAGTAAGTTGAACATCTTGTTAGAATACACAAACAAGGAAGGTTTGAAGTTGCTGCACTAAACCTTCTTCGTAGGAAAGCCACTGATTCCTAGAACCGAACTAACTTATTTCACACAGTATAGTTTTCGGCAACGAAGATATTTCTTTTTGAAACAAACTACTTTAGATATGAAGCGAATCTAGTAAGTTGTACATCGTGTTAGGTTACACTAACTAGAAGAGTTTGAACTTGCTGCACTAAACCTTCTTCGTAGGAAAGCGACTGATTCCTAGAACTGAACTAACTTATTTCACACAGTACAGTTTTCGGCAATGAAGATATATGTTTTCTAAACAAACTACTTTAGAAATGAAGTGAAACTACTAAGTTGTACATCTTATTAGATTACACTAACTAGAAAAGTTTGAACTTGATGCACTAAACCTTCTTCGTGGAAAGCAACTGATTCCTAGAACCGAACTAGCTTATTTCACACAGTACAGTGTTCGGCAATGAAGATGTTTGTTTTCTAAAGAAACTACTTTATAAATGAAGCGAAACTAGTAAGTTGTACATCTTGTAAGACTACACAAACAAGGAAAGTTTGAAGTTGCTGCACTAAACCTTCTTCGTAGGGAAGCAACTGATTCCTAGAACAGAACTAGCTTATTTCACACAGCACAGTGTTCGCCAATGAAGATGTATGTTTTCTAAACCAACTGCTTTAGAAAAGATGCGAAACTACTAATTTATACATCTTCTTAGATTACACTAACTAGAAATGTTTGAAGTTGCTGCACTAAACCTTCTTCGTAGATAAGGAACTGATTCCGAGAACCGAACTAGCTTATTTCACACAGTACAGTGTTCGGCAATGAAGATGTTTGTTTTTGAAAAAAACTACTTTAGATATGAAGAGAAATAGGTAAGTTGTACATCTTGTTAGATTACACTAACTAGAAAAGTTTGAACTTGCTACACTAAACCTTCTTTAGAAATGAGGAAAGTAACTGATTCCTAACTAGAAAAGTTTGAACTTATTTCTAAACCTTCTTCAGTGATTCAGTAACTTATTTCACACAGTACAGTGTTCAATGAAGATGTATGTTTTCTAAACAAACTGCTTTAGAAATGAAGTGAAACTACTGAGTTGTACATCTTGTTACATTACACTAACTAGAGTAGTTTGAACTTGCCGCAATAACCTTCTTCATAGGAAAGGAACTGATTCCTAGAACCGAACTAGCTTATTTCACCCATTACAGTGTTCGGCAATGAAGATGTTTGTTTTCTAAAGAAACTACTTATAAATGAAGCGAATCTAGTATGTTGTACATCTTGTTAGACTACACTAACTAGAAAAGTTTGAACTTGCTGCACTAAACCTTTTTCGTCGGAAAGCAATTGATTCCTAGAACCTAATTAGCTTATTTCACACAGAACAGATTTCGGCAATGAAGATGTTTGTTTTCTAAAGAAACTACTTTACAAATGATGCGAAACTAGTAAGTTGAACATCTTCTTAGACTACACAAACAAGGAAGATTTGAAGTTGCTGAACTAAACCTTATTCGTTGGAAAGGAACTAATTCCTAGAACCGAACTAACTTATTTGACACAGTATAGTTTTCGGCAACGAAGATGTTTCTTTTTGAAACAAACTACTTTAGATATGAAGCGAATCTAGTAAGTTGTACATTGTGTTAGGTTACACTAACTAGAAAAGTTTGAACTTGCTGCACTAAACCTTCTTCGTAGGAGAGCGACTGATTCCTAGAACTGAACTAACTTATTTCACACAGTAAAGTTTTCGGCAATGAAGATGTATGTTTTCTAAACAAACTGCTTTAGCAATGAAGTGAAACTACTAAGTTGTACATCTTGTGAGATTACACTAAGTAGAAAAGTTTGAACTTGCTGCACTAAACCTTCTTCGTAGGAAAGCAACTGATTCCTACAATCGAATTAGATTATTTCACACAGTACACCTTTCGGCAATGAAGATGTTTGTTTTTGAAACAAACTACCTTAGATATGAAGCGAATCTAGGAAGTTGTACATCCTGTTAGATTACATTAACTAGAAAAGTTTGAACTTGCTGCACTAAACTTTCTTCGTAGGAAAGCGACTGATTCCTAGAACTGAACTAACTTATTTCACACAGAACAGTTTTCGGCAATGAAGATGTATGTTTTCTAAACAAACTGCTTTACAAATAAAGTGAAACTACTAAGTTATACATCTTGTTAGATTACACTAACTACAAAAGTTTGAACTTGCTGCACTAAACCTTCTTCGTAGGAAAGCAACTGATTCCTAGTACCGAACTAGCTTATTTCACACAGTACACTTTTCGGCAATGAAGATGTTTGCTTTTGAAACAAACTACCTTAGATATGAAGCGAATCTAGTAAGTTGTACATCTTGTTAGATTACATTAACTAGAAAAGTTTGAACTTGCTGCGCTAAACCTTCTTCGTATTAAAGCAATTGATTCTTAGAACCGAATTAGCTTATTTCACACAGAACAGTGTTCGGCAATGAAGATGTACGTTTTCAAAACAAACTACTTTACAAATGAAGCGAAACTAGTAAGTTGAACATCTTGTTAGACTACACATACAGGGAAGGTTTGAAGTTGCTGCACTCAACCTTCTTCGTAGGAAAGCAACTGATTCCTAGAACCGAACTAACTTATTTCACACAGTATAGTTTTTGGCAACGAAGATGTTTCTTTTTAAAACAAACTACTTTAGATATGAAGCGAATCTAGTAAGTTGTACGTCTTGTTAGGTTACACTAACTAGAAAAGTTTGAACTTGCTGCACTAAACTTTCTTCGTAGGAAAGGGACTGATTCCTAGAACTGAACTAACTTATTTCACACAGTACAGTTTTTGGCAATGAAGATGTATGTTTTCTAAACAAACTGCTTTAGAAATGAAGTGAAACTACTAAGTTGTACATCTTGTTAGATTACACTAACTAGAAAAGTTTGAACTTGCTGCAATAAACCTTCTTCGTAGGAAGCAACTGATTCCTAGAACCGAACTAGCTTATTTCACACAGTACAGTGTTCGGCAATGAAGATGTTTGTTTTCTAAAGAAACTACTTTAGAAATGAAGCGAAACTAGTAAGTTGTACATCTTCATAGACTACACAAACAAGGAAGGTTTGAAGTTGCTGCACTAAACCTTCTTCGTAGGAAAGTACCTGATTCCTAGAACCGAACTACCTTATTTCACACAGTACACTTCTCGGCAATGAAGATGTTTGTTTTTGAAACAAACTACCATAGATATGAAGCGAATCTAATAAGTTGTACATCTGGTTAGATTACATTAACTAGAAAAGTTTGAACTTGCTGCACTAAACTTTCTTCGTAGGAAAGCAATTGATTCCTAGAACCGAATTAGCTTATATCACACAGAACAGTGTTCGGCAATGAAGATGTTTGTTTTCTAAAGAAACTACTTTACAAATGAAGCGAAACTAGTAAGTTGAACATCTTGTTAGAATACACAAACAAGGAAGGTTTGAAGTTGCTGCACTAAACCTTCTTCGCAGGAAAGCAACTGATTCCTAGAACCGAACTAACTTATTTCACACAGTATAGTTTTCGGCAATGAAGATGTTTCTTTTTGAAACAAACTACTTTAGATATGAAGCGAATCTAGAAAGTTGTACATCTTGTTAGGTTACACTAACTAGAAAAGTTTGAACTTGCTGCACTAAACCTTCTTCGTAGGAAAGGAACTGATTCCTAGAACTGAGCTAACTTATTTCACACAGTACAGTTTTTCGGCAATGAAGATGTATGTTTTCTAAACAAACTACTTTAGAAATGAAGTGAAACTACTAAGTTGTACATCTTGTTAGATTACACTAACTAGAAAAGTTTGAACTTGCTGCACTAAACCTTCTTCGTAGGAAAGCAACTGATTGCTAGAACCGAACTAGCTTATTTCACACAGTACAGTGTTCGGCAATGAAGATGTTTGTTTTCTAAAGAAACTTCTTTAGAAATGAAGCGTAACTAGTAAGTTGTACTTCTTGTTAGACTACACTAACTAGAAAAGTTTGAACTTGCTGCAGTAAACCTTCTTTGTAGGAAAGCAACAGCTTCCTACAACCGAATTAGATTATTTCACACAGTACACTTTTCGGCAATGAAGATGTTTGTTTTTGAAACAAACTACCTTAGATATGAAGCGAATCTAGTAAGTTGTACATCTCGTTAGATTACGTTAACTAGAAAAGGTTGAAATTGCTGCACTAAACCTTCTTCGTAGGAAAGCAATTGATTCCTAGAACCGAATTAGCTTATTTCACACAGAACAGTGTTCGGCAATGAAGATGTTTGTTTTCTAAAGAAACTACTTTACAAAAGAAGCGAAACTAGTAAGTTGAACATCTTGTTAGAATACACAAACAGGGAAGGTTTGAAGTTGCTGCACTCAACCTTCTTCGTAGGAAAGCAACTGATTCCTAGAACCGAACTAACGTATTTCACACAGTATGGTTTTCGGCAACGAAGATGTTTCTTTTTGAAACAAACCACTTTAGATATGAAGCGAATCTAGTAAGTTGTATATCTTGTTAGGTTACACTAACTAGAAAAGTTTGAACTTGCTGCACTAAACCTTCTTCGTAGGAAAGGGACTGATTCCTAGAACTGAACTAACTTATTTCACACAGTAAAGTTTTCGGCAATGAAGATGTATGTTTTCTAAACAAACTGCTTTAGAAAGGAAGTGAAACTACTAAGTTGTACATCTTGTTAGATTACACTAAGAAGAAAAGTTTGAACTTGCTGCACTAAACCTTCTTCGTAGGATAGCAACTGATTCCTAGAACCGAACTAGCTTATTTCACCATTACAGTGTTAAATATAATGAAGATGTTTGTTTTCTAAAGAAACTACTTTAGAAATGAAGTGAAACTAGTAAGTTGTACATCTTGTTAGACTACACACTAACAAGAAAAGTTTTGAACTTGCTGCACTAAACCTTCTTTGTAGGAAAGCAACTGATTCCGACAACCGAATTAGATTATTTCACACAGAACAGTGTTCGGCAATGAAGATGTTTGTTTTCTAAAGAAACTACCTTAGATATGAAGCGAATCTAGTAAGTTGTACATCTTGTTAGATTAAATTAACTAGAAAAGTTTGAACTTGCTGCACTAAACCTTCTTCATAGGAAAGCAATTGATTCCTAGAACCGAATTAGCTTATTTCACACAGAACAGTGTTCGGCAATGAAGATGTTTGTTTTCTAAAGAAACTACTTTTGAAATGAAGCGAAACTAGTAAGTTGTACATCTTGTTAGACTACACAAACAAGGAAGGTTTGAAGTGGCTGCACTAAACCTTCTTCGTAGGGAAGCAATTGATTCCTAGAACAGAACTAGATTATTTCACACAGCACAGTGTTCGCCAATGATGATGTATGTTTTCTAAACCAACTGCTTTAGAAAAGATGCAAAACTACTAATTTATACATCTTCTTAGATTACACTAACTAAAAATGTTTGAAGTTGCTGCACTAAACCTTCTTCGTAGGAAAGGAACTGATTCCTAGAACCGAACTAGCTTATTTCACACAGTACAGAGTTCGGCAATGAAGATGTTTGTTTTCTAAACAAACTGCTTTAGAAATGAAGTGAAACTACTACGTTGTACATCTTGTTAGATTACACTAACTAGAGTAGTTTGAACTTGCCGCACTAAACCTTCTTCATAGGAAAGGAACTGATTCCTAGAACCGAACTAGCTTATTTCACCCATTACAGTGTTCGGCAATGAAGATGTTTGTTTTCTAAAGAAACTACTTTAGAAATGAAGTGAAATTACTAAGTTGTACATCTTGTTAGATTACACTAACTAGAAAAGTTTGAACTTGCTGCATTAAACCTTCTTCGTAAGAAAGCGTCTGATTCCTAGAACTGAACTAACTTATTTCACACAGAACAGTTTTTTGGCAATGAAGATGTATGTTTTCTAAACAAACTGCTTTAGAAATGAAGTGAAACTACTAAGTTGTACATCTTGTTAGATTACACTAACTAGAAAAGTTTGAACTTGCTGCACTAAACCTTCTTCGATGGGAAAGCAACTGATTCCTAGAACCGAACTAGCTTATTTCACACAGGTACAGTTTTCGGCAATGAAGATGTTTCTTTTTGAAACAAACTACTTTAGAAATGAAGCGAAACTAGTAAGTTGTACATCTTGTTAGGTTACACTAACTAGAAAAGTTTGAACTTGCTGCACTAAACCTTCTTTGTAGGAAAGCAACTGATTCCTAGAACCGAACTAGATTATTTCACACAGTACAGTGTTTTTGAAGATGTTTGTTTTTGAAACAAACTACTTTAGATATGAAGCGAAACTAGTAAGTTGTACATCTTGTTAGACTACACTAACTAGAAAAGTTTGAACTTGCTGCACTAAACCTTCTTTGTAGGAAAGCAATTGATTCCTAGAACCGAATTAGCTTATTTCACACAGTACACTTTTCGGCAATGAAGATGTTTGTTTTTGAAACAAACTACTTTAGAAATGAAGCGAAATCTAGTAAGTTGTACATCTTGTTAGATTATATTAACTAGAAAAGGTTTGAACTTGCTGCACTAAACCTTCTTCGTAGGAAAGCAACTGATTCCTAGAACCGAATTAGCTTATTTCACACAGAACAGTGTTTGCAATGAAGATGTTTGTTTTTGAAACAAACTACTTTAGAAATGAAGCGAAATCTAGTAAGTTGAACATCTTGTTAGACTACACACACTAGGGAAGGTTTGAACTTGCTGCACTAAACCTTCTTCGTAGGAAAGCAACTGATTCCTAGAACCGAACTAACTTATTTCACACAGTATAGTTTTCGCAATGAAGATGTTTCTTTTGAAACAAACTACTTTTAGAAATGAAGTGAAATCTAGTAAGTTGTATATCTTGTTAGATTACACTAACTAGAAAAGTTTGAACTTGCTGCACTAAACCTTCTTCGTAGGAAAGCGACTGATTCCTAGAACTGAACTAACTTATTTCACACAGTACAGTTTTCGGCAATGAAGATGTATGTTTTCTAAAACAAACTGCTTTAGAAATGAAGTGAAACTACTAAGTTGTACATCTTGTTAGATTACACTAACTAGAAAAGTTTGAACTTGCTGCACTAAACCTTCTTCGAGGAAACCAACTGATTCCTAGAACCGAACTAGCTTATTTCACACAGTACAGTGTTCGCAATGAAGATGTTTGTTTTCTAAAAAAACTACTTTAGAAATGAAGCGAAACTAGTAAGTTGTACATCTTGTTAGACTACACTAAACAAGAAAAGTTTCAACTTGCTGCACTAAACCTTCTTTGTAGGAAAGGAACTGATTCCTAGAACCGAACTAGCTTATTTCACACAGTACAGTGTTCAAAATGAAGATGTTTGTTTTCTAAACAAACTACTTTAGAAATGAAATGAAAATTACTAAGTTGTACATCTTGTTAGATTACACTAACTAGAAAAGTTTGAACTTGCTGCACTAAACCTTCTTCGTAGGAAAGCAACTGATTCCTAGAACCGAATTAGCTTATTTCACACAGAACAGTGTTCGCAATGAAGATGTTTGTTTTCTAAAACAACTACTTTACAAATGAAGCGAAACTAGTAAGTTGAACATCTTGTTAGAATACACAAACTAGAAAGGTTTGAACTTGCTGCACTAAACCTTCTTCGTAGGAAAGCAACTGATTCCTAGAACCGAACTAGATTATTTCACACAGTATAGTTTTTGGCAATGAAGATGTTTGTTTTTTGAAACAAACTACTTTAGATATGAAGCGAATCTAGTAAGTTGTACATCTTGTTAGATTACACTAACTAGAAAAGTTTGAACTTGCTGCACTAAACCTTCTTCATAGGAAAGCAACTGATTCCTAGAACTGAACTAACTTATTTCACACAGTACAGTTTTGGCAATGAAGATGTATGTTTTCTAAACAAACTGCTTTAGAAATGAAGTGAAACTACTAAGTTGTACATCTTGTTAGATTACACTAACTAGAAAAGTTTGAACTTGCTGCACTAAACCTTCTTCATAGGAAAGCAACTGATTCCTAGAACCGAACAAGCTTATTTCACACAGTACAGTGTTCGGCAATGAAGATGTTTGTTTTTCTAAACAAACTACTTTAGAAATGAAGTGAAACTAGTAAGTTGTACATCTTGTTAGACTACACACAAACTAGAAAGGTTTGAACTTGCTGCACTAAACCTTCTTTGTAGGAAAGCAACTGATTCCTACAACCGAATTAGATTATTTCACACAGTACAGTTTTCGGCAATGAAGATGTTTGTTTTTGAAACAAACTACCTTAGATATGAAGCGAATCTAGTAAGTTGTACATCTTGTTAGATTACATTAACTAGAAAAGTTTGAACTTGCTGCACTAAACCTTCTTCATAGGAAAGCAATTGATTCCTAGAACCAACTAGCTTATTTCACACAGAACAGTGTTCAGGCAATGAAGATGTTTGTTTTCTAAACAAACTACTTTAGAAATGAAGCTAAACTAGTAAGTTGTACATCTTGTTAGACTACACAAACAAGGAAGGTTTGAACTTGCTGCACTAAACCTTCTTCGTTGGAAAGCAACTGATTCCTAGAACCGAACTAGATTATTTCACACAGTACAGTTTTCGGCAATGAAGATGTTTCTTTTTCTAAACAAACTACTTTAGATATGAAGCAAATCTAGTAAGTTGTACATCTTGTTAGATTACACTAACTAGAAAAAGTTTGAACTTGCTGCACTAAACCTTCTTCGTAGGAAAGCAACTGATTCCTAGAACTGAACTAACTTATTTCACACAGTAACAGTTTTCGGGCAATGAAGATGTTTGTTTTCTAAACAAACTGCTTTAGAAATGAAGTGAAACTACTAAGTTGTACATCTTGTTAGATTACACTAACTAGAAAAGTTTGAACTTGCTGCACTAAACCTTCTTCGTGGGATTGCAACTGATTCCTAGAACCGAACTAGCTTATTTCACCCATTACAGTGTTCGGCAATGAAGATGTTTGTTTTCTAAAGAAACTACTTTAGAAATGAAGTGAAACTAGTAAGTTGTACATCTTGTTAGACTACACTAACTAGAAAAAGTTTGAACTTGCTGCACTAAACCTTCTTTGTAGGGAAAGCAACTGATTCCTAGAACCTGAACTAGCTTATTTCACACAGAACAGTTTTTGGCAATGAAGATGTTTGTTTTTGAAACAAACTACTTTAGAAATGAAGTGAAACTACTAAGTTGTACATCTTGTTAGATTACACTAACTAGAAAAGTTTGAACTTGCTGCACTAAACCTTCTTCGTAGGAAAGCAACTGATTCCTAGAACCGAACTAGCTTATTTCACACAGAACAGTGTTTGGCAATGAAGATGTTTGTTTTCTAAAACAAACTACTTTAGAAATGAAGCGAAACTAGTAAGTTGTACATCTTGTTAGAATACACAAACAAGGAAGGTTTGAACTTGCTGCACTAAACCTTCTTCATAGGAAAGCAACTGATTCCTAGAACCGAACTAGCTTATTTCACACAGTACAGTTTTCGGCAATGAAGATGTTTGTTTTTGAAACAAACTACTTTAGATATGAAGCGAATCTAGTAAGTTGTACATCTTGTTAGATTACACTAACTAGAAAAGTTTGAACTTGCTGCACTAAACCTTCTTCGTAGGAAAGCAACTGATTCCTAGAACCGAATTAACTTATTTCACACAGTACAGTTTTCGGCAATGAAGATGTTTGTTTTCTAAACAAACTACTTTAGAAATGAAGTGAAACTACTAAGTTGTACATCTTGTTAGATTACACTAACTAGAAAAGTTTGAACTTGCTGCACTAAACCTTCTTCGTAGGAAAGTAACTGATTCCTAGAACTGAACTAACTTATTTCACACAGTACAGTGTTAAACAATGAAGATGTTTGTTTTCTAAACAAACTACTTTAGAAATGAAGCGAAACTAGTAAGTTGTACATCTTGTTAGATTACACTAACTAGAAAAGTTTGAACTTGCTGCACTAAACCTTCTTTGTAGGAAAGCAACTGATTCCTACAACCGAACTAGATTATTTCACACAGTACAGTTTTCGGCAATGAAGATGTTTGTTTTTGAAACAAACTACTTTAGAAATGAAGCGAAAGTAGTAAGTTGTACATCTTGTTAGATTACACTAACTAGAAAAGTTTGAACTTGCTGCACTAAACCTTCTTCGTAGGAAAGCAACTGATTCCTAGAACTGAACTAGCTTATTTCACACAGTACAGTGTTCAGCAATGAAGATGTTTGTTTTCTAAAGAAACTACTTTAGAAATGAAGCGAAACTAGTAAGTTGTACATCTTGTTAGATTACACTAACTAGAAAAGTTTGAACTTGCTGCACTAAACCTTCTTTGTTGGAAAGCAACTGATTCCTAGAACCGAACTAGACTTATTTCACACAGTAAAGTTTTCGGCAATGAAGATGTTTGTTTTGAAACAAACTACTTTAGATATGAAGCGAATCTAGTAAGTTGTACATCTTGTTAGATTACACTAACTAGAAAAGTTTGAACTTGCTGCACTAAACCTTCTTCGTAGGAAAGGAACTGATTCCTAGAACTGAACTAACTTATTTCACACAGTACAGTTTTGCAATGAAGATGTTTGTTTTCTAAACAAACTGCTTTAGAAATGAAATGAAATTACTAAGTTGTACATCTTGTTAGATTACACTAACTAGAAAAGTTTGAACTTGCTGCACTAAACCTTCTTTGTAGGAAAGCAACTGATTCCTAGAACCGAACTAGCTTATTTCACACAGTACAGTGTTAGGCAATGAAGATGTTTGTTTTCTAAAGAAACTACTTTAGAAATGAAGCGAAACTAGTAAGTTGTACATCTTGTTAGACTACACTAACTAGAAATGTTTGAACTTGCTGCACTAAACCTTCTTTGTAGGAAAGCAACTGATTCCTAGAACCGACTTAGATTATTTCACACAGTACAGTTTTCGGCAATGAAGATGTTTGTTTTTAAAACAAACTACCTTAGATATGAAGCGAATCTAGTAAGTTGTACATCTTGTTAGATTACATTAACTAGAAAAGTTTGAACTTGCTGCACTAAACCTTCTTCAGGGAAAGCAACTGATTCCTAGAACTGAACTAGCTTATTTCACACAGAACAGTGTTCGCAATGAAGATGTTTGTTTTCTAAAGAAACTACTTTAGAAATGAAGTGAAACTAGTAAGTTGTACATCTTGTTAGATTACACTAACTAGAAAAAGTTTGAACTTGCTGCACTAAACCTTCTTCGTAGGGAAAGCAACTGATTCCTAGAACAGAACAAGTTTATTTCACACAGTACAGTGTTAAGCAATGAAGATGTTTGTTTTCTAAACCAACTGCTTTAGAAAAGATGCAAAAACTACTAATTTGTACATCTTGTTAGATTACACTAACTAGAAAAGTTTGAACTTGCTGCACTAAACCTTCTTTGTAGGAAAGCAACTGATTCCTAAAACCGAACTAGCTTATTTCACACAGTACAGTGTTAGGGCATGAAGATGTTTGTTTTTGAAACAAACTGCTTTAGAAATGAAGTGAAACTACTAAGTTGTACATCTTGTTAGATTACACTAACTAGAAAAGTTTGAACTTGCTGCACTAAACCTTCTTCATAGGAAAGCAATTGATTCCAAGAACCAACTAGCTTATTTCACATAGAACAGTGTTAGAAACAATGAAGATGTTTGTTTTCTAAAGAAACTACTTTAGAAATGAAGTGAAACTACTAAGTTGTACATCTTGTTAGATTACACAAACTAGAAAAGTTTGAACTTGCTGCACTAAACCTTCTTCGTAGGAAAGTAACTGATTCCTAGAACTGAACTAACTTATTTCACACAGTACAGTTTTCTAAAGAACTTGCAAATGAAGATGTTTGTTTTCTAAACAAACTACTTTAGAAATGAAGTGAAACTACTAAAGTTGTACATCTTGTTAGATTACACTAACTAGAAAAGTTTGAACTTGCTGCACTAAACCTTCTTCGTAGGAAAGCAACTGATTCCTAGAACTGAACTAACTTATTTCACATGGTAAAGTTTTTGCAATGAAGATGTTTGTTTTTGAAACAAACTACTTTAGATATGAAGTGAAACTACTAAGTTGTACATCTTGTTAGATTACACTAACTAGAAAAGTTTGAACTTGCTGCACTAAACCTTCTTCTTAGGAAAGCAACTGATTCCTAGAACCAACTAACTTATTTCACACAGTACAGTGTTCGGCAATGAAGATGTTTGTTTTCTAAAGAAACTACTTTAGAAATGAAGCAAAAACTAGTAAGTTGTACATCTTGTTAGACTACACTAACAAGAAAAGTTTTAACTTGCTGCACTAAACCTTCTTTGTAGGAAAGCAACTGATTCCTACAAACGAATTAGATTATTTCACACAGTACACAGTTTCGGCAATGAAGATGTTTGTTTTTGAAACAAACTACCTTAGATATGAAGCGAATCTAGTAAGTTGTACATCTTGTTAGATTACATTAACTAGAAAAGTTTGAACTTGCTGCACTAAACCTTCTTTGTAGGAAAGCAATTGATTCCTAGAACCGAAGTAGCTTATTTCACACAGAACAGTGTTTGGCAATGAAGATGTTTGTTTTCTAAAGAAACTACTTTACAAATGAAGCGAAACTAGTAAGTTGAACATCTTGTTAGAATACACAAACAAGGAAGGTTTGAAGTTGCTGCACTAAACCTTCTTCAGTAGGAAAGCAACTGATTCCTAGAACCGAACTAAATTATTTCACACAGTATAGTTTTTGGCAATGAAGATGTTTCTTTTTGAAACAAACTACTTTAGATATGAAGCGAATCTAGTAAGTTGTACATCTTGTTAGGTTACACTAACTAGAAAAGTTTGAACTTGCTGCACTAAACCCTTCTTCAGTAGGAAAGTTTAACTAATTCCTAGAAGTGAACTAACTTATTTCACACAGTACAGTTTTTGCAATGAAGATGTTTGTTTTCTAAACAAACTGCTTTAGAAATGAAGTGAAACTACTAAGTTGTACATCTTGTTAGATTACACTAACTAGAAAAGTTTGAACTTGCTGCACTAAACCTTCTTTGTAGGAAAGCAACTGATTCCTAGAACCGAACTAGCTTATTTCACACAGTACACTGTTCGGCAATGAAGATGTTTGTTTTCTAAAGAAACTACTTTAGAAATGAAGCGTAACTAGTAAGTTGTACATCTTGTTAGACTACACTAACTAGAAAAGTTTGAACTTGCTGCAGTAAACCTTCTTTGTAGGAAAGCAACTGATTTCTAGAACCGAACTAGATTATTTCACACAGTACACTTTTCGGCAATGAAGATGTTTGTTTTTAAAACAAACTACCTTAGATATGAAGCGAAAGTAGTAAGTTGTACATCTTGTTAGATTACACTAACTAGAAAAGGTTGAAATTGCTGCACTAAACCTTCTTCGTAGGAAAGCAATTGATTCCTAGAACCGAATTAGGTTATTTCACACAGAACAGTGTTCGCAATGAAGATGTTTGTTTTCTAAAGAAACTACTTTACAAATGAAGCGAAACTAGTAAGTTGACCATCTTGTTAGAATACACTAACAGGAAAAGTTTGAACTTGCTGCACTAAACCTTCTTTGTAGGAAAGCAACTGATTCCTAGAACCGAACTAACTTATTTCACACAGTATAGTTTTCATCGATGAAGATGTTTCTTTTGAAACAAACTACTTTAGATATGAAGCGAATCTAGTAAGTTGTACATCTTGTTAGATTACACTAACTAGAAAAGTTTGAACTTGCTGCACTAAACCTTCTTTGTAGGAAAGCGACTGATTCCTAGAACTGAACTAACTTATTTCACACAGTAAAGTTTTAAAGCAATGAAGATGTTTGTTTTCTAAACAAACTGCTTTAGAAATGAAGAAACTACTAAGATTGTACATCTTGTTAGATTACACTAACTAGAAAAGTTTGAACTTGCTGCACTAAACCTTCTTTGTAGGATAGCAACTGATTCCTAGAACCGAACTAGCTTATTTCACCCATTACAGTGTTCGGCAATGAAGATGTTTCTTTTCTAAACAAACTACTTTAGAAATGAAGCGAAACTAGTAAGTTGTACATCTTGTTAGACTACACAAACAAGAAAGGTTTGAACTTGCTGCACTAAACCTTCTTTGTAGGAAAGCAACTGATTCCTAGAACTGAACTAAATTATTTCACACAGAACAGTGTTCGGCAATGAAGATGTTTGTTTTTAAACAAACTACTTTAGAAATGAAGTGAAATCTAGTAAGTTGTACATCTTGTTAGATTAAATTAACTAGAAAAGTTTGAACTTGCTGCACTAAACCTTCTTCGTAGGAAAGCAATTGATTCCTAGAACCGAACTAGCTTATTTCACACAGAACAGTGTTAGGCAATGAAGATGTTTGTTTTCTAAAGAAACTACTTTAGAAATGAAGTGAAACTAGTAAGTTGTACATCTTGTTAGACTACACAAACAAGGAAGGCTTGACGTTGCTGCACTAAACCTTCTTCAGTAGGGAAGCAACTGATTCCTAGAACAGAACTAGATTATTTCACACAGCACAGTGTTCGCCAATGAAGATGTATGTTTTCTAAACCAACTGCTTTAGAAAAGATGCAAAACTACTAATTTATACATCTTCTTAGATTACACTAACTAGAAAAGTTTGAAGTTGCTGCACTAAACCTTCTTCTTAGGAAAGGAACTGATTCCTAAAACCGAACTAGCTTATTTCACACAGTACAGTGTTCGGCAATGAAGATGTTTGTTTTCTAAACAAACTGCTTTAGAAATGAAGTGAAACTAGTAAGTTGTACATCTTGTTAGATTACACTAACTAGAAAGTTTGAACTTGCTGCACTAAACCTTCTTCATAGAAAGGAACTGATTCCTAGAACCGAACTAGCTTATTTCACCCATTACAGTGTTCCAGCAATGAAGATGTTTGTTTTCTAAAGAAACTACTTTAGAAATGAAGTGAAATTACTAAGTTGTACATCTTGTTAGATTACACTAACTAGAAAAGTTTGAACTTGCTGCATTAAACCTTCTTCGTAAGAAAGCGACTGTTTCCTAGAACTGAACTAACTTATTTCACACAGAACAGTTTTTGGCAAAGAAGATGTTTGTTTTCTAAACAAACTGCTTTAGAAATGAAGTGAAACTACTAAGTTGTACATCTTGTTAGATTACACTAACTAGAAAAGTTTGAACTTGCTGCACTAAACCTTCTTCGTAGGAAAGCAACTGATTCCTAGAACCGAACTAGCTTATTTCACATGGTATAGTTTTAAACAACGAAGATGTTTCTTTTGAAACAAACTACTTTAGATATGAAGCGAAACTAGTAAGTTGTACATCTTGTTAGGTTACACTAACTAGAAAAGTTTGAACTTGCTGCACTAAACCTTCTTCGTAGGAAAGCAACTGATTCCAAGACCCGAACTAGCTTATTTCACACAGTACAGTGTTAGGCAATGAAGATGTTTGTTTTCTAAAGAAACTACTTTAGAAATGAAGGGTAACTAGTAAGTTGTACATCTTGTTAGACTACACTAACTAGAAAAGTTTGAACTTGCTGCACTAAACCTTCTTTGTAGGAAAGCAACTGATTCCTACAAACAGATTAGATCATTTCACACAGTACACTTTTCGGCAATGAAGATGTTTCTTTTTAAACAAACTACCTTAGAAATGAAGCGAATCTGGTAAGTTGTACATCTTGTTAGCTTACATTAACTAGAAAAGTTTGAACTTGCTGCACTAAACCTTCTTCGTAGGAAAGCAATTGATTCCTAGAACCGAATTAGCTTATTTCACACAGAACAGTGCTTTCGGCAATGAAGATGTTTGTTTTCTAAATAAACTACTTTACAAATGAAGCGAAACTAGTAAGTTGTACATCTTGTTAGACTACACAAACAAGAAAGGGTTGAACTTGCTGCACTAAACCTTCTTTGAGGAAAGTAACTGATTCCTAGAACCGAACTAAATTATTTCACACAGTATAGTTTTCGCAATGAAGATGTTTCTTTTTGAAACAAACTACTTTAGATATGAAGTGAATCTAGTAAGTTGTACATCTTGTTAGATTACAGTAACTAGAAAAGTTTGAACTTGCTGCACTAAACCTTTTTCGTTAGGAAAGTAACTGATTCCTAGAACCGAACTAGCTTATTTCACACAGTACAGTTTTTGGCAATGAAGATGTTTGTTTTCTAAAGAAACTACTTTAGAAATGAAGCGAAACTAGTAAGTTGTACATCTTGTTACACTACACTAACTAGAAAAGTTTGAACTTGCTGCAGTAAACCTTCTTTGTAGGAAAGCAACTGATTCCTAGATCCGAATTAGATTATTTCACACAGTACACTTTTCGGCAATGAACATGTTTCTTTTTGAAACAAACTTCCTTAGATATGAAGCGAATCTAGTAAGTTGTACATCTTGTTAGATTACATTAACTAGAAAAGTTTTAACTTGCTGCACTAAACCTTCTTCGTAGGAAAGTTACTGATTCCTAGAACTGAACTAACTTATTTCACGCAGAACAGTTTTCGGAAATGAAGATGTACGTTTTCTAAACAAACTGCTTTAGAAATGAAGTGAAACTACTAAGTTGTACATCTTGTTAGATTACACTAACTAGAAAAGTTGAAATTGCTGCACTAAACCTTCTTCGTAGGAAAGCAACTGATTCCTAGAACCGAACAAGCTTATTTCACACAGTACAGTGTTCGCAATGAAGATGTTTGTTTTCTAAAGAAACTACTTTAGAAATGAAGCGTAACTAGTAAGTTGTACATCTTGTTAGACTACACTAACTAGAAAAATTTGAACTTGCTGCACTAAACCTTCTTTGTAGGAAAGCAACTGATTCCTAGAACGGAATTAGATTATTTCACACAGTACACTTTTCGTCAATAAAGATGTTTGTTTTTGAAACAAACTACCTTAGATATGAAGCGAATCTAGTAAGTTGTACATCTTGTTAGATTACATTAACTAGAAAAGTTTGAACTTACTGCACTAAACCTTCTTTTCGTAGGAAAGCAATTGATTCCAAGAATCGAATTAGCTTATTTCAGACAGAACAGTGTTCGCAATGAAGATGTTTGCTTTCTAAAGAAACTACTTTCCAAATGAAGCGAAACTAGTAAGTTGAACATCTTCTTAGACTACACAAACAAGGAAGGTTTGACGTTGCTGCAATAAACCTTCTTCGCAGGAAAGTAACTGATTCCTAGAACCGAACTAACTTGTTTCACACAGTATAGTTTTCGGCAATGAAGATGTTTCTTTTTGAAACAAACTACTTTAGATATGAAGCGAATCTAGTAAGTTGTACATCTTGTTAGGTTACACTAACTAGAAAAGTTTGAACTTGCTGCACTAAACCTTCTTTGTAGGAAAGCGACTAATTCCTAGAACTGAACTAACTTATTTCACACAGTACAGTTTTCGGCAATGAAGATGTATGTTTTCTAAACAAACTGCTTTATAAATGAAGTGAAATGACTAAGTTGTACATCTTGTTAGATTACACTAAGTAGAAAAGTTTGAACTTGCTGCACTAAACCTTCTTTATAGGAAAGCAACTGATTCCTAGAACCGAACTAGCTAATTTCACACAGGACAGTGTTCGGCAATGAAGATGTTTGTTTTTCTAAAGAAACTACTTTAAAAATGAAGCGAAACTAGTAAGTTGAACATCTTGTTAGACTACTACACAAACAGGGAAAGCTTGAAGTTGCTGCACTCAACCTTCTTCAGAGGAAAGCCACTTATTCCTAGAACCGAACTAACTTATTTCACACAGTATAGTTTTCGGCAATGAAGATGTTTCTTTTTGAAACAAACTACTTTAGATATGAAGCCAATCTAGTAAGTTGTACATCTTGTTAGATTACATTAACTAGAAAAGTTTGAACTTGCTGTACTAAACCTTCTTCGTAGGAATGCAATTGATTCCTAGAACCGAATTAGCTTATATCACACAGATCAGTGTTAAACAATGAAGATGTTTGTTTTCTAAAGAAACTATGTTACAAATGAAGCGAAACTAGTAAGTTGAACATCTTGTTAGAATACACAAACAAGGAAGGTTTGAAGTTGCTGCACTAAACCTTCTTCGTGGAAACAACTGATTCCTAGAACCGAACTAACTTATTACACACAGTATAGTTTTCGGCAACGAAGATGTTTCTTTTTGAAAAAAACTACGTTAGATATGAAGCGAATCTAGTAAGTTATACATCTTGTTAGGTTACACTAACTAGAAAAGTTTGAACTTGCTACACTAAACCTTCTTTTGTAGGAAAGCAACTGATTCCTAAACTTAGCTAACTTATTTCACACAGTACAGTTTTCGGCAATGAAGATGTATGTTTTCTAAACAAACTGCTTTAGAAATGAAGTGAAACTACTAAGTTGTACATCTTGTTAGATTACACTCACTAGAAAAGTTTGAACTTGCTGCACTAAACCTTCTTCGTAGGAAAGCAACTGATTCCTAGAACCGAACCAGCTTATTTCACACAGTACAGTGTTCCGCAATGAAGATGTTTGTTTTCTAAAGAAACTACTTTAGAAATGAAGCGTAACTAGTAAGTTGTACTTCTTGTTAGACTACACTAACTAGAAAAAGTTTGAACTTGCTGCACTAAACCTTCTTTGTTGGAAAAGCAACTGATTCCTACAACCGAATTAGGTTATTTCACACAGTAAACTTTTAAGCAATGAAGATGTTTGTTTTTGAAACAAACTACCTTAGATATGAAGTCAATCTAGTAAGTTGTACATCTTGTTAGATTACATTAACTAGAAAAGTTTGAACTTGCTGCACTAAACCTTCTTCATAGAAAGCGACTGATTCCTAGAACTAAACAAACTTATTTCACACAGTACAGTTTTCGGCAATGAATATGTATGTTTTCTAAACAAACAGCTTTAGAAATGAAGTGAAACTACTAAGTTGTACATCTTGTTAGATTACACTAACTAGAAAAGTTTGAACTTGCTGCACTAAACCTTCTTCGTAGGAAAGCAACTGATTCCTACAACAGAATTAGATTATTTCACACAGTACACTTTTTCGGCAATGAAGATGTTTGTTTTTGAAACAAACTACCTTAGATATGAAGCGAATCTAGTAAGTTGTACATCTTATTAGATTACATTAACTAGAAAAGATTTTACTTTGCTGCACTAAACCTTCTTCGTAGGAAAGCGAGTGATTCCTAGAACTGAACTAACTTATTTCACACAGTACAGTTTTCTGCAATGAAGATGTATGTTTTCTAAACAAACTGCTTTAGAAATGAAGTAAAACTACTAAATTGTACATCTTGTTAGATTACACTAAATAGAAAAGATTGAACTTGGTGCACTAAACCTTCTTCGTAGGAAAGCAACTGATTCCTAGAACCGAACTACCTTATTTCACACAGTACAGTGTTCGGCAATGAAGATGTTTGTTTTGTAAAGAAACTACTTTAGAAATGAAGCGTAAGTAGTAAGTTGTACATCTTGTTAGACTACACTAACTAGAAAAGTTTGAACTTGCTGCACTAAACCTTCTTTGTAGGAAAGCAACTGATTCCTAAAACCGAATTAGATTACTTCACACAGAACAGTGTTGGGCAATGAAGATGTTTGTTTTCTAAGAAACTACTGTACAAATGAAGCGAAACTAGTAAGTTGAACATCTTGTTAGAATACACAAACAAGGAAGGATTGAAGTTGCTGCACCTAACCTTCTTCGTAGGAAAGCAACTGATTCCTAGAACCGAACTAACTTATTTCACACAGTATAGTTTTCGGCAACGAAGATGTTTCTTTCTGAAACAAACTACTTTAGATGAGAAGCGAATGTAGCAACTTGTACATCTTATTAGGTTACACTAAGTAGAAAAGTTTGAACTTGCTGCACTAAACCTTCTTCGTAGGAAAGTGACTGATTCCTAGAACTGAACTAACTTATTTCACACAGTACAGTTTTCGGCAATGAAGATGTATGTTTTCTAAACAAACTGCTTTAGAAATGAAGTGAAACTACTAAGTTGTACATCTTGTTAGATTACACTAACTAGAAAAGTTTGAACTTGCTGCACTAAACCTTCGTAGGAAAGCAACTGATTCCTAGAACCGAACTAGCTTATTTCACAAAGTACAGTGTTCGCCAGTGAAGATCTTTGTTTTCTAAAGAAACTACTTTAGAAATGAAGCGTAACTAGTAAGTTGTACTTCTTGTTAGACTCCACTAAGTAGAAAAGTTTGACCTTGCTGCACTAAACCTTCTTTGTTCGAAAGCAACTGATTCCTACAACCGAATTAGATTATTTCACACAGTACACTTTTCGGCAATGAAGATGTTTGTTTTTGAAACAAACTACCTTAGATATGAAGCCAATCTAGTAAGTTGTACATCTTGTTAGATTACATTAACTAGAAAAGTTTGAACTTGCTGCACTAAACCTTCTTCGTAGGAAAGGAATTGATTCCTAGAACCGAATTAGATCATTTCACACAGTACACTTTTCGGCAATGAAGATGTTTGTTTTCTAAAGAAACTACTTTACAAATGAAGCGAAACTAGTAAGTTGAACATCTTGTTAGACTACACAAACAAGAAAGGTTTGAAGTTGCTGCGCTAAACCTTCTTCGTAGGAAAGCAACTGATTCCTAGAACCGAACTAACTTATTTCACACAGTATAGTTTTCGGCAACGAAGATGTTTCTTTCTGAAACAAACTACTTTAGATGAGAAGCGAATGTAGCAACTTGTACATCTTATTAGGTTACACTAAGTAGAAAAGTTTGAACTTGCTGCACTAAACCTTCTTCGTAGGAAAGTGACTGATTCCTAGAACTGAACTAACTTATTTCACACAGTACAGTTTTCGGCAATGAAGATGTATGTTTTCTAAACAAACTGCTTGAGAAATGAAGTGAAACTACTAAGTTGTACATCTTGTTAGATTACACTAACTAGAAAAGTTTGAAGATGCTGCACTAAATCTTCTTCGTAGGAAAGCAACTGATTTCTAGAACCGAACTACCTTATTTCACACAGTACAGTGTTCGGCAATGAATATGTTTGTTTTCTAAAGAAACTACTTTAGAAATGAAGCGTAACTAGTAAGTTGTACTTCTTGTTAGACTACACTAAATAGAAAAGTTTGAACTTGCTGCACTAACCCTTCTTTGTAGGAAAGCAACTGATTCCTACAATCGAATTAGATTATTTCGCACAGTACACTTTTCGGCAATGAAGATGTTTGTTTTTGAAACAAACTGCCTTAGATATGAAGCGAATCTAGTAAGTTGTACATCTTGTTAGATTACATTAACTAGAAAAGTTTGAATTTGCTGCACTAAACCTTCTTCGTAGGAAAGCAATTGATTCCTTGAACCGAATTAGATTATTTCTCACAGAACAGTGTTGCAATGAAGATGTTTGTTTTCTAAAAAACTACTTTACAAATGAAACGAAACTAGTAAGTTGAACATCTTGTTAGACTACACAAAAAGGAAGGTTTGAACTTGCTGCACTAAACCTTCTTCGTAGGAAAGCAACTGATTCCTAGAACCGAACTAACTTATTTCACACAGTATAGTTTTCGGCAACGAAGATGTTTCTTTTTGAAACAAACTACTTTAGATATGAAGCGAATCTAGTAAGTTGTACATCTTGTTAGGTTGCACTAACTAGAAAAAGTTTGAACTTGGTGCACTAAACCTTCTTCAGAGGGAAAGCGACTGATTCCTAGAACTGAACTAACTTATTTCACACAGTAAAGTTTTCGGCAATGAAGATGTATGTTTTCTAAACAAACAGCGTTAGAAAGGAAGTGAAACTACTAAGTTGTACATCTTGTTAGATTACACTAACTAGAAAAGTTTGAAATTGCTGCACTAAACCTTCTTCGTAGGATAGCAACTGATTCCTAGAACCGAACTAGCTTATTTCACCCATTACAGTGTTCGGCAATGAAGATATTTGTTTTCTAAAGAAACTACTTTAGAAATGAAGCGAAACTGGTAAGTTGTACATCTTGTTAGACTACACAAACAAGGAAGTTTTAAGTTGCTGCACTAAACCTTCTTTGTAGGAAAGCAACTGATTCCTACAAACGAATGAGATTATTTCACACAGAACAGTCCTCGGCAATGAAGATGTTTGTTTTTGAAACAAACTACCTTAGATATGAAGCGAATCTAGTAAGTTGTACATCTGGTTAGATTACATTAACTAGAAAAGTTTGAACTTGCTGCACTAAACTTTCTTCGTAGGAAAGCAATTGATTCCTAGAACCGAATTAGCTTATATCACACAGAACAGTGTTCGGCAATGAAAATGTTTGTTTTCTAAAGAAACTACTTTACAAATGAAGCGAAACTAGTAAGTTGAACATCTTGTTAGAATACACAAACAAGGAAGGTTTGAAGTTGCTGCACTAAACCTTCTTCGTAGGAAAGCAACTGATTCCTAGAACCGAACTAATTATTTCACACAGTATAGTTTTTGGCAATGAAGATGTTTCTTTTTGAAACAAACTACTTTAGATATGAAGCGAATCTAGTAAGTTGTACATCTTGTTAGGTTACACTAACTAGAAAAGTTTGAACTTGCTGCACTAAACCTTCTTCGTAGGAAAGCGACTAATTCCTAGAACTGAGCTAACTTATTTCACACAGTACAGTTTTCGGCAATGAAGATGTATGTTTTCTAAACAAACTGCTTTAGAAATGAAGTGAAACTACTAAGTTGTACATCTTGTTAGATTACACTAACTAGAAAAGTTTGAACTTGCTGCACTAAACCTTCTTCGTAGGAAAGCAACTGATTCCTAGAACCGAACTAGCTTATTTCACACAGTACACTGTTCGGCAATGAAGATGTTTGTTTTCTAAAGAAACTACTTTAGAAATGAAGCGTAACTAGTAAGTTGTACTTCTTGTTAGACTACACTAACTAGAAAAGTTTGAACTTGCTGCACTAAACCTTCTTTGTAGGAAAGCAACTGATTTCTACAACCGAATTAGATTATTTCACACAGTACACTTTTCGGCAATGAAGATGTTTGTTTTTGAAACAAACTACCTTAGATATGAAGCGAATCTAGTAAGTTGTACATCTCGTTAGATTACGTTAACTAGAAAAGGTTGAAATTGCTGCAGTAAACCTTCTTCGTAGGAAAGCAATTGATTCCTAGAACCGAATTAGGTTATTTCACACAGAACAGTGTTCGGCAATGAAGATGTTTGTTTTCTAAAGAAACTACTTTACAAATGAAGCGAAACTAGTAAGTTGACCATCTTGTTAGAATACACAAACAGGGAAGGTTTGAAGTTGCTGAACTCAACCTTCTTCGTAGGAAAGCAACTGATTCCTAGAACCGAACTAACTTATTTCACACAGTATAGTTTTCGGCAACGAAGATGTTTCTTTTTGAAACAAACTACTTTAGATATGAAGCGAATCTAGTAAGTTGTACATCTTGTTAGGTTACACTAACTAGAAAAGTTTGAACTTGCTGCACTAAACCTTCTTCGTAGGAAAGCGACTGATTCCTAGAACTGAACTAACTTATTTCACACAGTAAAGTTTTCGGCAATGAAGATGTATGTTTTCTAAACAAACTGCTTTAGAAAGGAAGTGAAACTACTAAGATGTACATGTTGTTAGATTACACTACCTAGAAAAGTTTGAACTTGCTGCACTAAACCTTCTTTGTAGGATAGCAACTGATTCCTAGAACCGAACTAGCTTATTTCACCCATTACAGTGTTCGGCAATGAAGATGTTTGTTTTCTAAAGAAACTACTTTAGAAATGAAGCGAAACTAGTAAGTTGTACATCTTGTTAGACTACACAAACAAGGAAGGTTTGAAGTTGCTGCACTAAACCTTCTTTGTAGGAAAGCAACTGATTCCTACAACCGAATTAAATTATTTCACACAGAACAGTGTTCGGCAATGAAGATGTTTGTTTTTGAAACAAACTACCTTAGATATGAAGCGAATCTAGTAAGTTGTACATCTTGTTAGATTAAATTAACTAGAAAAGTTTGAACTTGCTGCACTAAACCTTCTTCGTAGGAAAGCAATTGATTCCTAGAACCGAATTAGCTTATTTCACACAGAACAGTGTTCGGCAATGAAGATGTTTGTTTTCTAAAGAAACTACTTTTGAAATGAAGCGAAACTAGTAAGTTGTACATCTTGTTAGACTACACAAACAAGGAAGGCTTGACGTTGCTGCACTAAACCTTCTTCGTAGGGAAGCAACTGATTCCTAGAACAGAACTAGATTATTTCACACAGCACAGTGTTCGCCAATGAAGATGTATGTTTTCTAAACCAACTGCTTTAGAAAAGATGCAAAACTACTAATTTATACATCTTCTTAGATTACACTACCTAGAAATGTTTGAAGTTGCTGCACTAAACCTTCTTCTTAGGAAAGGAACTGATTCCTAAAACTGAACTAGCTTATTTCACACAGTACAGTGTTAAAAGCAATGAAGATGTTTGTTTTCTAAACAAACTGCTTTAGAAATGAAGTGAAACTACTAAGTTGTACATCTTGTTAGATTACACTAACTAGAGTAGTTTGAACTTGCCGCACTGAACCTTCTTCATAGAAAGGAACTGATTCCTAGAACCGAACTAGCTTATTTCACCCATTACAGTGTTCGGCAATGAAGATGTTTGTTTTCTAAAGATACTACTTTAGAAATGAAGTGAAATTACTAAGTTGTACATCTTGTTAGATTACACTAACTAGAAAAGTTTGAACTTGCTGCATTAAACCTTCTTCGTAAGAAAGCGACTGTTTCCTAGAACTGAACTAACTTATTTCACACAGAACAGTTTTTGGCAAAGAAGATGTATGTTTTCTAAACAAACTGCTTTAGAAATGAAGTGAAACTACTAAGTTGTACATCTTGTTAGATTACACTAACTAGAAAAGTTTGAACTTGCTGCACTAAACCTTCTTCGTAGGAAAGCAACTGATTCCTAGAACCGAACTAGCTTATTTCACATGGTATAGTTTTCGGCAACGAAGATGTTTCTTTTTGAAACAAACTACTTTAGATATGAAGCGAAACTAGTAAGTTGTACATCTTGTTAGGTTACACTAACTAGAAAAGTTTGAATTTGCTGCACTAAACCTTCTTCGTAGGAAAGCAACTGATTCCAAGACCCGAACTACCTTATTTCACACAGTACAGTGTTCGGCAATGAAGACATTTGTTTTCTAAGGAAACTACTTTAGAAATGAATTGTAAGTAGTAAGTTGTACATGTTGTTAGACTACACTAACTAGAAAAGTTTGAACTTGCTGCACTAAACCTTCTTTGTAGGAAAGCAACTGAATCCTACAACCGAAGTAGATTATTTCACACAGTACACTTTTCGGCAATGAAGATGTTTCTTTTTGAAACAAACTACCTTAGAAATGAAGCGAATCTTGTAAGTGGTACATCTTGTTAGCTTACATTAACTAGAAAAGTTTGAACTTGCTGCACTAAACCTTCTTCGTAGGAAAGCAATTGATTCCTAGAACCGAATTAGCTTATTTCACACAGAACAGTGCTCGGCAATGAAGATGTTTGTTTTCTAAAGAAACTACTTTACAAATGAAGCGAAACTAGTAAGTTGAACATCTTCTTAGACTACACAAACAAGGAAGGGTTGACGTTGCTGCACTAAACCTTCTTCGTAGGAAAGTAACTGATTCCTAGAACCGAACTAACTTATTTCACACAGTATAGTTTTCGGCAACGAAGATGTTTCTTTTTGAAACAAACTACTTTAGATATGAAGTGAATCTAGTAAGTTGTACATCTTGTTAGGTTACAGTAACTAGAAAAGTTTGAACTTTCTGCACTAAACCTTTTTCGTAGGAAAGTAACTAATTCCTAGACGCGAACTAGCTTATTTCACACAGTACAGCGTTTGGCAATGAAGATGTTTGTTTTCTAAAGAAACTACTTTAGAAATGAAGCGAAACTAGTAAGTTGTACATCTTGTTACACTACACTAACTAGAAAAGTTTGAACTTGCTGCAGTAAACCTTCTTTGTAGGAAAGCAACTGATTCCTAGATCCGAATTAGATTATTTCACACAGTACACTTTTCGGCAATGAACATGTTTCTTTTTGAAACAAACTTCCTTAGATATGAAGCGAATCTAGTAAGTTGTACATCTTGTTAGATTACATTAACTAGAAAAGTTTTAACTTGCTGCACTAAACCTTCTTCGTAGGAAAGTTACTGATTCCTAGAACTGAACTAACTTATTTCACGCAGAACAGTTTTCGGAAATGAAGATGTACGTTTTCTAAACAAACTGCTTTAGAAATGAAGTGAAACTACTAAGTTGTACATCTTGTTAGATTACACTAACTAGAAAAGTTGAAATTGCTGCACTAAACCTTCTTCGTAGGAAAGCAACTGATTCCTAGAACCGAACAAGCTTATTTCACACAGTACAGTGTTCGGCAATGAAGATGTTTGTTTTCTAAAGAAACTACTTTAGAAATGAAGCGTAACTAGTAAGTTGTACATCTTGGTAGACTACACTAACTAGAAAAATTTGAACTTGCTGCACTAAACCTTCTTTGTAGGAAAGCAACTGATTCCTACAACGGAATTAGATTATTTCACACAGTACACTTTTCGTCAATAAAGATGTTTGTTTTTGAAACAAACTACCTTAGATATGAAGCGAATCTAGTAAGTTGTACATCTTGTTAGATTACATTAACTAGAAAAGTTTGAACTTACTGCACTAAACCTTCTTCGTAGGAAAGCAATTGATTCCAAGAATCGAATTAGCTTATTTCAGACAGAACAGTGTTCGGCAATGAAGATGTTTGCTTTCTAAAGAAACTACTTTCCAAATGAAGCGAAACTAGTAAGTTGAACATCTTCTTAGACTACACAAACAAGGAAGGTTTGACGTTGCTGCAATAAACCTTCTTCGCAGGAAAGTAACTGATTCCTAGAACCGAACTAACTTGTTTCACACAGTATAGTTTTCGGCAATGAAGATGTTTCTTTTTGAAACAAACTACTTTAGATATGAAGCGAATCTAGTAAGTTGTACATCTTGTTAGGTTACACTAACTAGAAAAGTTTGAACTTGCTGCACTAAACCTTCTTTGTAGGAAAGCGACTAATTCCTAGAACTGAACTAACTTATTTCACACAGTACAGTTTTCGGCAATGAAGATGTATGTTTTCTAAACAAACTGCTTTATAAATGAAGTGAAATGACTAAGTTGTACATCTTGTTAGATTACACTAAGTAGAAAAGTTTGAACTTGCTGCACTAAACCTTCTTCGTAGGCAAGCAACTGATTCCTAGAACCGAACTAGCTAATTTCACACAGGACAGTGTTCGGCAATGAAGATGTTTGTTTTCTAAAGAAACTACTTTAAAAATGAAGCGAAACTAGTAAGTTGAACATCTTGTTAGACTACACAAACAGGGAAAGCTTGAAGTTGCTGCACTCAACCTTCTTCGTAGGAAAGCCACTTATTCCTAGAACCGAACTAACTTATTTCACACAGTATAGTTTTCAAAAAACGAAGATGTTTCTTTTGAAACAAACTACTTTAGATATGAAGCCAATCTAGTAAGTTGTACATCTTGTTAGATTACATTAACTAGAAAAGTTTGAACTTGCTGTACTAAACCTTCTTCGTAGGAATGCAATTGATTCCTAGAACCGAATTAGCTTATATCACACAGATCAGTGTTCGGCAATGAAGATGTTTGTTTTCTAAAGAAACTATGTTACAAATGAAGCGAAACTAGTAAGTTGAACATCTTGTTAGAATACACAAACAAGGAAGGTTTGAAGTTGCTGCACTAAACCTTCTTCGTAGGAAACAACTGATTCCTAGAACCGAACTAACTTATTACACACAGTATAGTTTTCGGCAACGAAGATGTTTCTTTTTGAAAAAAACTACGTTAGATATGAAGCGAATCTAGTAAGTTATACATCTTGTTAGGTTACACTAACTAGAAAAGTTTGAACTTGCTACACTAAACCTTCTTCGTAGGAAAGCGACTGATTCCTCGAACTTAGCTAACTTATTTCACACAGTACAGTTTTAGCAATGAAGATGTATGTTTTCTAAACAAACTGCTTTAGAAATGAAGTGAAACTACTAAGTTGTACATCTTGTTAGATTACACTCACTAGAAAAGTTTGAACTTGCTGCACTAAACCTTCTTCGTAGGAAAGCAACTGATTCCTAGAACCGAACTAGCTTATTTCACACAGTACAGTGTTCGGCAATGAAGATGTTTGTTTTCTAAAGAAACTACTTTAGAAATGAAGCGTAACTAGTAAGTTGTACTTCTTGTTAGACTACACTAACTAGAAAAGTTTGAACTTGCTGCACTACACCTTCTTTGTTGGAAAGCAACTGATTCCTACAACCGAATTAGGTTATTTCACACAGTAAACTTTCGGCAATGACGATGTTTGTTTTTGAAACAAACTACCTTAGATATGAAGTCAATCTAGTAAGTTGTACATCTTGTAGGATTACATTAACTAGAAAAGTTTGAACTTGCTGCACTAAACCTTCTTCATAGGAAAGCGACTGATTCCTAGAACTAAACAAACTTATTTCACACAGTACAGTTTTCGGCAATGAATATGTATGTTTTCTAAACAAACAGCTTTAGAAATGAAGTGAAACTACTAAGTTGTACATCTTGTTAGATTACACTAACTAGAAAAGTTTGAACTTGCTGCACTAAACCTTCTTCGTAGGAAAGCAACTGATTCCTACAATCGAATTAGATTATTTCACACACTACACTTTTCGGCAATGAAGATGTTTGTTTTTGAAACAAACTACCTTAGATATGAAGCGAATCTAGTAAGTTGTACATCTTATTAGATTACATTAACTAGAAAAGATTTTACTTGCTGCACTAAACCTTCTTCGTAGGAAAGCGAGTGATTCCTAGAACTGAACTAACTTATTTCACACAGTACAGTTTTCGGCAATGAAGATGTATGTTTTCTAAACAAACTGCTTTAGAAATGAAGTAAAACTACTACGTTGTACATCTTGTTAGATTACACTAAATAGAAAAGATTGAACTTGGTGCACTAAACCTTCTTCGTAGGAAAGCAACTGATTCCTAGAACCGAACTACCTTATTTCACACAGTACAGTGTTCGGCAATGAAGATGTTTGTTTTGTAAAGAAACTACTTTAGAAATGAAGCGTAAGTAGTAAGTTGTACATCTTGTTAGACTACACTAACTAGAAAAGTTTGAACTTGCTGCACTAAACCTTCTTTGTAGGAAAGCAACTGATTCCTAAAACCGAATTAGATTACTTCACACAGTACACTTTTTGGCAATGAAGATGTTTGTTTTTGAAACAAACAACCTTAGAAATGAAGCGAATCTTGTAAGTTGTACATCTTGTTAGATTACATTAACTAGAAAAGTTTGAACTTGCTGCACTAACCCTTCTTCGTAGGAAAGCAATTGATTCCTAGAACCGAATTAGCTTATTTCACACAGAACAGTGTTGGGCAATGAAGATGTTTGTTTTCTAAGAAACTACTGTACAAATGAAGCGAAACTAGTAAGTTGAACATCTTGTTAGAATACACAAACAAGGAAGGATTGAAGTTGCTGCACCTAACCTTCTTCGTAGGAAAGCAACTGATTCCTAGAACCGAACTAACTTATTTCACACAGTATAGTTTTAGGCAACGAAGATGTTTCTTTTTGAAACTAACTACTTTAGATATGAAGCGAATCTAGTAAGTTGTACATCTTGTTAGCTTGCACTTACTAGAAAAGTTTGAACTTGCTGCACTAAACCTTCTTCGTAGGAAAGCGACTGATTCCTGGAACTGAACTAACTTATTTCACACAGTACAGTTTTCGGCAATGAAGATGTATGTTTTCTAAACAAACTGCTTGAGAAATGAAGTGAAACTACTAAGTTGTACATCTTGTTAGATTACACTAACTAGAAAAGTTTGAAGATGCTGCACTAAATCTTCTTCGTAGGAAAGCAACTGATTTCTAGAACCGAACTACCTTATTTCACACAGTACAGTGTTCGGCAATGAATATGTTTGTTTTCTAAAGAAACTACTTTAGAAATGAAGCGTAACTAGTAAGTTGTACTTCTTGTTAGACTACACTAAATAGAAAAGTTTGAACTTGCTGCACTAAACCTTCTTTGTAGGAAAGCAACTGATTCCTACAATCGAATTAGATTATTTCACACAGTACACTTTTTCGGCAATGAAGATGTTTGTTTTTGAAACAAACTGCCTTAGATATGAAGCGAATCTAGTAAGTTGTACATCTTGTTAGATTACATTAACTAGAAAAGTTTGAATTTGCTGCACTAAACCTTCTTCAGAGGAAAGCAATTGATTCCTTGAACCGAATTAGATTATTTCTCACAGAACAGTGTTCGGCAATGAAGATGTTTGTTTTCTAAAGAAACTACTTTACAAATGAAACGAAACTAGTAAGTTGAACATCTTGTTAGACTACACAAAAAAGGAAGGTTTGAAGTTGCTGCACTAAACCTTCTTCGTAGGAAAGCAACTGATTCCTAGAACCGAACTAACTTATTTCACACAGTATAGTTTTCGGCAACGAAGATGTTTCTTTTTGAAACAAACTACTTTAGATATGAAGCGAATCTAGTAAGTTGTACATCTTGTTAGGTTACACTAACTAGAAAAGTTTGAACTTGCTGCACTAAACCTTCTTCGTAGGAAAGCGACTGATTCCTAGAACTGAACTAACTTATTTCACACAGTAAAGTTTTCGGCAATGAAGATGTATGTTTTCTAAACAAACTGCTTTAGAAAGGAAGTGAAACTACTAAGATGTACATGTTGTTAGATTACACTACCTAGAAAAGTTTGAACTTGCTGCACTAAACCTTCTTTGTAGGATAGCAACTGATTCCTAGAACCGAACTAGCTTATTTCACCCATTACACTGTTCGGCAATGAAGATGTTTGTTTTCTAAAGAAACTACTTTAGAAATGAAGCGAAACTAGTAAGTTGTGCATCTTGTTAGACTACACAAACAAGGAAGGTTTGAAGTTGCTGCACTAAACCTTCTTTGTAGGAAAGCAACTGATTCCTACAACCGAATTAAATTATTTCACACAGAACAGTGTTCGGCAATGAAGATGTTTGTTTTTGAAACAAACTACCTTAGATATGAAGCGAATCTAGTAAGTTGTACATCTTGTTAGATTAAATTAACTAGAAAAGTTTTAACTTGCTGCACTAAACCTTCTTCATAGGAAAGCAATTGATTCCTAGAACCGAATTAGCTTACTTCACAAAGAACAGTGTTCGGCAATGAAGATGTTTGTTTTCTAAAGAAACTACTTTTGAAATGAAGCGAAACTAGTAAGTTGTACATCTTGTTAGACTACACAAACAAGGAAGGCTTGACGTTGCTGCACTAAACCTTCTTCGTAGGGAAGCAACTGATTCCTAGAACAGAACTAGATTATTTCACACAGCACAGTGTTCGCCAATGAAGATGTATGTTTTCTAAACCAACTGCTTTAGAAAAGATGCAAAACTACTAATTTATACATCTTCTTAGATTACACTACCTAGAAATGTTTGAAGTTGCTGCACTAAACCTTCTTCTTAGGAAAGGAACTGATTCCTAAAACCGAACTAGCTTATTTCACACAGTACAGTGTTCGGCAATGAAGATGTTTGTTTTCTAAACAAACTGCTTTAGAAATGAAGTGAAACTACTAAGTTGTACATCTTGTTAGATTACACTAACTAGAGTAGTTTGAACTTGCCGCACTGAACCTTCTTCATAGAAAGGAACTGATTCCTAGAACCGAACTAGCTTATTTCACCCATTACAGTGTTCGGCAATGAAGATGTTTGTTTTCTAAAGATACTACTTTAGAAATGAAGTGAAATTACTAAGTTGTACATCTTGTTAGATTACACTAACTAGAAAAGTTTGAACTTGCTGCATTAAACCTTCTTCGTAAGAAAGCGACTGTTTCCTAGAACTGAACTAACTTATTTCACACAGAACAGTTTTTGGCAAAGAAGATGTATGTTTTCTAAACAAACTGCTTTAGAAATGAAGTGAAACTACTAAGTTGTACATCTTGTTAGATTACACTAACTAGAAAAGTTTGAACTTGCTGCACTAAACCTTCTTCGTAGGAAAGCAACTGATTCCTAGAACCGAACTAGCTTATTTCACATGGTATAGTTTTCGGCAACGAAGATGTTTCTTTTTGAAACAAACTACTTTAGATATGAAGCGAAACTAGTAAGTTGTACATCTTGTTAGGTTACACTAACTAGAAAAGTTTGAATTTGCTGCACTAAACCTTCTTCGTAGGAAAGCAACTGATTCCAAGACCCGAACTAGCTTATTTCACACAGTACAGTGTTCGGCAATGAAGATGTTTGTTTTCCAAAGAAACTACTTTAGAAATGAAGCGTAACTAGTAAGTTGTACATCTTGTTAGACTACACTAACTAGAAAAGTTTGAACTTGCTGCACTAAACCTTCTTTGTAGGAAAGCAACTGATTCCTACAAACGAATTAGATCATTTCACACAGTACACTTTTCGGCAATGAAGATGTTTCTTTTTGAAACAAACTACCTTAGATATGAAGCGAATCTTGTAAGTGGTACATCTTGTTAGCTTACATTAACTAGAAAAGTTTGAACTTGCTGCACTAAACCTTCTTCGTAGGAAAGCAATTGATTCCTAGAACCGAATTAGCTTATTTCACACAGAACAGTGCTCGGCAATGAAGATGTTTGTTTTCTAAAGAAACTACTTTACAAATGAAGCGAAACTAGTAAGTTGAACATCTTCTTAGACTACACAAACAAGGAAGGGTTGACGTTGCTGCACTAAACCTTCTTCGTAGGAAAGTAACTGATTCCTAGAACCGAACTAACTTATTTCACACAGTATAGTTTTCGGCAACGAAGATGTTTCTTTTTGAAACAAACTACTTTAGATATGAAGTGAATCTAGTAAGTTGTACATCTTGTTAGGTTACAGTAACTAGAAAAGTTTGAACTTTCTGCACTAAACCTTTTTCGTAGGAAAGTAACTAATTCCTAGACGCGAACTAGCTTATTTCACACAGTACAGCGTTTGGCAATGAAGATGTTTGTTTTCTAAAGAAACTACTTTAGAAATGAAGCGTAACTAGTAAGTTGTACATCTTGGTAGACTACACTAACTAGAAAAATTTGAACTTGCTGCACTAAACCTTCTTTGTAGGAAAGCAACTGATTCCTACAACGGAATTAGATTATTTCACACAGTACACTTTTCGTCAATAAAGATGTTTGTTTTTGAAACAAACTACCTTAGATATGAAGCGAATCTAGTAAGTTGTACATCTTGTTAGATTACATTAACTAGAAAAGTTTGAACTTACTGCACTAAACCTTCTTCGTAGGAAAGCAATTGATTCCAAGAATCGAATTAGCTTATTTCAGACAGAACAGTGTTCGCAATGAAGATGTTTGCTTTCTAAAGAAACTACTTTCCAAATGAAGCGAAACTAGTAAGTTGAACATCTTCTTAGACTACACAAACAAGGAAGGTTTGACGTTGCTGCAATAAACCTTCTTCGCAGGAAAGTAACTGATTCCTAGAACCGAACTAACTTGTTTCACACAGTATAGTTTTCGGCAATGAAGATGTTTCTTTTTGAAACAAACTACTTTAGATATGAAGCGAATCTAGTAAGTTGTACATCTTGTTAGGTTACACTAACTAGAAAAGTTTGAACTTGCTGCACTAAACCTTCTTTGTAGGAAAGCGACTAATTCCTAGAACTGAACTAACTTATTTCACACAGTACAGTTTTAGCAATGAAGATGTATGTTTTCTAAACAAACTGCTTTATAAATGAAGTGAAATGACTAAGTTGTACATCTTGTTAGATTACACTAAGTAGAAAAGTTTGAACTTGCTGCACTAAACCTTCTTCGTAGGCAAGCAACTGATTCCTAGAACCGAACTAGCTAATTTCACACAGGACAGTGTTCGGCAATGAAGATGTTTGTTTTCTAAAGAAACTACTTTAAAAATGAAGCGAAACTAGTAAGTTGAACATCTTGTTAGACTACACAAACAGGGAAAGCTTGAAGTTGCTGCACTCAACCTTCTTCGTAGGAAAGCCACTTATTCCTAGAACCGAACTAACTTATTTCACACAGTATAGTTTTCGGCAACGAAGATGTTTCTTTTTGAAACAAACTACTTTAGATATGAAGCCAATCTAGTAAGTTGTACATCTTGTTAGATTACATTAACTAGAAAAGTTTGAACTTGCTGTACTAAACCTTCTTCGTAGGAATGCAATTGATTCCTAGAACCGAATTAGCTTATATCACACAGATCAGTGTTCGGCAATGAAGATGTTTGTTTTCTAAAGAAACTATGTTACAAATGAAGCGAAACTAGTAAGTTGAACATCTTGTTAGAATACACAAACAAGGAAGGTTTGAAGTTGCTGCACTAAACCTTCTTCGAGGAAACAACTGATTCCTAGAACCTAACTAACTTATTACACACAGTATAGTTTTTGGGCAATGAAGATGTTTCTTTTTGAAAAAAACTACGTTAGATATGAAGCGAATCTAGTAAGTTATACATCTTGTTAGGTTACACTAACTAGAAAAGTTTGAACTTGCTACACTAAACCTTCTTCGTAGGAAAGCGACTGATTCCTCGAACTTAGCTAACTTATTTCACACAGTACAGTTTTCGGCAATGAAGATGTATGTTTTCTAAACAAACTGCTTTAGAAATGAAGTGAAACTACTAAGTTGTACATCTTGTTAGATTACACTCACTAGAAAAGTTTGAACTTGCTGCACTAAACCTTCTTCGTAGGAAAGCAACTGATTCCTAGAACCGAACTAGCTTATTTCACACAGTACAGTGTTCGGCAATGAAGATGTTTGTTTTCTAAAGAAACTACTTTAGAAATGAAGCGTAACTAGTAAGTTGTACTTCTTGTTAGACTACACTAACTAGAAAAGTTTGAACTTGCTGCACTACACCTTCTTTGTTGGAAAGCAACTGATTCCTACAACCGAATTAGGTTATTTCACACAGTAAACTTTCGGCAATGACGATGTTTGTTTTTGAAACAAACTACCTTAGATATGAAGTCAATCTAGTAAGTTGTACATCTTGTTAGATTACATTAACTAGAAAAGTTTGAACTTGCTGCACTAAACCTTCTTCATAGGAAAGCGACTGATTCCTAGAACTAAACAAACTTATTTCACACAGTACAGTTTTCGGCAATGAATATGTATGTTTTCTAAACAAACAGCTTTAGAAATGAAGTGAAACTACTAAGTTGTACATCTTGTTAGATTACACTAACTAGAAAAGTTTGAACTTGCTGCACTAAACCTTCTTCAGTAGGAAAGCAACTGATTCCTACAATCGAATTAGATTATTTCACACACTACACTTTTCGGCAATGAAGATGTTTGTTTTTGAAACAAACTACCTTAGATATGAAGCGAATCTAGTAAGTTGTACATCTTATTAGATTACATTAACTAGAAAAGATTTTACTTGCTGCACTAAACCTTCTTCGTAGGAAAGCGAGTGATTCCTAGAACTGAACTAACTTATTTCACACAGTACAGTTTTTAAAGCAATGAAGATGTATGTTTTCTAAACAAACTGCTTTAGAAATGAAGTAAAACTACTACGTTGTACATCTTGTTAGATTACACTAAATAGAAAAGATTGAACTTGGTGCACTAAACCTTCTTCGTAGGAAAGCAACTGATTCCTAGAACCGAACTACCTTATTTCACACAGTACAGTGTTCGGCAATGAAGATGTTTGTTTTGTAAAGAAACTACTTTAGAAATGAAGCGTAAGTAGTAAGTTGTACATCTTGTTAGACTACACTAACTAGAAAAGTTTGAACTTGCTGCACTAAACCTTCTTTGTAGGAAAGCAACTGATTCCTAAAACCGAATTAGATTACTTCACACAGTACACTTTTTGGCAATGAAGATGTTTGTTTTTGAAACAAACAACCTTAGAAATGAAGCGAATCTTGTAAGTTGTACATCTTGTTAGATTACATTAACTAGAAAAGTTTGAACTTGCTGCACTAACCCTTCTTCGTAGGAAAGCAATTGATTCCTAGAACCGAATTAGCTTATTTCACACAGAACAGTGTTGGGCAATGAAGATGTTTGTTTTCTAAGAAACTACTGTACAAATGAAGCGAAACTAGTAAGTTGAACATCTTGTTAGAATACACAAACAAGGAAGGATTGAAGTTGCTGCACCTAACCTTCTTCGTAGGAAAGCAACTGATTCCTAGAACCGAACTAACTTATTTCACACAGTATAGTTTTAGGCAACGACGATGTTTCTTTTTGAAACTAACTACTTTAGATATGAAGCGAATCTAGTAAGTTGTACATCTTGTTAGCTTGCACTTACTAGAAAAGTTTGAACTTGCTGCACTAAACCTTCTTCGTAGGAAAGCGACTGATTCCTGGAACTGAACTAACTTATTTCACACAGTACAGTTTTTAAATGAAGATGTATGTTTTCTAAACAAACTGCTTGAGAAATGAAGTGAAACTACTAAGTTGTACATCTTGTTAGATTACACTAACTAGAAAAGTTTGAAGATGCTGCACTAAATCTTCTTCGTAGGAAAGCAACTGATTTCTAGAACCGAACTACCTTATTTCACACAGTACAGTGTTCGGCAATGAATATGTTTGTTTTCTAAAGAAACTACTTTAGAAATGAAGCGTAACTAGTAAGTTGTACTTCTTGTTAGACTACACTAAATAGAAAAGTTTGAACTTGCTGCACTAACCCTTCTTTGTAGGAAAGCAACTGATTCCTACAATCGAATTAGATTATTTCGCACAGTACACTTTTCGGCAATGAAGATGTTTGTTTTTGAAACAAACTGCCTTAGATATGAAGCGAATCTAGTAAGTTGTACATCTTGTTAGATTACATTAACTAGAAAAGTTTGAATTTGCTGCACTAAACCTTCTTCGTAGGAAAGCAATTGATTCCTTGAACCGAATTAGATTATTTCTCACAGAACAGTGTTCGGCAATGAAGATGTTTGTTTTCTAAAGAAACTACTTTACAAATGAAACGAAACTAGTAAGTTGAACATCTTGTTAGACTACACAAAAAAGGAAGGTTTGAAGTTGCTGCACTAAACCTTCTTCGTAGGAAAGCAACTGATTCCTAGAACCGAACTAACTTATTTCACACAGTATAGTTTTCGGCAACGAAGATGTTTCTTTTTGAAACAAACTACTTTAGATATGAAGCGAATCTAGTAAGTTGTACATCTTGTTAGGTTGCACTAACTAGAAAAGTTTGAACTTGGTGCACTAAACCTTCTTCGTAGGAAAGCGACTGATTCCTAGAACTGAACTAACTTATTTCACACAGTACAGTTTTCGGAAATGAAGATGCATGTTTTCTAAAAAACTGCTTTAGAAATGAAGTGAAACTACCAAGTTGTATATCTTGTTAGATTACATTAACTAGAAAAGTTTGAACTTGCTGCACTAAACTTTCTTCGTAGGAAAGCAATTGATTTCTAGAACCGAATTAGCTTATTTCACACAGAACAGTGTTCGGCAATGAAGATGTTTGTTTTCTAAAGAAACTACTTTAGAAATGAAACGTAACTAGTAACTTACACTTCTTGTTAGACTACACTAACTAGAAAAGTTTGAAGTTGCTGCACTAAACCTTCTTTGTAGGAAAACAACTGATTCCTACAATCGAATCAGATTATTTCACACAGTACACTTTTTGGCAATGAAGATGTTTGTTTTTGAAACAAACTACCTTAGATATGAAGCGAATCTAGTAAGTTGTACATCTTGTTAGATTACAGTAACTAGAAAAGTTTGAACTTGCTGCACTAAACCTTCTTCGTAGGAAAGCAACTGATTCCTAGAAGCGAACTAGCTTATTTCACACAGTATAGTTTTCGAAAACGAAGATGTTTCTTTTTGAAACAAACTACTTTAGATATGAAGCGAAACTAGTAAGTTGTACATCCTGTTTGGTTAAACTAACTAGAAGAGTTTGAACTTGCTGCACTAAACTTTCTTCGTAGGAAAGCGAGTGATTCCTAGAACTGAACTAACTTATTTCACACAGTACAGTTTTCGGCAATGAAGATGTATGTTTTCTAAACAAACTGCTTTAGAAATGAAGTAAAACTACTAAGTTGTACATCTTGTTAGATTAAACTAACTAGAAAAGTTTGAACTTGCTGCACAAAACCTTCTTCGTAGGAAAGCGACTGATTCCTGGAACTGAACTAACTTATTTCACACAGTACAGTTTTCGGCAATGAAGATGTATGTTTTCTAAAACAAACTGCTTTAGAAATGAAGTGAAACTAGTAAGTTGTACATCTTGTTAGATTACACTAACTAGAACAGTTTGAACTTGCTGTACTAAACCTTCGTAGGAAAGCAACTGATTCCTAGAACCGAACTAGCTTATTTCACAAAGTACAGTGTTCGCCAATGAAGATCTTTGTTTTCCAAAGAAACTACTTTAGAAATGAAGCGTAACAAGTAAGTTGTACTTCTTGTTAGACTCCACTAAGTAGAAAAGTTTGAACTTGCTGCACTAAACCTTCTTTGTTCGAAAGCAACTGATTCCTACAACCGAATTAGATTATTTCACACAGTACACTTTTCGGCAATGAAGATGTTTGTTTTTGAAACAAACTACCTTAGATATGAAGCCAATCAAGTAAGTTGTACATCTTGTTAGATTACATTAACTAGAAAAGTTTGAACTTGCTGCACTAAACCTTCTTCGTAGGAAAGGAATTGATTCCTAGAACCGAATTAGATCATTTCACACAGTACACTTTTCGGCAATGAAGATGTTTGTTTTCTAAAGAAACTACTTTACACATGAAGCGAAACTAGTAAGTTGAACATCTTGTTAGACTACACAAACAAGAAAGGTTTGAAGTTGCTGCGCTAAACCTTCTTCGTAGGAAAGCAACTGATTCCTAGAACCGAACTAACTTATTTCACACAGTATAGTTTTCGGCAACGAAGATGTTTCTTTCTGAAACAAACTACTTTAGATGAGAAGCGAATGTAGCAAGTTGTACATCTTGTTAGGTTACACTAACTAGAAAAGTTTGAACTTGCTGCACTAAACCTTCTTCGTAGGAAAGTGACTGATTCCTAGAACTGAACTAACTTATTTCACACAGTACAGTTTTCGGCAATGAAGATGTATGTTTTCTAAACAAACTGCTTGAGAAATGAAGTGAAACTACTAAGTTGTACATCTTGTTAGATTACACTAACTAGAAAAGTTTGAACTTACTGCACTAAATCTTCTTCGTAGGAAAGCAACTGATTTCTAGAACCGAACTAGCTTATTTCACACAGTACAGTGTTCGGCAATGAAGATGTTTGTTTTCTAAAGAAACTACTTTAGAAATGAAGCGTAACTAGTAAGTTGTACTTCTTGTTAGACTACACTAATTAGAAAAGTTTGAACTTGCTGCACTAACCCTTCTTTGTAGGAAAGCAACTGATTCCTACAATCGAATTAGATTATTTCGCACAGTGCACTTTTCGGCAATGAAGATGTTTGTTTTTGAAACAAACTGCCTTAGATATGAAGCGAATCTAGTAAGTTGTACATCTTGTTAGATTACATTAACTAGAAAAGTTTGAATTTGCTGCACTAAACCTTCTTCGTAGGAAAGCAATTGATTCCTTGAACCGAATTAGATTATTTCTCACAGAACAGTGTTCGGCAATGAAGATGTTTGTTTTCTAAAGAAACTACTTTACAAATGAAACGAAACTAGTAAGTTGAACATCTTGTTAGACTACACAAACAAGGAAGGTTTGAAGTTGCTGCACTAAACCTTCTTCGTAGGAAAGCAACTGATTCCTAGAACCGAACTAACTTATTTCACACAGTATAGTTTTCGGCAACGAAGATGTTTCTTTTTGAAAGAAACTACTTTAGATATGAAGCGAATCTAGTAAGTCGTACATCTTGTTAGGTTACACTAACTAGAAAAGTTTGAACTTTCTGCACTAAACCTTCTTCGTTGGAAAGCGACTGATTCCTAGAACTGAACTAACTTATTTCACACAGTACAGTTTTCGGCAATGAAGATGTATGTTTTCTAAACAAACTGCTTTAGAAATGAAGTGAAACTACTAAGTTGTACATCTTATTAGATTACACTAACAAGAAAAGTTTGAACATGCTGCACTAAACCTTCTTCGTAGGAAAGCAACTGATTCCTAGAACCGAACTAGCTTATTTCACCCAGTACAGTGTTCGGGAATGAAGATGTTTGTTTTCTAAAGAAACTACTTTAGAAATGAAGCGTAACTAGTAAGTTGTACTTCTTGTTAGACTACACTAAGTAGAAAAGTTTGAACTTGCTGCACTAAACCTTCTTTGTTCGAATGCAACTGATTCCTACAACCGAATTAGATTATTTCACACAGTACACTTTTCGGCAATGAAGATGTTTGTTTTTGAAACAAACTACCTTAGATATGAACAGAATCTAGTAAGTTGTACATCTTGTTAGATTACATTAACTAGAAAAGTTTGAACTTGCTGCACTAAACCTTCTTCGTAGGAAAGGAATTGATTCCTAGAACCGAATTAGATCATTTCACACAGTACACTTTTCGGCAATGAAGATGTTTGTTTTCTAAAGAAACTACTTTACAAATGAAGCGAAACTAGTAAGTTGAACATCTTGTTAGACTACACAAACAAGAAAGGTTTGAAGTTGCTGCGCTAAACCTTCTTCGTAGGAAAGCAACTGATTCCTAGAACGGAACTAACTTATTTCACACAGTATAGTTTTCGGCAACGAAGATGTTTCTTTCTGAAACAAACTACTTTAGATGAGAACGCGAATGTAGCAAGTTGTACATCTTGTTAGGTTACACTAACTAGAAAAGTTTGAAGTTGCTGCACTAAACCTTCTTCGTAGGAAAGTGACTGATTCCTAGAACTGAACTAACTTATTTCACACAGTACAGTTTTCGGCAATGAAGATGTATGTTTTCTAAACAAACTGCTTGAGAAATGAAGTGAAACTACTAAGTTGTACATCTTGTTAGATTACACTAACTAGAAAAGTTTGAACTTACTGCACTAAATCTTCTTCGTAGGAAAGCAACTGATTTCTAGAACCGAACTAGCTTATTTCACACAGTACAGTGTTCGGCAATGAAGATGTTTGTTTTCTAAAGAAACTACTTTAGAAATGAAGCGTAACTAGTAAGTTGTACTTCTTGTTAGACTACACTAAATAGAAAAGTTTGAACTTGCTGCACTAAACCTTCTTTGTAGGAAAGCAACTGATTCCTACAATCGAATTAGATTATTTCGCACAGTACACTTTTCGGCAATGAAGATGTTTGTTTTTGAAACAAACTACCTTAGATATGAAGCCAATCTAGTAAGTTGTACATCTTGTTAGATTACATTAACTAGAAAAGTTTGAACTTGCTGCACTAAACCTTCTTCGTAGGAAGGGAATTGATTCCTAGAACCGAATTAGATCATTTCACACAGTACACTTTTCGGCAATGAAGATATTTTTTTTGAAACAAACTGCCTTAGATATGAAGCGAATCTAGTAAGTTGTACATCTTGTTAGATTACATTAACTAGAAAAGTTTGAATTTGCTGCACTAAACCTTCTTCGTAGGAAAGCAATTGATTCCTTGAACCGAATTAGATTATTTCTCACAGAACACTGTTCGGCAATGAAGATGTTTGTTTTCTAAAGAAACTACTTTACAAATGAAACGAAACTAGTAAGTTGAACATCTTGTCAGACTACACAAACAAGGAAGGTTTGCAGTTGCTGCACTAAACCTTCTTCGTAGGAAAGCAACTGATTCCTAGAACCGAACTAACTTATTTCACACAGTATAGTTTTCGGCAACGAAGATGTTTCTTTTTGAAACAAACTACTTTAGATATGAAGCGAATCTAGTAAGTTGTACATCTTGTTAGGTTACACTAACTAGAAAATTTTGAACTTTCTGCACTAAACCTTCTTCATAGGAAAGCGACTGATTCCTAGAACTGAACTAACTTATTTCAAACAGTACAGTTTTCGGCAATGAAGATGTATGTTTTCTAAACAAACTGCTTTAGAAATGAAGTGAAACTGCTAAGTTGTATATCTTGTTAGATTACACTAACTAGAAAAGTTTGAACTTGATACACTAAACCTTCTTCATAGGAAAGCAACTGATTCCTAGAACCGAACTAGCTTATTTCACACAGTACAGTGTTCGGCAATGAAGATGTTTGTTTTCTAAAGAAACTACTTTATAAATGAAGCGTAACGAGTAAGTTGTACTTATTGTCAGACTGCACTATCTAGAAAAGTTTGAACTTGCTGCACTAAACCTTCTTTGTAGGAAAGCAACTGATTCCTAGAACGGAATTAGATTATTTCACACAGTACACTTTTGGGAAATGAAGATGTTTGTTTTTGAAACAAACTACCTTAGATATGAGGAGATTCTAGTAAGTTGTACTTCTTGTTAGATTACATTAACTAGAAAAGTTTGAACTTGCTGCACTAAACCTTCTTCGTAGGAAAGCAATTGATTCCTAGAACCGAATTAGCTTATTTCACACAGAACAGTGTTCGGCAATGAAGATGTTTCTTTTCTAAAGAAACTACTTTACAAATGAAGCGAAACTAGTAAGTTGAACATCTTGTTAGACTACACAAACAAGAAAGGATTGAAGTTGCTGCACTAAACCTTCTTCGTAGGAAAGCAACTTATTCCTAGAACCGAACTAACTTATTTCACACAGTATAGTTTTCGGCAACGAAGATGTTTCTTTCTGAAACAAACCACTTTAGATGAGAAGCGAATGTAGCAAGTTGTACATCTTGTTAGGTTACACTAACTAGAAAAGTTTGAACTTGCTGCACTAAACCTTCTTCGTGGGAAAGTGACTGATTCCTAGAACTGAACTAACTTATTTCACACAGTACAGTTTTCGGAAATGAAGATGTATGTTTTCTAAACAAACTGCTTGAGAAATGAAGTGAAACTACTAAGTTGTACATCTTGTTAGATTACACTAACTAGAAAAGTTTGAACTTGCTGCACTAAATCTTCATCGTAGGAAAGCAACTGATTTCTAGAACCGAACTAGCTTATTTCACACAGTACAGTGTTCGGCAATGAAGATGTTTGTTTTCTAAAGAAACTACTTTAGAAATGAAGCGTAACTAGTAAGTTGTACTTCTTGTTAGACTACACTAAATAGAAAAGTTTGAAATGCTGCACTAAACCTTCTTTGTAGGAAAGCAACTGATTCCTACAATCGAATTAGATTATTTCGCACAGTACACTTTTCGGCAATGAAGATGTTTGTTTTTGAAGCAAACTGCCTTAGATATGAAGCGAATCTAGTAAGTTGTACATCTTGTTAGATTACATTAACTAGAAAAGTTTGAATTTGCTGCACTAAACCTTCTTCGTAGGAAAGCAATTGATTCCTAGAACCGATTTAGGTTATTTCACACAGAACAGTGTTCGGCAATGAAGATGTTTGTTTTCTAAAGAAACTACTTTACAAATGAAACGAAACTAGTAAGTTGAACATCTTGTTAGACTACACAAACAAGGAAGGTTTGAAGTTGCTGCACTAAACCTTCTTCGTAGGAAAGCAACTGATTCCTAGAACCGAACTAACTTATTTCACACAGTATAGTTTTCGGCAACGAAGATGTTTCTTTTTGAAACAAACTACTTTAGATATGAAGCGAATCTAGTAAGTTGTACATCTTGTTAGGTTACACTAACTAGAAAAGTTTGAACTTTCTGCACGAAACCTTCTTCGTTGGAAAGCGACTGATTCCTAGAACTGAACTAACTTATTTCACACAGTACAGTTTTCGGCAATGAAGATGTATGTTTTCTAAACAAACTGCTTTAGAAATGAAGTGAAACTACTAAGTTGTACATCTTATTAGATTACACTAACAAGAAAAGTTTGAACATGCTGCACTAAACCTTCTTCGTAGGAAAGCAACTGATTCCTAGAATCGAACTAGCTTATTTCACACAGTACAGTGTTCGGCAATGAAGATGTTTGTTTTCTAAAGAAACTACTTTAGAAATGAAGCGTAACTAGTAAGTTGTACTTCTTGTTAGACTACACTAACTAGAAAAGTTTGAACTTGCTGCACTAAACCTTCTTTGTAGAAAGGCAACTGATTCCTACAACCGAATTAGATTATTTCACACAGCACACTTATCGGCAATGAAGATGTTTGTTTTTGAAACAAACTACCTTAGATATGAACAGAATCTAGTAAGTTGTACATCTTGTTAGATTACATTAACTAGAAAAGTTTGAACTTGCTGCACTAAACTTTCTTCGTAGGCAAGCGACTGATTCCTAGAACTGAACTGACTTATTTCACACAGAACAGTTTTCAGCAATGAAGATGTATGTTTTCTAAACAAACTGCTTTAGAAATGAAGTGAAAGTACTAAGTTGTACATCTTATTAGATTACACTAACTAGAAAAGGTTGAACTTGCTGCACTAAACCTTCTTCGTAGGAAAGCAACTGATTCCTAGAACCGAAATACCTTATATCACACAGTACAGTGTTCGGCAATGAAGATGTTTGTTTTCTAAAGAAACTACTTTAGAAATGAAGCGTAAGTAGTAAGTTGTACATCTTGTTAGACTACAGTAACGAGAAAATTTGAACTTGCTGCACTAAACGTTCTTTGTAGGAAAGCAACTGATTCCTAGAACCGAATTAGATTATTTCCAACAGTACACTTTTCGGCAATGAAGATGTTTGTTTTTGAAACAAACTACCTTAGATATGAAGCAAATCTAGTATGTTGTACATTTGTTAGATTACTTTAACTAGAAAAGTTTGAACTTGCTGCACTAAAACTTCTTCGTAGGAAAGCAATTGATTCCTAGAACCGAATTAGCTTATTACACAGAACAGTGTTCGGCAATGAAGATGTTTGTTTTCTAAGGAAACTACTTAACAAATGAAGTGAAACTAGTAAGTTGAACATCTTGTTAGAATACACAAACAAGGAAGGTTTGAAGTTGCTGCAGTAAACCTTCTTCGTAGTAGAGCAACTGATTCCTAGAACCGAACTAACGTATTTCACACAGTGTAGTTTTCGGCAACGAAGATGTTTCTTTTTGAAACAAACTACTTTAGATATGAAGCGAATGTCGTAAGATGTACATCTTGTTAGGTTACACTTACTAGAAAAGTTTGAACTTGCTGCACTAAACCTTATTCGAAGGAAAGCGACTAATTCCTAGAACTGAACTAACTTATTTCACAGAGTACAGTTTTCGGCAATGAAGATGTTTGTTTTTGAAACAAACTACCCTAGATATGAAGCGAATCTAGTAAGTTGTACATCTTCTTAGATTACATTAAATAGAAAAGTTTGAACTTGCTGCACCAAACCTTCTTCGTAGGAAGGCGACTCATTCCTAGAACCGAATTAGCTTATTTCACAAAGAACAGTGTTCGGCAATGAAGATGTTTGTTTGCTAAAGAAACTACTTTACAAATGAAGCGAAGCTAGTAAGTTGAACATCTTGTTAGACTACACAAACAAGGAAGGTTTGAAGTTGCTGCACTAAACCTTCTTCGTAGGGAAGCAACTGATTCCTAGAACAGAACTAGCTTATTTCACACAGCACAGTGTTCGCAAATGAAGATGTATGTTTGCTAAACCAACTGCTTAAAAAAGATGCGAAAGTACTAATATATACATATTCTTAGATTACACTAACTAGAAAAGTTTGAACTTGATGCACTAAACCTTCTTTTTAGGAAAGCAACTGATTCCTAGAACCGAACTAGCTTATTTCACACAGTACAGTGTTCGGCAATGAAGATGTTTGTATTCTAAAGAAACTTCTTTAGAAATGAAGCGTAAGTAGTAAGTTGTACATCTTGTTAGACTACACTAACTAGAAAAGTTTGAACTTGCTGCACTAAACCTTCTTTGTAGCAAAGCAACTGATTCCTAGAACGGAGTTAGATTATTTCACGCAGTACACTTTTCGGCAATGAAGATGTTTGTTTTTGAAACAAACTTCCTTAGATATGAAGCGAATCTAGTAAGTTGTACATCTTGTTAGATTTCATTAACTAGAAAAGTTTGAACTTGCTGCACTAAACCTTCTTCGTAAGAAAGCAACTGATTCCTAGAACCGAACTAGCTAATTTCACACAGTACATTGTTCGGCAATGAAGATGTTTGTTTTCTAAAGGAACTACTTTAGAAATTGAGCGAAACTTGTAAGTTGTACAACTTGTTAGACTACACAAACAAGGAAGGTTTGAAGTTGCTGCACTAAACCTTCTTCGTAGGGAAGCAACTGATTCCTAGAACAGAACTAGCTTATTTCACACAGCACAGTGTTCGCAAATGAAGATGTATGTTTGCTAAACCAACTGCTTTAGAAAAGATGCGAAACTCCTAATTTATACATCTTCTTAGATTACACCAACTAGAAATGTTTGAAGTTGCTGTACTAAACCTTCTTCGTATGAAAGGAACTGATTCCTAGAACAGAACTAGCTTACTTCACACAGTACAGTGTTCGGCAATGAAGATGTTTGTTTTTGAAAAAAAACTACTTTAGATATGAAGAGAAACAGGTAAGTTGTACATCTTGTTAGATTACACTACCTAGAAAAGTTTGAACTTGCTGCACTAAACATTCTTCGTAGGAAAGCGACTGATTCCTAGAACTGAACTAACTTATTTCACACAGTACAGTTTTCGGCAATGAAGATGTATGTTTTCTAAACAAACTCCTTTAGAAATGAAGTGAAACTACTAAGTTGTACATCTTGTTAGATTACACTAACTAGAAAAGTTTGAACTTGCTGCACTAAACCTTCTTCGTAGGAAAGCAACTGATTCCTAGAACCGAACTAGCTTATTTCACACAGTACAGTGTTGGGCAATGAAGATGTTTGTTTTCTAAAGAAACTACTTTAGAAATGAAGTGTAACTAGTAAGATGTACTTCTTGTCAGATTACACTATCTAGAAAAGTTTGAACTTGCTGCACTAAACCTTCTTTGTAGGAAAGCAACTGATTCCTAGAACGGAATTAGATTATGTCACAAAATACACTTTTCGTCAATGAAGATGTTTGTTTTTGAAACAAACTACCTTAGATGTGACGCGAATCTAGTAAGTTGTACATCTTGTTAGATTACATTAACTAGAAAAGTTTGAACTTGCTGCACTAAACCTTCTTCGTAGGAAAGCCATTGATTCCTAGAACCGAATTCGCTTATTTCACACAGAACAGTGTTCGGCAATGAAGATGTTTGATTTCTAAAGAAACTACTTTACAAATGAAGCGAAACTAGTAAGTTGAACATCTTCTTAGACTACAAAAAAAAGGAAGGTTTGAAGTTGCTGCACTAAACCTTCTTCGTAGGAAAGCAACTGATTCCTAGAGCTGAACTAACTTATTTCACACAGTATAGTTTTCGGCAACGAAGATGTTTCTTTTTAAAGCAAACTATTTTAGATGTGAAGGGAATGTAGCAAGTTGTACATCTTGTTAGGTTACACGAACTAGAAAAGTTTGAACTTGCTGCACTAAACCTTCTACGTAGGAAGGCGACTGATTCCTATAACTGAACTAACTTATTTCACACAGTACAGTTTTCAGCAATGAAGATGTATGTTTTCTAAACAAACTGCTTTAGAAATGAAATGAAACTAATAACTTGTACATCTTGTTAGATTACACTAACTAGAAAAGGTTGAACTTGCTGCACTAAACCTTCTTCGTAGGAAAGCAACTGATTCCTAGAACCGAACTAGCTTATTTCACACAGTACAGTGTTCGGCAATGAAGATGTTTGTTTTCTAAAGAAACTACTTTAGAAATGAAGCGTAAGTAGTAAGTTGTACAACTTGTTAGACTACACTAAGTAGAAAAGTTTGAACTTGCTGCACTAAACCTTCTTTGTAGGAAAGCAACTGATTCCTACAATCGAATTAGATTATTTCGCACAGTACACTTTTCGGCAATGAAGATGTTTGTTTGTGAAACAAACTACCTTAGATATGAAGCGAATCTAGTAAGTTGTACATCTTGTTAGATTACACTAACTAGAAAAGTTTGAACTTGCTGCACAAACCCTTCTTCGTAGGAAAGCAAGTGATTCCTAGAACTGAACTAACTTATTTCACACAGAACAGTTTTCGGCAATGAAGATGTATGTTTTCTAAACAAACTGCTTTAGAAATGAAGTGAAACTACTAAGTTGTACATCTTATTAGATTACACTAACTAGAAAAGTTTGAGCTTGCTGCACTAAACCTTCTTCGTAGGAAAACAACTGATTCCTAGAACCAAACTCGCTTATTTCACCCAGTACAGTGTTCGGGAATGAAGATGTTTGTTTTCTAAAGAAACTACTTTAGAAATGAAGCGTAAGTAGTAAGTTGTACATCTTGTTAGACTACACTAACTAGAAAAGTTTGAACTTGCTGCACTAAACCTTGTTCGAAGGAAAGCGACTGATTCCTAGAACTGAACTAACTTATTTCACACAGAACAGTTTTCGGCAATGAAGATGTATGTTTTCTAAACAAATTGCTTTAGAAATGAAGTGAAACTACTAAGTTATACATCTTGTTAGATTACACTAACTAGAAAAGTTTGAACTTGCTGCACTAAACCTTCTTCGTAGTAAAGCAACTGATTCCTAGAACCGAACTAGCTTATTTCACACAGTACAGTGTTCGGCAATGAAGATGTTTGTTTTCTAAAGAAACTACTTTAGAAATGAAGCGTAAGTAGTAAGTTGTACATCTTGTTAGACTACACTAACTAGAAAAGTTTGAACTTGCTGCACTAAACCTTCTTTGTAGGAAAGCAACTGATTCCTAGAACGGAATTAGATTATTTCACACAGTACACTTTTCGGCAATTAAGATGTTTGTTTTTGAAACAAACTACCTTAGATATGAAGCGAATCTAGTAAGTTGTACATCTTGTTAGATTACATTATCTAGAAAAGTTTGAACTTGCTGCACTAAACCTTTTTCGTAAGAAAGCAACTGATTCCTAGAAACGAACTAGCTAATTTCACACAGTACAGTGTTCGGCAATGAAGATGTTTGTTTTTTAAAGTAACTACTTTAGAAATTAAGCGAAACTAGTAACTTGTACAACTTGTTATACTACACAAACAAGGAAGGTTTGAAGTTGCTGCACTAAACCTTCTTCGTAGGAAAGCAACTGATTCCTAGAACCGAACTAATTATTTCACACAGTATAGTTTTTGGCAATGAAGATGTTTCTTTTTGAAACAAACTACTTTAGATATGAAGCGAATCTAGTAAGTTGTACATCTTGTTAGGTTACACTAACTAGAAAAGTTTGAACTTGCTGCACTAAACCTTCTTCGTAGGAAAGCGACTAATTCCTAGAACTGAGCTAACTTATTTCACACAGTACAGTTTTCGGCAATGAAGATGTATGTTTTCTAAACAAACTGCTTTAGAAATGAAGTGAAACTACTAAGTTGTACATCTTGTTAGATTACACTAACTAGAAAAGTTTGAACTTGCTACACTAAACCTTCTTCGTAGGAAAGGAACTGATTCCTAGATACGAACTAGCTTATTCCACACAGTACAGTGTTCACCAATGAAGATGTATGTTTTCTAATCAAACTGCTTTAGAAATGAAGTGAAACTACTAAGTTGTACATCTTGTTAGATTACACTAACTAGAGTAGTTGGAACTTGCCGCGCGAAACCTTCTTCGTAGGAAAGCTAATGATTCCTAGAACGGAACTAGCTTATTTCACACAGTACAGTGTTCGGCAATGAAGATGTTTGTTTTCTAAAGAAACTACTTTAGAAATGAAGCGTAAGTAGTAAGTTGTAGAACTTGTTAGACTACACTAAGTAGAAAAGTTTGAACTTGCTGCACTAAACTTTCTTCGTAGGAAAGCGACTGATTCCTAGAAATGAACTAACATTTCACACAGTACAGTGTTCGGCAATGAAGATGTATGATTTCTAAACAAACTGCGTTAGAAATGAAGTGAAACTACTAAGTTGTACATCTTGTTAGATTACACTAAATAGAGTAGTTTGAACTTGCCGCACTAAACCTTGTTCATAGGAAAGGAACTGATTCCCAGAACCGAACTCACTTATTTCACCCATTACAGTTTTCGGCAATGAAGATGACTGTTTTCTAAAGAAACTACTTTAGAAATGAAGTGATATTACTAAATTGTACATCGTGTTAGATTACACTAACTAGAAAAGTTTGAACTTGCTGCACTAAACCTTCTTCGTAGGAAAGTAACGGATTCCTAGAAGCGAACTAGCTTATTTCACACAGTACAGTGTTCGGCAATGAAGATGTTTGTTTTCTAAAGAAACGACTTTAGAAATGAAGCGAAACTAGTAAGTTGTACATCTTGTCAGACTACAATAATTAGAAAACTTTGAACTTGCTGCACTAAACCTTCTTCGTAGGAAAGCAACTGATTCCTAGAACCTAACTAGCTTATTTCACACGGTATCGTTTTCGGCAACGAAGATGTTTCTTTTTGACACAAACTACTTTAGATATGAAGCGAATCTAGTAAGTTGTACATCTTGTTAGGTTACACTAACTAGAAAAGTTTGAACTTGCTGCACTAAACCTTCTTCGTAGGAAAGGAACTGATTCCTAGAACCGAACTAGCTTATTTCACACAGTACAGTGTTCTGCAATGAAGATGTTTGTTTTTGAAAAAAACTACTTCAGATATGAAGAGAAACAGGTAATTTGTACATCTTGTTAGATTACGCTAACTAGAAAAGTTTGAACTTGCTACACTAAACCTTCTTCGTAGGAAAGGAACTGATTCCTAGAAGCGAACTAGCTTATTTCACACAGTACCGTGTTCGGCAATGAAGATGTTTGTTTTCTAAAGAAACTACTTCAGAAATGAAGCGAAACTAGTAATTTGTACATCTTTTAGACTACACTAACTAGAAAAGTTTGAACTTTCTGCACTAAACCTTCTTCGTAGGAAAGCAACTGATTCCTAGAACGGAACTAGCTTATTTCACACGGTATAGTTTTCGGCAACGAAGATGTTTCTTTTTGAAACAAACTACTTTAGATATGAAGCGAATTTTTTAAGTGGTACACCTTGTTAGGCTACACTAACTAGAAAAGTTTGAACTTGCTGCACTAAACTTTCTTCGTAGGAAAGCGACTGATTCCTAGAACTGAACTAACTTATTTCACACAGTACAGTTTTTGGCAATGAAGATGTATGTTTGCTAAACAAACTGCAGTAGAAATGAAGTGAAACTACTAAGTTGTACATCTTGTTAGATTACACTAACTAGAAAAGTTTGAACTTGCTGCACTAAACCTTCTTCGTAGGAAAGCAACTGATTCCTAGAACCGAACTACCTTATTTCACAAAGTACAGTGTTCGCCATGAAGATGTTTGTTTTCTAAAGAAACTGCTTTAGAAATGAAGCGTAAGTAGTAAGTTGTACATCTTGTTAGACTACACTAACTAGAAAAGTTTGAACTTGCCACACTAAACCTTCTTGGTTGTAAAGCAACTGATTCCTACAAGCGAATTAGATTATTTCACACAGTACACTTTTCGGCAATGAAGATGTTTGTTTTTGAAACAAACTACCTTAGATATGAAGCGAATCTAGTAAGTTGTACATCTTGTTAGATTACATTAACTAGAAAAGTTTGAACTTGCTGCACTAAACCTTCTTTGTAGGAAAGCAATTGATTCCTAGAACCGAATTTGCTTATTTCACACAGAACAGTGTTCAGCAATGAAGATGTTTTTTTTCTAAAGAAACTGCTTTAGAAATGAAGTGAAACTACTAAGATGTACATCTTGTTAGATAACACTAACTAGAAGAGTTTGAACTTCTTGCACTAAACCTTCTTCGTAAGAAAGGAACTGTTTCCTAGAACCGAACTAGCTTATTTCACACAGTACAGTGTTCGGCAATGAAGATGTTTGTTTTAAAAAAAAACTACTTTAGATATGAAGAGAAATAGGTAAGTTGTACATCTTGTTAGATTACACTAACGAGAAAAGTTTGAACTTGCTACACTAAACCTTCTTCGTAGGAAAGGAACTGATTCCTAGATACGAACTAGCTTATTTCACACAGTACAGAGTTCGGCAATGAAGATGTATGTTTTCTATCCAAACGGCCTTAGAAATGAAGTGAAATGACTAAGTTGTACATCTTGTTAGATTACACTAACTAGAGTAGTTTGAACTTGCCGCACTAAACCTTCTTCATAGGAAAGGAACTGATTCCTAAAACCTAACTAGCTTATTTCACCCATTACAGTGTTCGGCAATGAAGATGTTTGTTTTCTAAAGAAACTATTTTAGAAATGAAGTGAAATTACTAAATTGAGCATCTTGTTAGACTACACAAACAAGGAAGGTTTGAAGTTGCTGCACTAAACCTTCTTCGTAGGGAAGCAACTGATTCCTAGAACAGAACTAGCTTATTTCACACAGCACAGTGTTCGCCAATGAAGATGTATGTTTTCTAAACCAACTGCTTTAGAAAAGATGCGAAACTACTAATTTATACATCTTCTTAGATTACACTAACTAGAAATGTTTGAACTTGCTGCACTAAACCTTCTTCGTAGGAAAGGAACTGATTCCTAGAACCGAACTAGCTTATTTCACACAGTACAGTGTTCTGCAATGAAGATGTTTGTTTTTGAAAAAAACTACTTTAGATATGAAGAGAAACAGGTAATTTATACATCTTGTTAGATTACACTAACTAGAAAAGTTTGAACTTGCTACACTAAACCTTCTTCGTAGGAAAGGAACTGATTCCTAGAACCGAACTAGCTTATTTCACACCATTACAGTGTTAGCAATGAAGATGTTTGTTTTCTAAAGAAACTACTTTACAAATGAAGTGAAACTAGTTGTTGAAGATCTTAGAATACACAAAGAAGGAAGGATGGAACTTGCTGCACTAAACCTTCTTCGTAGGAAAGCCACTGATTCCTAGAACTGAACTAACTTATTTCACACAGTATAGTTTTCGCAAATGAAGATGTTTCTTTTTTCTAAACAAACTACTTTAGATATGAAGCGAAATCTAGTAAGTTGCACAACTTGTTAGGTTACACTAACTAGAAAATTTTGAACTTGCTGCACTATGCCTTCTTCGTAGGAAAGCGACTGATTCCTAGAACTGAACTAACTTATTTCACACAGTACAGTTTTCGGCAATGAAGATGTATGTTTTCTGAACAAACTACTTTAGAAATGAAGTGAAACTAATAAGTTGTACATCTTGTTAGATTACACTAACTAGAAAAGTTTGAACTTGCTGCACTAAACCTTCTTCGTAGGAAAGCAACTGATTCCTACAATCGAATTAGATTATTTCACACAGTACACTTTTCGGCAATGAAGATGTTTGTTTTTGAAACAAACTAGCTTAGATATGAAGCGAATCTAGTAAGTTGTACATCCTGTTAGATTACATTAACTAGAAAAGTTTGAACTTGCTGCACTAAACCTTCTTCGTAGGAAAGCGACTGATTCCTAGAACTGAACTAACTTATTTCACACAGAACAGTTTTCGGCAGTGAAGATGTATGTTTTCTAAACAATCTGCTTTACAAATGAAGTGAAAGTACTAAGTTGTACAACTTGTTAGATTACACTAACTGCAAAAGTTTGAACTTGCTGCACTAAACATTCTTCTTAGGAAAGCAACTGATTCCTAGAACCGAACTAGCCTATTTCACACAGTACATTTTTCGGCAATGAAGATGTTTGTTTTTGAAACAAACTACCTTAGATATGAAGCGAATCTAGTAAGTTGTACATATTGTTAGATTACATTAACTAGAAACTTTGAACTTGCTGCACTAAACCTTCTTCGTTGGAAAGCGACTGATTCCTAGAACTGAACTAACTTATTTCACAAAGTACAGTTTTCGGCAATGAAGATGTATGTTTTCTAAACAAACTGCTTTAGAAATGAAGAGAAACTACTACGTTGTACATCTTGTTAGATTACACTAACTAGAAAAGTTTGAACTTGCTGCACTAAACCTTCTTCGTAGGAAAGCAACTGATTCCTAGAACCGAACTAGCTTATTTCACACAGTACACTGTTCAGCAATGAAGATGTTTGTTTTCTAAAGAAACTACTTTAGAAATGAAGCGAAACTAGTACGTTGTACATATTGTTAGACTACACTAACTAGAAAAGTTTGAACTTGCTGCACTAAACCTTCTTCGTAGGAAAGTAACTGATTCCTAGAAGCGAACTAGCTTATTTCACACAGTACAGTGTTCGGCAATGAAGATGTTTGATTTCTAAAGTAACTACTTTAGAAATGAAGCGTAAGTATTAAGTTGTACATCTTGTTAGACTACACTAACTAGATGAGTTTGAACTTGCTGCACTAAACCTTCTTTGTAGGAAAGCAACTGATTCCTAGAACCGAATTAGATTATTTCACACAGTACAGTTTTTGGCAATGAAGATGTTTGTTTTTGAAACAAACTACCTTAGATATGAGCGAATCTAGTAAGTTGTACATCTTGTTAGATTACATTAACTAGAAAAGTTTGAACTTGCTGCACTAAACCTTCTTCATAGGAAAGCAATTGATTCTTAGAACCGAATTAGCTTATTTCACACAGAACAGTGTTGGCAATAAAGATGTTTGTTTTCAAAACAAACTACTTTACAAATGAAGCGAAACTAGTAAGTTGAACATCTTGTTAGACTACACAAACAAGGAAGGTTTGAACTTGCTGCACTAAACCTTCTTCAGAGGAAAGCAACTGATTCCTAGAACCGAACTAGCTTATTTCACACAGTATAGTTTTCGGCAATGAAGATGTTTCTTTTGAAACAAACTACTTTAGATATGAAGCGAATCTAGTAAGTTGTACATCTTGTTAGGTTACACTAACTAGAAAAGTTTGAACTTGCTGCACTAAACCTTCTTCGTAGGAAAAGCAACTGATTCCTAGAACTGAACTAACTTATTTCACACAGTACAGTTTTTGGCAATGAAGATGTATGTTTTCTAAACAAACTGCTTTAGAAATGAAGTGAAACTACTAAGTTGTACATCTTGTTAGATTACACTAACTAGAAAAGTTTGAACTTGCTGCACTAAACCTTCTTCGTAGGAAAGCAACTGATTCCTAGAACCGAAGTAGCTTATTTCACACAGTACAGTGTTCGGCAATGAAGATGTTTTTTTCTAAAGAAACTACTTTAGAAATGAAGCGAAACTAGTAAGTTGTACATCTTCTTAGACTACACCAACAAGGAAGGTTTGAAGTTGCTGCACTAAACCTTCTTCGTAGGAAAGTACCTGATTCCTAGAACCGAACTACCTTATTTCACACAGTACACTTTTCGGCAATGAAGATGTTTGTTTTTGAAACAAACTACCTTACATTTGAAGCGAATCTTGTAAGTTGTACATCTTGTTAGATTACATTAACTAGAAAAGTTTGAACTTGTTGCACTAAACCTTCTTCGTAGGAAAGCGACTGATTCCTAGAACTGAACTAACTTATTTCACACACAATAGTTTTCGGGAACGAAGATGTTTCTTTTTGAAACAAAGTACTTTAGATATGAAGCGAATGTAGCAAGTTGTACATCTTGTTAGGTTACACTAACTAGAAAAGTTTGAACTTGCTGCACTAAACCTTCTTCGTAGGAAAGCGACTGATTCCTAGAACTGAACTAACTTATTTCACACAGTATAGTTTTCGGCAATGAAGATGTATGTTTCCTAAACAAACTGCTTTAGAAATGAAGCGAAACTACTAAGTTGTACATCTTGTTAGATTACACTAACTAGAAAAGTTTGAACTTGCTGCACTAAACCTTCTTCGTAGGAAAGCAACTGATTCCTAGAACTGAACTAGCTTATTTTACACAGTACAATGTTCGGCAAGGAAGATGTTTGTTTTCTAAAGAAACTACTTTAGAAATGAAGCGTAACTAGTAAGTTGTACATCTTGTTAGACTACACTAACTAGAAAAGTTTGAACTTGCTGCACTAAACCTTCTTTGTAGGAAAGCAACTGATTCCTACAACCGAATTAGATTATTTTACACAGTTCACTTTTAGGCAATGAAGATGTTTGTTTTTGGAAAAAACTACCTTAGATATGAAGCGAATCTAGTAAGTTGTACATCTTGTTAGATTACATTAACTAGAAAAGTTTGAACTTGCTGCACTAAACCTTCTTCGTAGGAAAGCAATTGATTCCAAGAACCGAATTAGCTTATTTCACATAGAACAGTGTTCGGGAATGAAGATGTTTGTTTTCTAAAACAAACTACTTTAGAAATGAAGCGAAACTAGTAAGTTGAACATCTTGTTAGAATACACAAACAAGGAAGGTTTGAACTTGCTGCACTAAACCTTCTTCGTAGGAAAAGCAACTGATTCCTAGAACCAAACTAACTTATTTCACACAGTAAAGTTTTGGGCAATGAAGATGTTTCTTTTTAAACAAACTACTTTAGAAATGAAGCTAATCTAGTAAGTTGTACATCTTGTTAGATTACACTAACTAGAAAAGTTTGAACTTGCTGCACTAAACCTTCTTCGTAGGAAAAGCAAATGATTCCTAGAACTGAACTAACTTATTTCACACAGTACAGTTTTCGGCAATGAAGATGTTTGTTTTCTAAACAAACTACTTTAGAAATGAAGTGAAACTACTAAGTTGTACATCTTGTTAGATTACACTAACTAGAAAAGTTTGAACTTGCTGCACTAAACCTTCTTCGTAGGAAAGCAACTGATTCCTAGAACAGAACTAGCTTATTTCACACAGTACAGTGTTCAGCAATGAAGATGTTTGTTTTTGAAACAAACTACCTTAGAAATGAAGCGAATCTAGGAAGTTGTACATCTTGTTAGATTACATTAACTAGAAAAGTTTGAACTTCCTGCACTAAACCTTCTTTTGTAGGAAAGCAACTGATTCCTAGAACCAAACTAACTTATTTCACACAGTACAGTGTTCGGCAATGAGATGTTTGTTTTTGAAACAAACTACTTTAGAAATGAAGCGAATCTACTAAGTTGTACATCTTGTTAGATTACACTAACTAGAAAAGTTTGAACTTGCTGCACTAAACCTTCTTCATAGGAAAGCAACTGATTCCTAGAATGAAATAACTTATTTCACACAGTACAGTTTTTGGCAATGAAGATGTATGTTTTCTAAACAAACTGCTTTAGAAATGAAGTGAAACTACTAAGTTGTACATCTTGTTAGATTACACTAACTAGAAAAGTTTGAACTTGCTGCACTAAACCTTCTTCGTAGGAAAGCAACTGATTCCTAGAACCGAAGTAGCTTATTTCACACAGTACAGTGTTCGACAATGAAGATGTTTTTTTTTCTAAAGAAACTACTTTAGAAATGAAGTGAAACTAGTAAGTTGTACATCTTCTTAGATTACACCAACAAGGAAAGTTTGAACTTGCTGCACTAAACCTTCTTCGTAGGAAAGTAACTGATTCCTAGAACCGAACTAGCTTATTTCACACAGTACAGTGTTCGGCAATGAAGATGTTTGTTTTTGAAACAAACTACTTTAGAAATGAAGCGAAACTAGTAAGTTGTACATCTTGTTAGATTACACTAACTAGAAAAGTTTGAACTTGCTGCACTAAACCTTCTTTGTAGGAAAAGCAACTGATTCCTAGAACTGAACTAACTTATTTCACACAGTACAGTTTTTCGGAAATGAAGATGTATGTTTTCTAAACCAACTGCTTTAGAAATGAAGTGAAACTACTAAGTTGTACATCTTGTTAGATTACACTAACTAGAAAAGTTTGAACTTGCTGCACTAAACCTTCTTTGTGGGAAAGCAACTGATTCCTAGAACTGAACTAGCTTATTTTACACAGTACAGTGTTCAGCAATGAAGATGTTTGTTTTCTAAAGAAACTACTTTAGAAATGAAGCGTAACTAGTAAGTTGTACATCTTGTTAGACTACACTAACTAGAAAAGTTTGAACTTGCTGCACTAAACCTTCTTTGTAGGAAAGCAACTGATTCCTACAACTGAATTAAATTATTTCACACAGTACAGTTTTAGGCAATGAAGATGTTTGTTTTGGAAACAATCTACCTTAGATATGAAGCGAAACTAGTAAGTTGTACATCTTGTTAGATTACATTAACTAGAAAAGTTTGAACTTGCTGCACTAAACCTTCTTCTGAGGAAAGCAACTGATTCCTAGAACCGAATGAGCTTATTTCACACAGAACAGTGTTTGGCAATGAAGATGTTTGTTTTCTAAAGAAACTAGTTTACAAATGAAGTCTAACTAGTAAGATGAACATCTTGTTAGAATACACAAACAAGGAAAGTTTGAACTTGCTGCACTAAACCTTCTTCGTAGGAAAGCAACTGATTCCTAGAACCGAACTAACTTATTTCACACAGTATAGTTTTGGGCAATGAAGATGTTTCTTTTGAAACAAACTACTTTAGATATGAAGCGAATGTAGTAAGTTGTACATCTTGTTAGATTACACTAACTAGAAAAGTTTGAACTTGCTGCACTAAACCTTCTTCGTAGAAAGGCAACTGATTCCTAAAACTGAACTAACTTATTTCACACAGTACAGTTTTCAGCAATGAAGATGTATGTTTTCTAAACAAACTACTTTAGAAATGAAGTGAAACTACTAAGTTGTACATCTTGTTAGATTACACTAACTAGAAAAGTTTGAACTTGCTGCACTAAACCTTCTTCGTAGGAAAGCAACTGATTCCTAGAACCGAACTAGCTTATTTCACACATTACAGTGTTCGGCAATGAAGACGTTTGTTTTCTAAACAAACTACTTTAGAAATGAAGCGTAACTAGTAAGTTGTACATCTTGTTAGACTACACTAACTAGAAAAGTTTGAACTTGCTGCACTAAACCTTCTTTGTTGGAAAGCAACTAATTCCTACAACCGAATTAGATTATTTCACACAGTATACTTTCGGCAATGAAGATGTTTGTTTTTGAAACAAACTACCTTAGATATGAAGCGAATCTAGTAAGTTGTACATCTTGTTAGATTACATTAACTAGAAAAGTTTGAACTTGCTGCACTAAACCTTCTTCATAGGAAGGGCAACTGATTCCTAGAACCAAACTAGCTTATTTCACACATTACAGTGTTAGCCAATGAAGATGTTGTTTTCTAAACAAACTGGTTTAGAAATGAAGTGAAACTAGTAAGTTGTACATCTTGTTAGACTACACTAACTAGAACAGTTTGAACTTGCTGCACTAAACCTTCTTCATAGGAAAAGCAACTGATTCCTAGAACCGATATAGCTTATTTCACACAATATAGTTTTCGGGAATGAAGATGTTTCTTTTGAAACAAACTACTTTAGATATGAAGCGAATCTAGTAAGTTGTACATCTTGTTAGGTTACACTAACTGGAAAAGTTTGAACTTGCTGCACTAAACCTTCTTCGTAGGAAAGCAACTGATTCCTAGAACCAAACTAGCTTATTTCACACAGTACACTGTTCAGCAATGAAGATGTTTGTTTTTGAAACAAACTACCTTAGAAATGAAGCAAATCTAGTAAGTTGTACATCTTGTTAGATTACATTAACTAGAAATGTTTGAACTTGCTGCACTAAAAAATTCTTTGTAGGAAAGCAACTGATTCCTAGAACCGAACTAACTTATTTCACACAGTATAGTGTTCGGCAATGAAGATGTTTGTTTTTGAAACAAACTGCTTTAGAAATGAAGCGAAACTAGTAAGTTGTACATCTTGTTAGATTACACTAACTAGAAATGTTTGAACATGCTGCACTAAACCTTCTTCGTAGAAAAGCAACTGATTCCTAGAACTGAACTAACTTATTTCACACAGTACAGTTTTCGGCAATGAAGATGTTTGTTTTTCTAAACAAACTGCTTTAGAAATGAAGTGAAACTACTAAGTTGTACATCTTGTTAGATTACACTAACTAGAAAAGTTTGAACTTGCTGCACTAAACCTTCTTTGTAGGAAAGCAACTGATTCCTAGAACCGAACTAGCTTATTTCACACAGTACAGTGTTCGGCAATGAAGATGTTTGTTTTCTAAACAAACTACTTTAGAAATGAAGCGAAAGTAGTAAGTTGTACATCTTGTTAGATTACACTAACTAGAAAAGTTTGAACTTGCTGCACTAAACCTTCTTTGTAGGAAAGCAACTGATTCCTAGAACCGAACTAGCTTATTTCACCCAGTACAGTTTTTGGCAATGAAGATGTTTGTTTTTGAAAGAAACTACTTTAGAAATGAAGTGAAATCTAGTAAGTTGTACATCTTGTTAGATTACACAAACTAGAAAAGTTTGAACTTGCTGCACTAAACCTTCTTCGTAGGAAAGCAATTGATTCCTAGAACCGAATGAGCTTATTTCACACAGAACAGTGTTTGGCAATGAAGATGTTTGTTTTCTAAAGAAACTAGTTTACAAATGAAGCGAAACTAGTAAGATGAACATCTTGTTAGAATACACAAACAAGGAAGGTTTGAACTTGCTGCACTAAACCGTCTTCGTAGGAAAGCAACTGATTCCTAGAACCGAACTAACTTATTTCACACAGTATAGTTTTCGGCAATGAAGATGTTTCTTTTTGAAACAAACTACTTTAGATATGAAGCGCATGTAGCAAGTTGTACATCTTGTTAGGTTACACTAACTAGAAAAGTTTGAACTTGCTGCACTAAACCTTCTACGTAGGAAGGCAACTGATTCCTACAACTGAACTAACTTATTTCACACAGTACAGTTTTCGGCAATGAAGATGTATGTTTTCTAAACAAACTGCTTTAGAAATGAAGTGAAACTACTAAGTTGTACATCTTGTTAGATTACACTAACTAGAAAAGTTTGAACTTGCTGCACTAAACCTTCTTCGTAGGAAAGCAAGTGATTCCTAGAACCGAACTAGCTTATTTCACACAGTACAGTGTTCGGCAATGAAGACGTTTGTTTTCTAAAGAAACTACTGTAGAAATGAAGCGTAACTAGTAAGTTATACTTCTTGTTAGACTACACTAACTACGAAAGCTTGAACTTGCTGCACTAAACCTTCTTTGTTGGAAAGCAACTAATTCCTACAACCGAATTAGATTATTTCACACAGTATACTTTCGGCAATGAAGATGTTTGTTTTTGAAACAAACTACCTTAGATATGAAGCGAATCTAGTAAGTTGTACATCTTTTTAGATTACATTAACTAGAAAAGTTTGAACTTGCTGAACTAAACCTTCTTCATAGGAAGGGAACTGATTCCTAGACCCGAACTAGCTTATTTCACCCATTACAGTGTTCGGCAATGAAGATGTATGTTTTCTAAACAAACTGGTTTAGAAATGAAGTGAAACTACTAAGTTGTACATCTTGTTAGATTACACTAACTAGAACAGTTTGAACTTGCTGCACTAAACCTTCTTCGTAGGAAAGCAACTGATTCCTACAACCGATATAGCTTATTTCACACGGTATAGTTTTCGGCAACGAAGATGTTTCTTTTTGAAACATACTACTTTAGGTATGAAGCGAATATAGTAAGTTGTACATCTTGTTAGGTTACACTAACTGGAAAAGTTTGAAGTTGCTGCACTAAACCTTCTTCGTAGGGAAGGAACTGATTCATAGAACCGAACTACCTTATTTCTCACAGTACAGTGTTCGGCAATGAAGATGTTTGTTTTTGAAAAAAACTACTTTAGATATGAAGAGAAATAGGTAAGTTGTACATCTTGCTAGATTACACTAACTAGAAAAGTTTGAACTTGCTACAATAAACCTTCTTCGTAGGAAAGGAACTGATTCCTAGATACGAACTAGCTTATTTCACACAGTACAGTGTTCGGCAATGAAGATGTATGTTTTCTAAACAAACTGCTTTAGAAATGAAGTGAAACTACTAAGTTGTACATCTTGTTAGATTACAATAACTACAGTAGTTTGAACTTGCCACACTAAACCTTCTTCATAGGAAAGGAACTGATTCCTAGAACCGAACTAGCTTATTTCACCCATTACAGTGTTCGGCAATGAAGATGTTTGTTTTCTAAAGATACTACTTTAGAAATGAAGTGAAATTACTAAATTGTACATCTTGTTAGATTACACTAACTAGAAAAGTTTGAACTTGCTGCACTAAACCTTCTTCGTAGGAAAGCAATTGATTCCTAGAACCGAATTAGCTTATTTCACACAGAACAGTGTTGGGCAATGAAGATGTTTGTTTTCTAAAGAAACTACTTTACAAATGAAGCGAAACTAGTAAGTTGAACATCCTGTTAGACTACCCAAACAAGGAAGGTTTGAAGTTGCTGCACTAAACCTTCTTCGTAGCAAATTAACTGATTCCTAGAACCGAAGTAACTTATTTCACACAGTATAGTTTTCGGCAACAAAGATGTTTCTTTTTGAAATAAACTACTTTAGATATGAAACGAATCTAGTAAGTTGTACATCTTGTTAGGTTACACTACCTAGAAAAGTTTGAACTTGCTGCACTAAACCTTCTTCGTAGGAAAGCAACTGATTCCTAGAACTGAACTAACTTATTTCACACAATAAAGTTTTCGGCAATGAAGATGTATGTTTTCTAAAGAAAGTACTTTAGAAATGAAGCGAAACTAGTAAGTTATACTTCTTGTTAGACTACACTAACTAGAAAAGTTTGAACTTGCTGCACTAAACCTTGTTTGTAGGAAAGCAACTGATTCCTTCAATCAAATTAGATTATTTCACACAGTACACTTTTCGGCAATGAAGATGTTTGTTTTTTAAACAAACTACCTTAGATATAAAGCGAATCTAGTAAGTTGTACATCTTGTTAGATTACATTAACTAGAAAAGTTTGAACTTGCTGCACTAAACCTTCTTCGTAGGAAAGCAACTGATTCCTAGAACAGAACTAGCTTATTTCACACAGTACAGTGTTCGGCAATGAAGATGTTTGTTTTCTAAAGAAACTACATTAGAAATGAAGCGTAACTAGTAAGTTGTACATGTTGTTAGACTACACAAACAAGGAAGGTTTGAAGTTTCTGCACTAAACCTTCTTTGTAGGAAAGCAACTGATTCCTACAACCGAATTCGATTATTTCACACAGAACAGTGTTCGGCAATGAAGATGTTTGTTTTTGCAACAAACTACCTTAGATATGAAGCGAATCTAGCAAGTTGTACATCTTGTTAGATTACATTAACTACAAATGTTTGAAGTTGCTGCACTAAACCTTCTTCGCAGGAAAGGAACAGATTCCTAGAACCGAACTAGCTTATTTCACACAGTACAGTGTTCGGCAATGAAGATGTTTGTTTTTGAAAAAAACTACTTTAGATATGAAGAGAAATAGGTAAGTTGTACATCTTGTTAGATTACACTAACTAGAAAAGATTGAACTTGCTACACTAAACCTTCTTCGCAGGAAAGAAACTGATTCCTAGATACGAACTAGCTTATTTCACACAGTACAGTGTTCGGCAATGAAGATGTATGTTTTCTAAACAAACTGCTTTAGAAATGAAGTGAAACTACTAAGTTGTACATCTTGTTAGATGACGCTAACTAGAGTAGTTTGAACTTGCCGCACTAAACCTTCTTCATAGGAAAGGAACTGATTCCTAGAACCGAACTAGCTTATTTCACCCATTACAGTGTTCGGCAATGAAGATGTTTGTTTTGTAAAGAAACTACTTTAGAAATGAAGTGAAATTACTAAACTGTACATCTTGTTAGATTACACTAACTAGAAAAGTTTGAACTTGCTGCACTAAACCTTCTTCGTAGGAAAGCAATTGATTCCTAGAACCGAATTAGCTTATTTCACACAGAACAGTGCTCGGCAATGAAGATGTTTGTTTTCTAAAGAAAATACTTTACAAATGAAGTGAAACTAGTAAGTTGAACATCTTGTTAGACTACCCAAACAAGGAAGGTTTGAAGTTGCTGCACTAAACCTTCTTCGTAGGAAAGTAACTGATTCCTAGAACCGAACTAACTTATTTCACACAGTATAGTTTTCGAAACAAAGATGTTTCTTTTTGAAACAAACTACTTTAGATATGAAGCGAATCTAGTAAGTTGTACATCTTGTTAGGTTACACTAACTAGAAAAGTTTGAACTTGCTGCACTAAACCTTCTTCGTAGGAAAGCGACTGATTCCTAGAACTGAACTAACTTATTTCACACAGAACAGTTTTCGGCAATGAAGATGTATGTTTCCTAAACAAACTGCTTTAGAAATGAAGTGAAACTACTAAGTTGTACATCTTGTTAGATTACACTAACTAGAAAAGTTTGAACTTGCTGCACTAAACCTTCTTGGTAGGAAAGCAACTGATTCCTAGAACAGAACTAGCTTATTTCACACGGTATAGTTTTCGGCAACGAAGATGTTTATTTTTGAAACAAACTACTTTAGATATGAAGCGAATCTAGTAAGTTGTACATCTTGTTAGCTTACACTAACTGGAAAAGTTTGAAGTTTCTGCACTAAACCCTCTTCGTAGGACAGGAACTGATTCCTAGAACCGAACTAGCTTATTTCACACAGTACAGTGTTCGGCAATGAAGATGTTTGTTTTTGAAAAAAACTACTTTAGATATGAAGAGAAATAGGTAAGTTGTACATCTTGTTAGATTACACTAACTAGAAAAGTTTGAACTTGCTACACTAAACCTTCTTCGTAGGAAAGGAACTGATTCCTAGATACAAACTAGCTTATTTCACACAGTACAGTGTTAGGCAATGAAGATGTATGTTTTCTAAACAAACTGCTTTAGAAATGAAGTGAAACTACTAAGTTGTACATCTTGTTAGATTACAATAACTAGAGTAGTTTGAACTTGCTGCACTAAACCTTCTTCATAGGAAAGGAACTGATTCCTAGAACCGAACTAGCTTATTTCACCCATTACAGTGTTCGGCAATGAAGATATTTGTTTTCTAAGGAAAGTACTTTAGAAATGAAACGAAACTAGTAACTTGAACATCTTGTTAGACTACCCAAACAAGGAAGGTTTGAAGTTGCTGCACTAAACCTTCTTCGTAGGAAAGGAACTGATTCCTAGAACCGAAGTAACTTATTTCACACAGTATAGTTATCAGCAATGAAGACGTTTCTTTTTGAAACAAACTACTTTAGATATGAAGCGAATCTAGTAAGTTGTACATCTTGTTAGGTTACACTAACTAGAAAAGTTTGAACTTGCTGCACTAAACCTTCTTCGTAGCAAAGCGACTGATTCCTAGAACTGAACTAACTTATTTCACACAGTAAAGTTTTCGGGAATGAAGATGTATGTTTTCTAAAGAAAGTACTTTAGAAATGATTCGAAACTAGTAAGTTATACTTCTTGTTAGACTACACTAACTAGAAAAGTTTGAACTTGCTGCACTAAACCTTGTTTGTAGGAAAGCAACTGATTCCTACAATCGAATTAGATTATTTCACACGGTACACTTTTCGGCAATGAAGATGTTTGTTTTTGAAACAAACTACCTTAGATATGAAGCGAATCTAGTAAGTTGTACATCTTGTTAGATTACATTAACTACAAAAGTTTGAACTTGCTGCACTAAACCTTCTTCGTAGGAAAGCGACTGATTCCTAGAAATGAACTAACTTATTTCACACAGAACAGTTTTCGGCAATGAAGATGTACGTTTTCTAAACCAACTGCTTTAGAAATGAAGTGAAAATATAAGTTGTACATCTTGTTAGATTACACTAACTAGAAAAGTTTGAACTTGCTGCACTAAACCTTCTTCGTAGGAAAGGAACTGATTCCTAGAACCGAACTAGCTTATTTCACACGGTATAGTTTTCGGCAACGAAGATGTTTCTTTTTGAAACAAACTACTTTAGATATGAAGCGAATCTAGTAAGTTGTACATCTTGTTAGGTTACACTAACTAGAAAAGTTTGAACTTGCTGCACTAAACCTTCTTCGTAGCAAAGCGACTGATTCCTAGAACTGAACTAACTTATTTCACACAGTAAAGTTTTTGGGAATGAAGATGTAAGTTTTCTAAAGAAAGTACTTTAGAAATGATTCGAAACTAGTAAGTTATACTTCTTGTTAGACTACACTAAGTGGAAGAGTTTGAACTTGCTGCACTAAACCTTGTTTGTAGGAAAGCAACTGATTCCTACAATCGAATTAGATTATTTCACACGGTACACTTTTTGGCTATGAAGATGTTTGTTTTTGAAACAAACTACCTTAGATATGAACCGAATCTAGTAAGTTGTACATCTTGTTAGATTACATTAACTACAAAAGTTTGAACTTGCTGCACTAAACCTTCTTCGTAGGAAAGCGACTGATTCCTAGAAATGAACTAACTTATTTCACACAGAACAGTTTTCGGCATTGAAGATGTACGTTTTCTAAACCAACTGCTTTAGAAATGAAGTGAAAATATAAGTTGTACAACTTGGTAGATTACACTAACTAGAAAAGTTTGAACTTGCTGCACTAAACCTTCTTCGTAGGAAAGGAACTGATTCCTAGAACCGAACTAGCTTATTTCACACGGTATAGTTTTCGGCAACGAAGATGTTTCTTTTTGAAACAAACTACTTTAGATATGAAGCGAATCTAGTAAGTTGTACATCTTCTTAGGTTACACTAACTAGAAAAGTTTAAACTTGCTACACTAAACCTTCTTCGTAGGAAAGTGACTGATTCCTAGAACTGAACTAACTTATTTCACACAGTAAAGTTTTTGGCAATGAAGATGTATGTTTTCTAAACAAACTGCTTTAGAAATGAAATGAAAGTACTAAGTTGTACATCTTGTTAGATTACATTAACTAGAAAAGTTTGAACTTGCTGCACTAAACCTTCTTCGTAGGAAAGCGACTGAATCCTAGAACTGAACTTACTTATTTCACACAGTAGAGTTTTTGGCAATGAAATGTATGTTTTCTAAACCAACTGCTTTAGAAAAGATGCGAAACTACTAATTTATACATCTTCTTAGATGACACTAACTAGAAATGTGTGAAGTTGCTGCACTAAACCTTCTTCGTAGGAAAGGAACTGATTCCTAGAACCGAACTAGTTTATTTCACACAGTACAGTGTTCTGCAATGAAGATGTTTGTTTTTGAAAAAAACTACTTTAGATATGAAGAGAAACAGGTAATTTGTACATCTTGTTAGATTACACTAACTAGAAAAGTTTGAACTTGCTACACTAAAACTTCTTCGTAGGAAAGAAACTGATTCAAAGAAGCGAACTAGCTTATTTCACACACTACAGTGTTCGGCAATGAAGATGTTTGTTTTCTAAAGAAACTACTTTAGAAATGAAGCGAAACTAGTAAGTTGTACATCTTGTTAGACTACACTAACTAGAAAAGTTTGAAGTTGCTGCACTAAACCTTCTTGGTAGGAAAGCAACTGATTCCTAGAACCGAATTAGATTATTTCACACAGTACACTTTTCGGCAATGAAGATGTTTGTTTTTGAAACAAACTACCTTAGATATGAAGCGAATCTAGTAAGTTGTACATCTTGTTAGATTACATTAACTAGAAAAGTTTGAACTTGCTGCACTAAACCTTCTTCGTAGGAAAGCGACTGATTCTTAGAACTGAACTAACTTATTTCACACAGAACAGTTTTCGGCAATGAAGATGTATGTTTTCTAAAAAAACTGCTTTAGAAATGAAGTGAAACTACTAAGTTGTACATCTTGTTAGATGACGCTAACTAGTAAAGTTTGAACTTGCTGCACTAAACCTTCTTCGTAGGAAAGCAACTGATTCCTAGAACCGAATTAGTTTATTTCACACAGTACACTTTTCGGCAATGAAGATGTTTGTTTTTGAAACAAACTACCTTAGATATGAAGCGAATCTAGTAAGTTGTACATCTTGTTAGATTACATTAACTAGAAAAATTTGAACTTGCTGCACTAAACCTTCTTCGTAGGAAATCAATTGATTCCTAGAACCGAATTAGCTTATTTCAGACAGAACAGTGTTCGGCAATGAAGACGTTTGTTTTCTAAAGAAACTACTTTACAAATGAAGCGAAACTAGTAAGTTGAACATCTTGTTAGACTACACAAACAAGGAAGGTTTGAAGTTGCTGCACTAAACCTTCTTCGTAGGAAAGCAACTGATTCCTAGAACCGAACTAACTTATTTCACACAGTATAGTTTTCGGCAACGAAGACGTTTCTTTTTGAAACAAACTACTTTATGTGAGAAGCGAATGTAGCAAGTTGTACATCTTGTTAGGTTACACTAACTAAAAACGTTTGAACTTGCTGCACTAAACCTTCTTCGTAGGAAAGTGACTGATTCCTAGAACCGAATTAGCTTATTTCACACAGAACAGTGTTTGGCAATTAAGATGTTTGTTTTCTAAAGAAAGTTTGAACTTGCTGCACTAAACCTTCTTTGTATGAAAGCAACTGATTCCTACAATCAAATTAGATTATTTCACACAGTACACTTTTCGGCAATGAAGATGTTTGTTTTTGAAACAAACTATCTTAGATATGAAGCGAATCTAGCAAGTTGTACATCTTGTTAGATTACATTAACTAGAAGTTTGAACTTGCTACACTAAACCTTCTTCGTAGGAAAGCAATTGATTCCTAGAACTGAATTAGCTTATTTCACACAGAACAGTTTTCGGCAATGAAGATGTTTGTTTTCTAAAGAAACTACTTTAGAAATGAAGCGAAACTAGTAAGTTGTACATCTTGTTAGACTACACAAACAAGGAATGTTTGAAGTTGCTGCACTAAACCTTCTTCGCAGGGAAGCAACTGATTCCTAGAACAGAACTAGCTTATTTCACACAGTACAGTGTTCGGCAATGAAGATGTTTGTTTTCTAAAGAAACTACTTTAGAAATGAAGCGTAACTAGTAAGTTGTACTTCTTGTTAGACTACACTAACTAGAAAAGTTTGAACTTGCTGCACTAAACCTTCTTTGTAGGAAAGCAACTGATTCCTACAATCAAATTAGACTATTTCACACAGTACACTTTTCGGCAATGAAGATGTTTGGTTTTGAAACAACTACCTTAGATATGAAGCGAATCTAGTAAGTTGTACAGCTTGTTAGAATACATCAACTAGAAAAGGTTGAACTTGCTGCACTAAACCTTCCTCGTAGGAAAGCAAAGGATTCCTAGAACCGAATTAGCTTATTTCACACAGAACAGTGTTCGGCAATGAAGATGTTTGTTTTCTAAAGAAACTACTTTACAAATGAAGCGAAACTAATAAGTTGAATATCTTGTTAGACTACACAAACAGGGAAGGTTTGAAGTTGCTGCACTAAACCTTCTTCATAGGAAAGCAACTGATTGCTAGAACCGAACTAACTTATTTCACACAGTATAGTTTTCGGCAACGAAGATGTTTCTTTTTGAAACAAACTACTTTAGATATGAAGCGAATCTAGTAAGTTGTACATCTTGTTATGTTACACTGACTAGAAAAGTTTGAACTTGCTGCACTAAACCTTCTTCGTAGGAAAGCGACTGATTCCTAGAACTGAACTAACTTATTTCACACAGTACAGTTTTCGGCAATGAAGATGTATGATTTCTAAACAAACTGCTTTAGAAGTGAAGTGAAATTACTAAGTTGTACATCTTGTTAGATTACACTAACTAGAAAAGTTTGAACTTGCTGCACTAAACCTTCTTCGTAGGAAAGCAACTGATTCCTAGAACCGAATTAGATTATTTCACAAGGTACACTTTTCGGCAATGAAGATGTTTGTTTTCTAAAGAAAATACTTTAGAAATGAAGCGAAACTAGTAAGTTGTACATCTTCTTAGACTACACAAACAAGGAAGGTTTGAAGTTGCTCCACTAAACCTTCTTCGTAGGGAAGCAACTGATTCCTAGAACAGAACTAGCTTATTTCACACAGCACAGTTTTCGCCAAGGAAGATGTATGTTTTCTAAACCAACTGCTTTTGAAAAGATGCGAAACTACTAATTTATACATCTTCTTAGATTACACTAACTAGAAATGTTTGAAGTTGCTGCACTAAACCGTCTTCGTAGGAAAGGAACTGATTCCTAGAACCGAACTAGCTTATTTCACACAGTAGAGTGTTCGGCAATGAAGATGTTTGTTTTTGAAAAAAAATACATTAGATATGAAGAGAAATAGGTAAGTTGTACATCTTGTTAGATTACACTAACTAGAAAAGTTTGAACTTGCTACACTAAACCTTCTTGGTAGGAAAGCAACTGATTCCTACAACCGAATTAGATTATTTCACACAGAACAGTGTTCGGCAATGAAGATGTTTGTTTTTGAAACAAACTACCTTACATATGAAGCGAATCTAGTAAGTTGTACATCTTGTTAGATTACATTAACTAGAAAAGTTTGAACTTGCTGCACTAAACCTTCTTCGTAGGAAAGCAATTGATTCCTTGAACCGAATTAGCTTATTTCACATAGAACAGTGTTCGGCAGTGAAGATGTTTGTTTTCTAAAGAAACTACTTTACAAATGAAGCGAAACTAGTAAGTTGAACATCTTCTTAGACTACACAAACAAGGAAGGTTTCAAGTTGCAGCACTAAACCTTCTTCGTAAGAAAGCAACTGATTCCAAGAAGCGAACTAACTTATTTCACACAGTATAGTTTTCGGCAACGAAGATGTTTCTTTTTGAAACAAACTACTTTAGATATGAAGCGAATCTAGTAAGTTGTACATTTTGTTAGGTTACACTAACTACAAAAGTTTGAACTTGCTGCACTAAACCTTCTTCGTAGAAAGCGACTGAATCCTAGAACTGAACTAACTTATTTCACACAGTACAGTTTTCGGCAATGAAGATGTATGTTTTCTAAACAAACTGCTTTAGAAATGAAGTGAAATTACAAAGTTGTACATCTTGTTAGATTACACTAACTAGAAAAGTTTGAACTTGCTGCACTAAACCTTGTTTGTAGGAAACCAACTGATTCCTAGAACTGAACTAGCTTATTTCACAAAGTACAGTGTTCGGCAATGAAGATGTTTGTTTTCTAAAGAAACTACTTTAGAAATGAAGCGAAACTTGTAAGTTGTATATCTTGTTAGACTACACTAACTAGAAAAATTTGTACTTGCTGCACTAAACCTTCTTCGTAGGAAAGCAACTGATTCCTAGAACCGAACTAGCTTATTTCACACAGTACAGTCTTCGGCAATGAAGATGTTTGTTTTCTAAAGAAACTACTTTAGAAATTAAGCGAAAGTAGTAAGTTGTACATCTTGTTAGACTACACTAAATAGAAAAGTTTGAACTTGCTGCACTAAACCCTCTTTTTAGGAAAGGAACTGATTCCTACAACCGAATTAGATTATTTCACAGAGTACACTTTTCGGCAATGACGATGTTTGTTTTTGAAACAAACTACCTTAGATATGAAGCGAATCTAGTAAGTTGTACATCTTGTTAGATTACATTAACTAGAAAAGTTTGAACTTGCTGCACTAAACCTTCTTCGTAGGAAATCAATTGATTCCTAGAACCGAATTAGCTTATTTCACACAGAACAGTGTTCGGCAATGAAGATGTTTGTTTTCTAAAGAAACTTCTTTACAAATGAAGCGAAACTAGTAAGTTGAACATCTTCTTAGACTACACAAACAAGGAAGGTTTGAAGTTGCTGGACTAAACCTTCTTCGTAGGAAAGCAACTCATTCCTAGAACCGAACTAACTTATTTCACACAGTATAGTTTTCGGCAAAGAAGATGTTTCTTTTTGAAACAAACTACTTTAGATAAGAAGCGAATCTAGTAAGTTGTACATCTTGTTAGGTTACACTAACTAGAAAAGTTTGAACTTGCTGCACTAAACCTTCTTCGTAGGAAAGCGACTGATTCCTAGAACTGAACTAACTTATTTCACATAGTACAGTTTTCGGCAATGAAGATGTATGTTTTCTACACAAACTGCTTTAGAAATGAAGTGAAATTACAAAGTTGTACATCTTGTTAGATTACACTAACTAGAATAGTTTGAACTTGCTGCACTAAACCTTCTTCGGAGGAAAGCAACTGATTCCTAGAACCGAATTAGATTATTTCACACAGTACACTTTTCGGCAATGAAGATGTTTGTTTTCTAAAGACAATACTTTAGAAATGAAGCGAAACTAGTAAGTTGTACATCTTGTTAGACTACACAAACAAGGGAGGTTTGAAGTTGCTGCACTAAACCTTCTTCGTAGGGAAGCAACTGATTCCTAGAACAGAACTAGCTTATTTCACACAGCACAGTGTTCGCCAATGAAGATGTATGTTTTCTAAACCAACTGCTTTAGAAAAGATGCGAAACTACTAATTTATACATCTTCTTAGATTACACTAACTAGAAATGTTTGAAGTTGCTGCACTAAACCTTCTTCGTAGGAAAGGAACTGATTCCTAGAACCGAACTAGCTTATTTCACACAGTACAGTGTTCGGCAATGAAGATGTTTCTTTTTGAAAAAAACTACTTTAGATATGAAGAGAAATAGGTAAGTTGTACATCTTGTTAAATTACACTAACTAGAAAAGTTTGAACTTGCTACACTAAACCTTCTTGGTAGGAAAGCAACTGATTCCTACAACCGAATTAGATTATTTCACACAGAACAGTGTTCAGCAATGAAGATGTTTGTTTTTGAAACAAACTACCTTACATATGAAGCGATTCTAGGAAGTTGTACATCTTGTTAGATTACATTAACTAGAAAAGTTTGAACTTGCTGCACTAAACCTTCTTCGTAGGAAATCAATTGATTCCTAGAACCGAATTAGCTTATTTCACACAGAACAGTGTTCGGCAATGAAGATGTTTGTTTTCTAAAGAAACTTCTTTACAAATGAAGCGAAACTAGTAAGTTGAACATCTTCTTAGACTACACAAACAAGGAAGGTTTGAAGTTGCTGGACTAAACCTTCTTCGTAGGAAAGCAACTCATTCCTAGAACCGAACTAACTTATTTCACACAGTATAGTTTTCGGCAAAGAAGATGTTTCTTTTTGAAACAAACTACTTTAGATAAGAAGCGAATCTAGTAAGTTGTACATCTTGTTAGGTTACACTAACTAGAAAAGTTTGAACTTGCTGCACTAAACCTTCTTCGTAGGAAAGCGACTGATTCGTAGAACTGAACTAACTTATTTCACACAGTACAGTTTTCGGCAATGAAGATATATGTTTTCTAAACAAACTGCTTTAGAAATGAAGTGAAATTACAAAGTTGTACATCTTGTTAGATTACACTAACTAGAATACTTTGAACTTGCTGCACTAAACCTTCTTCGGAGGAAAGCAACTGATTCCTAGAACCGAATTAGATTATTTCACACAGTACACTTTTCGGCAATGAAGATGTTTGTTTTCTAAAGACAATACTTTTGAAATGAAGCGAAACTAGTAAGTTGTACATCTTGTTAGACTACACAAACAAGGGAGGTTTGAAGTTGCTGCACTAAACCTTCTTCGTAGGGAAGCAACTGATTCCTAGAACAGAACTAGCTTATTTCACACAGCACAGTGTTCGCCAATGAAGATGTATGTTTTCTAAACCAACTGCTTTAGAAAAGATGCGAAACTACTAATTTATACATCTTCTTAGATTACACTAACTAGAAATGTTTGAAGTTGCTGCACTAAACCTTCTTCGTAGGAAAGGAACTGATTCATAGAACCGAACTAGCTTATTTCACACAGTACAGTGTTCGGCAATGAAGATGTTTCTTTTTGAAAAAAACTACTTTAGATATGAAGAGAAATAGGTAAGTTGTACATCTTGTTAAATTACACTAACTAGAAAAGTTTGAACTTGCTACACTAAACCTTCTTGGTAGGAAAGCAACTGATTCCTACAACCGAATTAGATTATTTCACACAGAACAGTGTTCGGCAATGAAGATGTTTGTTTTTGAAACAAACTACCTTACATATGAAGCGAGTCTAGGAAGTTGTACATCTTGTTAGATTACATTAACTAGAAAAGTTTGAACTTGCTGCACTAAACCTTCTTCGTAGGAAAGCAATTGATTCCTTGAACCGAATTAGCTTATTTCACATAGAACAGTGTTCGGCAATGAAGATGTTTGTTTTCTAAAGAAACTACTTTACAAATGAAGCGAAACTAGTAAGTTGAAAATCTTCTTAGACTACACAAACAAGGAAGGTTTGAAGTTGCAGCACTAAACCTTCTTCGTAAGAAAGCAACTGATTCCTAGACCCGAACTAACTTATTTCACACAGTACAGTGTTCGGCAATGAAGATGTTTGTTTTCTAAAGAAACTACTTTAGAAATGAAGTGTAACTAGTAAGTTATACTTCTTGTTAGACTACACTAACTAGAAATATTTGAACTTGCTGCACTAAACCTTCTTTGTAGGAAAACAACTGATTCCTACAATCGAATTAGATTATTTCACACAGTACACTTTTCGGCAATGATGTTTGTTTTTGAAACAAACTACCTTACATATGAAGCGAATCTAGTAAGTTGTACATCTTTTAGTTTACATTAACTAGAAAGTTTGAACTTGCTGCACTAAACCTTCTTCGTAGGAACGCGACTGATTCCTAGAACTGAACTAACTTAATTCACACAGAACAGTTTTCGGCAATGAAGATGATTGTTTTCTAAAGAAACTGCTTTAGAAATAAAGCGTAAGTAGTAAGTTGTACATCTTGTTAGACTACACTAACTAGAAAAGTTTGAACTTGCTGCACTAAACCTTCTTTGTAGGAAAGCAACTGATTCCTACAACCGAATTAGATTATTTCACACAGTACAGTGTTCGGCAATGAAGATGTTTGTTTTTGAAACAAATTACCTTAGATATGAAGCGAATCTAGTAAGTTGTACATCTTGTTAGATTACATTAACTAGAAAAGTTTCAACTTGCTGCACTAAACCTTCTTCGTAGGAAAGCAATTGATTCCTAGAACCGAACTAACTTATTTCACACAGTATATTTTTCGGCAATGAAGATGTTTCTTTTTGAAACAAACTACTTTAAATATGAAGCAAATCTAGTTAGTTGTACATCTTGTTAGGTTACACTAACTAGAAAAGTTTGAACTTGCTGCACTAAACCTTCTTCGTAGGAAAGCGACTGATTCCTAGAACTGACCTAACTTATTTCACACAGTACAGTTTTTGGCAATGAGGATGTATGTTTTCTAAACAAACTGCTTTAGAAATGAAGTGAAACTACTAACTTGTACATCTTGTTAGATTACACTAACTAGAAAAGTTTGAACTTGCTGCACTAATCCTTCTTCGTAGGTGTGATGGTTAAGTTTGTGTCAACTTGACTTGTTTAGGAATCCACAGACATTCCTCATAAGTGTGTCTCTGAGGTTGCCTCTAGGAAGGATTAACAAAAGGAATAATCCTTCTCCCAGGGATAAGGAATAATCCTTCCCCCAGGGATAAGCCTTCCCCCAGAGTGGGCGGCCCCTCTTGGAGGAGGGGGCTAGTTGATAAAAAGAAGCTCTTGGAAGAAAGGCTCTCTCTCTCTCCCACCTGGCTGCCGGTGCTGCTTGCTCCTTGCCACTGGGTGCTTGGTGTTTTCCGCTGCTTGGTGTTGCTGCTCTCCAGTGTGGACTGAAGACCAGGGTGGACTGAAGAACAGCATCTCTCCAGGAATCCTCCAGGTTTTCAGTGCCGGATTGGGACTGCTGAGGCCTCCAGCCTCGTGGCTTGAGCAGCTACCGGGTTGCTTGACTCTCGGACCTACAATCTGCTATCGCTGGACTGTGTAAGCTAATCCAATAAATTCCCTTTTACTACAATTCATTCTGTCCATTCTGTTCCTCTAGAGAACCCTGACTAATACAGATTGTGGTACCAGGAGTGGTTCTAGAGAAACAGAATTGTAAGCATGGATTTCCCTAGTAGGCTTGGTGCTCTGTGGAGTTGGTTCTCCAACTTCAGTGCCACTAAAGGCTCTGCTGGTAATAAGGAGGGCATTTTACTTGGTAATAAGGGCACTAATAATCCATGGTGTGCACTATTTAACGAACTCCGTGAGATAGATGTATTTAGTGATTCTGAGTCATATCTTGTGAGGAGCAAGGAATTTAGTGACTCTGTATCTAGAACCTTTGAATATTTGTGGAAAAGTAAGACGAATGATGATGCTGGATGGTTTCTTCTGACATCTCTAGATAAACTGTTGGGAGAAAAGCAGAAGCTCCAAAAGGAAATTTCCAAGCTTAAGACCCACATACATGATCTGAAGGTTTCTAAGGGTGCCCTGGAGGAAAATCTTCTGTCTAGTCAGAACAGGGCTCAATTGCAGAAAACCAAACTCAAGCTCTCATTGTAAGATTAGCTTACTTGCAGCGTAAGCTCAATTCCCAGCCTCACAAGCTATCAGAAGTTAAAGTGAGGGCATTGGTTGGAAAAGAGTGGGATCCCATGACTTGGGATGGGGATGTGTGGGAAGATCCTGAAGAATCTGGGGACATTGAACTCTCAGATTCTGAAGAAGTTGTTTTGCATGAGAATGTGGCTTCCCCTCCTTTAGCTGCAGTTGCACCCCCACCCCCACCCCCTGAAGTATTGCCCTCTTCACACTTGCCTGAGGGAATCGCTCCTTTGTCTGAGGAAGCAGTAATGACCCTCCCTGCAGGATGTACTGATGCTTCTCAGAGCCCACCCATCTTTGCCTCGAGGCCTATAACAAGGCGTAAGGCTAGGCATGCCCTAAAGGGGAGTTAGAAAGCGTGACTCAAGAGGAAGTGAGATACACCCCTAAAGAACTTCAGGAGCTTTCTAACTTGTACAGGCAGAAGCATGGGGAATATGTGTGGGAATGGATTTTAAGAGTGTGGGATGATGGAGGAAGGAATATAAGGTTAGATCAAGCTGAATTTATTGAAATGGGCCCATTGACCAGAGATTTTAGATTTAACACTGCAGCTCATGCAGTTGGAAGAGGTGCCAAGAGTTTATTTGACTGGTTGGCTGAAGTATGGATCCAAAGATGGCCTACTGTGAATGAGCTTGAGCTGCCTGATATCCCTTGGCTTAATGTTGATGAAGGGATTAAAAGGCTCAGAGAACTTGGAATGCTGGAGTGGATTTACCATGTAAACTCATCTTTAGGCCCACAATGGGAGCGTGCAGAAGATGTGCCCTTCACTAAGACTATAAGAAACAGATTTGTGAGGGGAGCACCAGCACACTTAAAGTCCCCAATCATTGGCCTTTTATGTAAAGAAGACATCACAGTGGGAGCTGCAGTTGCTGCATTAGGTGACTTAGATGCAATGGGTCTAACTGGCTTTCGGGGAAACAAGGGCCAAGTATCAGCACTGAATCGCCAAAGGCAACATGAGCGTGTTTACCGTAATGGCCAGCGTAGGCAAAACAATGCTCGTAACAGTATGACTCGTGTAGACCTTTGGTACTGGCTGCTTAATCATGGTGTTCCCAGAAGTGAAATAGATAAAAAACCTACTAAATTCCTGCTTGATCTGTATAAGCAGAAAAGTTCCAGAGCAAAGAACCAAAAAGCCACTTTGGATTATAGCAACAGAGAATCAAGGCCTCTTACCCAGTTTCCAGACTTGAGCCAGTTTACAGATCCTGAGCCCCTTGATTGAAGGGGTGGCCGGGTCCCTTTGAGGAAGGACCCTCCCATAATCCCCAAAAGTTTCAATATTAAGCTTAGTCCTATTCTTCCTCAGAGGGACCTACGGCCTTTTGCTAGGGTAACTGTACACTGGGGAAAAGGGAATAATCAGACTTTTCGGGGATTACTGGACACTGGCTCTGAATTGACATTGATTCCAGGAGACCCCAACCGGCATCGTGGCCCTCCAGTTAAAGTAGGTGCTTATGGAGGTCAGGTGATCAATGGAGTTTTGGCAAATGTTAGACTGACAGTAGGTCCAGTGGGTCCCCGAACTCATCCTGTGGTTATTTCCCCTGTCCCAGAATGTATAATTGGGATAGATATACTCAGGAGCTGGCAAAACCCCCACATTGGTTCTTTGACTTGTGGGGTGAGGGCCATTATGGTTGGAAAGGCCAAATGGAAGCCATTGGAGCTCCTCTACCAAGGAAAATAGTGAACCAGAAACAGTATCGCATCCCTGGAGGAATTGCAGAGATTAATGCCACTATAAAGGACTTGAAGGATGCAGGGGTGGTGGTTCCCACCACATCTCCCTTTAACTCCCCTATTTGGCCTGTTCAGAAGACAGACGGATCCTGGAGAATGACAGTGGATTATCGAAAACTTAATCAGGTGGTGACTCCAATTGCAGCTGCTGTACCAGATGTGGTTTCTTTACTTGAGCAGATTAACACATCTCCTGGTACCTGGTATGCAGCTATTGATCTTGCAAATGCCTTCTTCTCCATACCTGTCCATAAGGACCACCAGAAGCAATTTGCCTTCAGCTGGCAAGGTCAGCAGTACACATTTACTGTGTTACCTCAAGGTTATATTAACTCTCCAGCCCTGTGTCATAGCTTAGTTCGCAGGGATCTTGATCGCCTGTGCCTTCCACAAGGTGTCACATTGGTCCATTATATCGATGACATTATGCTGATTGGATTGAATGAGCAGGAGGTGGCAGCCACTCTGGAGTTGCTGGTACAGCATATGCGCATGAGGGGATGGGAAATAAATCCATCCAAAATTCAAGGACCGTCCACCTCCGTGAAATTTCTAGGAGTTCAGTGGTGTGGGGCATGCAGGGATATTCCTTCTAAGGTGAAGGATAAGTTGTTGCACCTGGCCCCCCCTACCACTAAGAAGGAAGCACAACGTCTAGTGGGCCTATTTGGATTTTGGAGACAGCACATTCCTCACTTGGGTGTGTTACTCCGTCCCCATATACCAAGTGACTCGAAAGCTACTAGTTTTCAGTGGGGCCCAGAACAAGAGAAGGCTCTTCAACAGGTCCAGGCTGCTGTGCAGGCGGCTCTGCCACTTGGGCCATATGATCCAGCAGATCCAATGATACTTGAGGTGTCAGTGGCAGATAGGGATGCCGTTTGGAGCCTTTGGCAGGCCCCCATAGGTGAATCACACCGGAGGCCCTTGGGATTCTGGAGCAAGGCCCTGCCATCATCTGCGGACAATTATTCTCCCTTTGAGAGACAGCTCTTGGCTTGCTATTGGGCCTTAATAGAAACTGAACGCTTGACAATGGGCCATCAAGTTATTATGCGACCTGAGCTGCCCATTATGAGCTGGGTGTTATCTGACCCACCAGGCCATAAAGTTGGACGTGCACAGCAGCAGTCCATCATCAAGTGGAAGTGGTATATCCGTGATCGGGCTCGAGCAGGCCCTGAAGGCACGAGTAAGTTACATGAGGAGGTTGCCCAAATGCCTATGGTTGCTACTCCTGTTGCAATGCCTTCTGTCCCCAAGCATGCACCTATGGCATCATGGGGTGTGCCCTATGATCAGTTGACTGAAGATGAGAAGACCAGGGCATGGTTTACAGATGGTTCAGCACGCTATGCAGGCACATCCCAGAAGTGGACAGCTGCAGCATTACAGCCCCTTTCTGGGACAACTCTGAAGGACTGTGGTGAAGGGAAGTCTTCACAATGGGCAGAACTACGGGCAGTACACATGGTTGTGCATTTTGCTTGGAAAGAAAAATGGCCAGATGTGCGGTTATACACTGATTCCTGGGCTGTGGCCAATGGTTTGGCAGGATGGTCCGGGACATGGAAGGAGCATGATTGGAAAATTGGTGAAAAGGACATTTGGGGAAGATGTATGTGGATAGAGCTCTCTGAATGGGCAAAGGATATAAAGATACTTGTGTCCCATGTTAATGCTCATCAGAAGGTGACCTCATTAGAGGAGGACTTTAATAATCAAGTAGATAAGCTGACCCGTTCTGTGGACAGTGGTCAACCTTTTTCCTCAGCCACCCCTGTCATTGCCCAATGGGCCCATGAACAAAGTGGCCATGGTGGCAGGGATGCAGGCTATGCATGGGCCCAACAACATGGACTTCCACTAACTAAGGCTGACCTGGCTACGGCTGCTGCTGAGTGCCAAATCTGCCAGCAGCAGAGACCAACTCTGAGCCCCCGATATGGTAGTATTCCACGGGGTGACCAGCCAGCAACTTGGTGGCAAGTTGACTATATTGGACCTCTTCCATCATGGAAAGGGCAGCGTTTTGTCCTTACTGGAATAGACACTTATTCTGGGTATGCATTTGCTTTTCCTGCACGTAATGCTTCTGCCAAAACTACTATCCGTGGGCTTACAGAATGCCTTATCCACCGTCATGGAATTCCACACAGCATTGCTTCTGACCAAGGAACTCACTTCACAGCCAAAGAAGTAAAGCAGTGGGCTCATGATCATGGAATTCACTGGTCTTACCATGTGCCCCACCACCCTGAAGCAGCTGGCTTGATAGAACGGTGGAATGGCCTTTTAAAGAAACAGCTGCAGTGCCAACTAGGTGGCAATAGCTTGGAGGGCTGGGGGCGTGTCCTCCAGCAGGCTGTATATGCTCTGAATCAGCGTCCTATATATGGCGCTGTTTCTCCTATAGCCCGGATTCACGGGTCCAGGAATCAAGGGGTGGAAATGGGAATGGTACCACTTACCATCACCCCAAGTGACCCATTAGCCAAATTTTTGCTTCCTGTACCCACAACTTTACGCTCTGCTGGCCTAGAGGTCTTGGTTCCAGAGGGGGGAGTGCTTTCGCCAGGAGGCACAAAGAACATTCCATTGAACTGGAAGCTAAGATTTCCCCCTGGCCACTTTGGGCTCCTGATGCCCTTGAGTGCACAGGCTGAGAAAGGAGTTACAGTGTTAGCAGGGGTGATTGATCCAGACTACCAGGGGGAAATTGGACTGCTCCTCCACAATGGAGGTAAGGAAGAGTATGTCTGGAGTGCTGGAGATTCTCTAGGGCGTCTCTTGGTGTTACCATGCCCTGTTATCAAAGTCAATGGACAACTGCAACAACCTAATCAAGGCTATGTGATAAATGGTCCCGATCCTTCAGGAATGAAGGTATGGGTCACCCCTCCAGGTAAAGAACCAAGACCTGCTGAGGTGCTTGCTGAAGGTGGAGGAAATACTGAATGGGTAGTAGAAGAAGGCAGTAACAAATACCAGCTAAGGCCACGGGACCAGTTACAAAAACGTGGACTGTAATTGCCATGAGTGTTCCTGTCTTACCTTGTTAAGAGTGTTTGTACATATGTACACCAATATTAAGATGTCTTGTTCTTCCTCTATTTCTCTATTAGGTAATTAATACTGAGTAAGATCATATTGCTAGTTAACCACTGTTGAATTTATATTTGACTTATTATATGAGACTAAGCATTCCTCAAGGAATTTGTTTTGTGTGTGGGGGGGTGAGTGTGTTTCCGGTTGTACGAGGGATAGTTATATCATGTTAGGCGGAATTATGACCTTGTTACTGTCTTCATTTGGAAATTAAGTAGAACGTAAGGATATATGGTTTGGTGTCAAGTTGACAAGGGGTGGACTTGTGATGGTTAAGTTTGTGTCAACTTGACTTGTTTAGGAATCCACAGACATTCCTCATAAGTGTGTCTCTGAGGTTGCCTCTAGGAAGGATTAACAAAAGGAATAATCCTTCTCCCAGGGATAAGGAATAATCCTTCCCCCAGGGATAAGCCTTCCCCCAGAGTGGGCGGCCCCTCTTGGAGGAGGGGGCTAGTTGATAAAAAGAAGCTCTTGGAAGAAAGGCTCTCTCTCTCCCACCTGGCTGCCGGTGCTGCTTGCTCCTTGCCACTGGGTGCTTGGTGTTTTCCGCTGCTTGGTGTTGCTGCTCTCCAGTGTGGACTGAAGACCAGGGTGGACTGAAGAACAGCATCTCTCCAGGAATCCTCCAGGTTTTCAGTGCCGGATTGGGACTGCTGAGGCCTCCAACCTCGTGGCTTGAGCAGCTACCGGGTTGCTTGACTCTCGGACCTACAATCTGCTATCGCTGGACTGTGTAAGCTAATCCAATAAATTCCCTTTTAATACAATAAATTCCCTTTTAATACAATTCATTCTGTCCATTCTGACATCTTGTTAGACTACACTAACTAGAAAAGTTTGAACTTGCTGCACTAAACCCTCTTTTAAAAGGAACTGATTCCTACAACCGAATTAGATTATTTCACAGAGTACACTTTTTCGGCAATGAAGATGTTTGTTTTTGAAACAAACTACCTTAGATATGAAGCGAATCTAGTAAGTTGTACATCTTGTTAGATTACATTAACTAGAAAAGTTTGAACTTGCTGCACTAAACCTTCTTCGTAGGAAACCAACTGATTCCTAGAACCGAACTAGCTTATTTCACAAAGAACAGTGTTCGCAATGAAGATGTTTGTTTTCTAAAGAAACTACTTTAGAAATGAAGCGAAACTAGTAAGTTGTATATCTTGTTAGACTACACAAACAAGAAAAGTTTGAACTTGCTGCACTAAACCTTCTTCGTAGGAAAGCAACTGATTCCTAGAACCGAACTAGCTTATTTCACACAGTACAGTGTTCGGCAATGAAGATGTTTGTTTTCTAAAGAAACTACTTTAGAAATGAAGCGGAAGTAGTAAGTTGTACATCTTGTTAGACTACACTAACTAGAAAAGTTTGAACTTGCTGCACTAAACCCTCTTTTTAGGAAAGGAACTGATTCCTACAACCGAATTAGATTATTTCACAGAGTACACTTTTCGGCAATGACGATGTTTGTTTTTGAAACAAACTACCTTAGATATGAAGCGAATCTAGTACGTTGTACATCTTGTTAGATTACATTAACTAGAAAAGTTTGAACTTGCTGCACTAAACCTTCTTCGTAGGAAATCAATTGATTCCTAGAACCGAATTAGCTTATTTCACACAGAACAGTGTTCGGCAATGAAAATGTTTGTTTTCTAAAGAAACTACTTTACAAATGAAGCGAAACTAGTAAGTTGAACATCTTGTTAGACTACACAAACAAGGAAGGTTTGAAGTTGCTGCACTAAACCTTCTTCGTAGGAAAGCAACTGATTCCTAGAACCGAACTAACTTATTTCACACAGTATAGTTTTCGGCAAGGAAGATGTTTCTTTTTGAAACAAACTACTTTAGATGTGAAGCGAATGTAGAAAGTTGTACATCTTGTTAGGTTACACTAACTAGAAAAGTTTGAACTTGCTACACTAAACCTTCTTCGTAGGAAAGCAACTGATTCCTAGAACCGAACTAACTTATTTCACACAGTATAGTTTTCGGCAATGAAGATGTTTGTTTTCTAAAGAAACTACTTTAGAAATGAAGCGTAACTAGTAGGTTATACTTCTTGTTAGACTACACTAACTAGAAATATTTGAACTTGCTGCACTAAACCTTCTTTGTAGGAAAGCAACTGATTCCTACAATCGAATTAGATTATTTCACACAGTACACTTTTCGGCAATGAAGATGTTTGTTTTTGAAACAAACTACCTTACATATGAAGCGAATCTAGTAAGTTGTACATCTTTTAGTTTACATTAACTAGAAAGTTTGAACTTGCTGCACTAAACCTTCTTCGTAGGAACGCAACTGATTCCTAGAACTGAAGTAACTTAATTCACACAGAACAGTTTTCGGCAATGAAGATGATTGTTTTCTAAAGAAACTGCTTTAGAAATGAAGCGTAAGTAGTAAGTTGTACATCTTGTTAGACTACACTAACTAGAAAAGTTTGAACTTGCTGCACTAAACCTTCTTTGTAGGAAAGCAACTGATTCCTACAACCGAATTAGATTATTTCACACAGTACAGTGTTCGGCAATGAAGATGTTTGTTTTCTAAAGAAACTACTTTAGAAATGAAGCGTAACTAGTAAGTTGTACTTCTTGTTAGACTACACTAACTAGAAAAGTTTGAACTTGCTGCACTAAATCTTCTTTGTGGGAAAGCAACTGATTCCTACAATCGAATTAGATTATTTCACACAGTACACTTTTCGGCAATGAAGATGTTTGTTTTTGAAACAAACTACCTTAGATATGAAGCGAATCTAGTAAGTTGTACATCTTGTTAGATTACATTAACTAGAAAAGTTTGAACTTGCTGCACTAAACCTTCTTCGTAGGAAAGCAATTGATTCCTAGAACCGAACTAACTTATTTCACACAGTATAGTTTTCGGCAATGAAGATGGTTCTTTTTGAAACAAACTACTTTAGATATGAAGCAAATCTAGTTAGTTGTACCTCTTGTTAGGTTACACTAACTAGAAAAGTTTGAACTTGCTGCACTAAACCTTCTTCGTAGGAAAGTGACTGATTCCTAGAACTGAACTAACTTAATTCACACTGTACAGTTTTCGGCAATAAAGATGTATGTTTTCTGAAACAAACTGCTTTAGAAATGAAGTGAAACTACTAAGTTGTACATCTTGTTAGATTACACTAACTAGAAAAGTTTGAACTTGCTGCACTAAACCTTCTTCGTAGGAAAGCAAATTGATTCCTTGAACCGAATTAGCTTATTTCACATAGAACAGTGTTCGCAATGAAGATGTTTGTTTTCTAAAGAAACTACTTTACAAATGAAGCGAAACTAGTAAGTTGAACATCTTCTTAGACTACACAAACAAGGAAGGTTTGAAGTTGCAGCACTAAACCTTCTTCGTAAGAAAGCAACTGATTCCTAGAACCGAACTAACTTATTTCACACAGTACAGTGTTCGGCAATGAAGATGTTTGTTTTCTAAAGAAACTACTTTAGAAATGAAGCGTAACTAGTAAGTTATACTTCTTGTTAGACTACACTAACTAGAAATATTTGAACTTGCTGCACTAAACCTTCTTTGTAGGAAAGCAACTGATTCCTACAATCGAATTAGATTATTTCACACAGTACACTTTTCGGCAATGAAGATGTTTGTTTTTGAAACAAACTACCTTACATATGAAGCGAATCTAGTAAGTTGTACACCTTTTGTTTACATTAGCTAGAAAGTTTGAACTTGGTGCACTAAACCTTCTTCGTAGGAACGCGACTGATTCCTAGAACTGAACTAACTCAATTCACACAGAACAGTTTTCGGCAATGAAGATGATTGTTTTCTAAAGAAACTGCTTTAGAAATGAAGCGTATGTAGTAAGTTGTATATCTTGTTAGACTACACTAACTAGAAAAGTTTGAACTTGCTGCACTAAACCTTCTTTGTAGGAAAGCAACTGATTCCTACAACCGAATTAGATTATTTCACACAGTACAGTGTTCGGCAATGAAGATGTTTGTTTTTGAAACAAACTACCTTAGATATGAAGCGAATCTAGTAAGTTGTACATCTTGTTAGATTACATTAACTAGAAAAGTTTGAACTTGCTGCACTAAACCTTCTTCGTAGGAAAGCGACTGATTCCTAGTACTGAACTAACTTATTTCACACAGTACAGTTTTCGGCAATGAGGATGTATGTTTTCTAAACAAACTGCTTTAGAAATGAAGTGAAACTACTAACTTGTACATCTTGTTAGATTACACTAACTAGAAAAGTTTGAACTTGCTGCACTAATCCTTCTTCGTAGGAAAGTAACTGATTCCTAGAACCGAACTAACTTATTTCACACAGTATAATTTTGGCAACGAAGATGGTTCTTTTTGAAACAAACTACTTTAGATATGAAGCAAATCTAGTTAGTTGTACATCTTGTTAGGTTACACTAACTAGAAAAGTTTGAACTTGCTGCACTAAACCTTCTTCGTAGGAAAGTGACTGATTCCTAGAACTGAACTAATTTATTTCACACAGTACAGTTTTCGGCGATGAAGATGTATGTTTTCTAAACAAACTGCTTTAGAAATGAAGTGAAACTACTAAGTTGTATATCTTGTTAGATTATACTAACTAGAAAAGTTTGAACTTGCTGCACTAAACCTTCTTCGTAAGAAACAACTGATTCCTAGAACCGAACTAGCTTATTTCACACAGTACAGTGTTCGGCAATGAGGATGTTTGTTTTCTAAAGAAACTACTTTACAAATGATACGAAACCAGTAAGTTGAACATCTTGTTAGACTACCCAAACAAGGAAGGTTTGAAGTTGCTGCACTAAACCTTGTTAGTAGGAAAGGAACTGATTCCTAGATCCGAACTAACTTATTTCACACAGTATAGTTTTTGGCAACGAAGATGCTTCTTTTTGAAACAAACTTCTTTAGATATGAAGCGAATGTAGTAAGTTGTACATCTTGTTAGGTTACACTAACTAGAAAAGTTTGAACTTGCTGCACTAAACCTTCTTCGTAGGAAAGCGACTGATTCCTAGAACTGAACTAACTTATTTCACACAGTACAGTTTTTGGCAATGAAGATGTATGTTTTCTAAACAAACTGCTTTAGAAATGAAGTGAAACTACTAAGTTGTACATCTTGTTAGATTACACTAACTAGAAAAGTTTGAACTTGCTGCACTAATCCTTCTTCGTAGGAAAGTAACTGATTCCTAGAACCGAACTAACTTATTTCACACAGTATAGTTTCGGCAACGAAGATGGTTCTTTTTGAAACAAAACTACTTTAGATATGAAGCAAATCTAGTTAGTTGTACATCTTGTTAGGTTACACTAACTAGAAAAGTTTGAACTTGCTGCACTAAACCTTCTTCGTAGGAAAGCGACTGATTCCTAGAACTGAACTAACTTAATTCACATAGTACAGTTTTCGGCAATGAAGATGTATGTTTTCTAAACAAACTGCTTTAGAAATGAAGTGAAACTACTAAGTTGTAAATCTTGTTAGATTACACTAACTAGAAAAGTTTGAACTTGCTGCACTAAACCTTCTTTGTAGGAAAGCAACTGATTCCAAGAACTGAACTAGCTTATTTCACACAGTACAGTGTTCGGCAATGAAGATGTTTGTTTTCTAAAGAAACTACTTTAGAAATGAAGCGTATCTAGTAAGTTGTACTTCTTGTTAGACTACACTAACTAGAAAAGTTTGAACTTGCTGCACTAAACATTCTTTGTAGGGAAACGACTGATTCCTACAATCGAATTAGATTATTTCACACAGTACACTTTTCGGCAATGAAGATGTTTGTTTTTGAAACAAACTACCTTAGATATTAAGCGAATCTAGTAAGTTGTAAATCTTGTTTTATTACATTAACTAGAAAGTTTGAACTTGCTGCACTAAACCTTCTTCGTAGGAAAGCAATTGATTCCTAGAACCGAATTAGCTTATTTCACACAGAACAGTGTTCGGCAATGAAGATGTTTGTTTTCTAAAGTAACTACTTTACAAATGAAGCGAAACTAGTAAGTTGAACATCTTGTTAGACTACCCAAACAAGGACGGTTTGAAGTTGCTGCACTAAACCTTCTTCGTAGGAAAGGAATTGATTCCTAGATCCGAACTAACTTATTTCACACAGTATAGTTTTCCGCAACGAAGATGTTTCTTTTTGAAACAAACTACTTTAGATATGAAGCGAATCTAGTAAGTTGTACATCTTGTTAGGTTACACTAACTAGAAAAGTTTGAACTTGCTGCACTAAACCTTCTTCGTAGGAAAGCGACTGATTCCTAGAACTGAACTAACTTATTTCACACAGTACAGTTTTCGGCAATGAAGATTTATGTTTTCTAAACAAACTGCTTTAGAAATGAAGTGAAACTACTAAGTTGTACATCTTGTTAGATTACACTAACTAGAAAAGTTTGAACTTGCTGTACTAAACCTTCTTCGTAGGAAAGCAACTGATTCCTAGAACCGAACTAGCTTATTTCACACAGTACAGTGTTCGGCAATGAAGATGTTTGTTTTCTAAAGAAACTACTTTAGAAATGAACTGTAACTAGTAAGTTGTACATCTTGTTAAACTACACAAACAAGGAAGGTTTGAAGTTGCTGCACTAAACCTTCTTCGTAGGGAAGCAACTGATTCCTAGAACAGAACTAGCTTATTTCACACAGCACAGTGTTCGCCAATGAAGATGTATGTTTTCTAAACCAACTGCTTTAGAAAAGATGCGAAACTACTAATTTATACATCTTCTTAGTTTAAACTAACTAGAAATGTTTGAAGTTGCTGCACTAAACCTTCTTCGTAGGAAAGGAACTGATTCCTAGAACCGAACTAGCTTATTTCACACAGTACAGTGTTCGGCAATGAAGATGTTTGTTTTTGAAAAAAACTACTTTAGATATGAAGAGAAACAGGTAAGTTGTACATCTTGTTAGATTACACTAACTAGAAAAGTTTGAACTTGCTACACTAAACCTTCTTCGTAGGAAAGCGACTGATTCCTAGAACTGAACTTATTTCACACACTAAAGTGTTCGGCAATGAAGATGTTTGTTTTTGAACAAAACTACTTTAGATATGAAGAGAAACAGGTAAGTTGTACATCTTGTCAGATTACACTATCTAGAAAAGTTTGAACTTGCTACACTAAACCTTCTTCGTAGGAAAGCAACTGATTACTAGAACCGAACTAGCTTATTTCACACAGTACAGTGTTCGGCAATGAAGATGTTGGTTTTCTAAAGAAACTACTTTAGAAATGAAGCGTAACTAGTAAGTTAGACTTCTTGTTAGACTACACTAACTAGAAATATTTGAACTTGCTCCACTAAACCTTCTTTGTAGGAAAGCAACTGATTCCTACAATCGAATTAGATTATTTCACACAGTACACTTTTCGGCAATGAAGATGTTTGTTTTTGAAACAAACTACCTTACATATGAAGCGAATCTAGTAAGTTGTACATCTTTTAGTATACATTAACTAGAAAGTTTGAACTTGCTGCACTAAACCTTCTTCGTAGGAACGCGACTGATTCCTAGAACTGAAGTAACTTAATTCACACAGAACAGTTTTCGGCAATGAAGATGATTGTTTTCTAAAGAAACTGCTTTAGAAATGAAGCGTAAGTAGTAAGTTGTACATCTTGTTAGACTACACTAACTAGAAAAGTTTGAACTTGCTGCACTAAACATTCTTTGTAGGGAAACGACTGATTCCGACAATCGAATTAGATTATTTCACACAGTACACTTTTCGGCAATGAAGATGTTTGTTTTGAAACAAACTACCTTAGATATGAAGCGAATCTAGTAAGTTGTAAATCTTGTTTTATTACATTAACTAGAAAGTTTGAACTTGCTGCACTAAACCTTCTTCGTAGGAAAGCAATTGATTCCTAGAACCGAATTAGCTTATTTCACACAGAACAGTGTTCAGCAATGAAGATGTTTGTTTTCTAAAGAAACTACTTTACAAATGAAGCGAAACTAGTAAGTTGAACATCTTGTTAGACTACCCAAACAAGGAAATGAACTGTAACTAGTAAGTTGTACATCTTGTTAAACTACACTTTGAAAGGTTGCTGCACTAAACCTTCTTAGTAGGAAAGGAATTGATTCCTAGATCCGAACTAACTTATTTCACACAGTATAGTTTTCCGCAACGAAGATGTTTCTTTTTGAAACAAACTACTTTAGATATGAAGCGAATCTAGTAAGTTGTATATCTTGTTAATTTACACTAACTAGAAAAGTTTGAACTTGCTGCACTAAACCTTCTTCGTAGGAAAGCGACTGATTCCTAGAACCGAATTAGCTTATTTCACACAGAACAGTGTTCGCAATGAAAGATGTTTGTTTTCTAAAGAAACTAGTTTAGAAATGAAGCGAAACTAGTAAGTTGTACATCTTGTTAGAATACACAAACAAGAAAAGGTTTGAACTTGCTGCACTAAACCTTCTTCGTAGTAAAGCAACTGATTCCTAGAACCGAACTAACTTATTTCACACAGTATAGTTTTCGGCAACGAAGATGTTTCCTTTTGAAACAAACTACTTTAGATATGAAGCGAATCTAGTAAGTTGTACATCTTGTTAGGTTACACTAACTAGAAAAGTTTGAACTTGCTGCACTAAACCTTCTTCGTAGGAAAGCGACTGATTCCTAGAACTGAACTAACTTATTTCACACAGTACAGTTTTCGGCAATGAAGATGTATGTTTTCTAAACAAACTGCTTTAGAAATGAAGTGAAACTACTAAGTTGTACATCTTGTTAGATTACCCTAACTAGAAAAGTTTGAACTTGCTGCACTAAACCTTCTTCGTAGGAAAGCAACTGATTCCTAGAACCGAACAAGCTTATTTCACACAGCACAGTGTTCGCCAATGAAGATGTATGTTTTCTCTACCAACTGCTTTAGAAAAGATGTGAAACTACTAATTTATACATCTTCTTAGATTACACTAAGTAGAAATGTTTGAAGTTGCTGCACTAAACCTTCATCGTAGGAAAGGAACTGATTCCTACAACCGAACTAGCTTATTTCACACAGTACAGTGTTCGGGAATGAAGATGTTTGTTTTTGAAAAAAACTACTTTAGATATGAAGATAAACAGGTAAGTTGTACATCTTGTTAGATTACACTAACTAGAAAACTTTAAACTTGCTACACTAAACCTTCTTCGTAGGAAAGGAACTGATTCCGAAAAACGAACTAGCTTATTTCACACAGTACAGTGTTCGGCAATGAAGATGTTTGTTTTCTAAAGAAACTACTTTAGAAATGAAGCGTAACTAGTAAGTTGTACTTCTTGTTAGACTACACTAACTAGAAAAGTTTGAACTTGCTGCACTAAACATTCTTTGTAGGGAAACGACTGATTCCTACAATCGAATTAGATTATTTCACACAGTACACTTTTCGGCAATGAAGATGTTTGTTTTTGAAACAAACTACCTTAGATATGAAACGAATCTAGTAAGTTGTAAATCTTGTTTTATTACATTAACTAGAAAAGTTTGAACTTGCTGCACTAAACCTTCTTCGTAGGAAAGCAATTGATTCCTAGAACCGAACTAGCTTATTTCACACAGAACAGTGTTCGGCAATGAAGATGTTTGTTTTCTAAAGAAACTACTTTACAAATGATACGAAACCAGTAAGTTTAACATCTTGTTAGACTACACAAACAAGGAAGGTTTGAAGTTGCTTCACTAAACCTTCTTCGTAGGAAAGCAATTGATTCCTAGAACCGAATTAGATTATTTCACACAGAACAGTGTTCGCAATGAAGATGTTTGTTTTCTAAAGAAACTACTTTACAAATGAAACGAAACTAGTAAGTTGAACATCTTGTTAGACTACACTAACTAGAAAAGTTTGAACTTGCTGCACTAAACCTTCTTCGTAGGAAAGGGACTGATTCCTAGAACTGAACTAACTTATTTCACACAGTACATTTTTCGGCAATGAAGATGTATGTTTTCTAAACAAACTGCTTTAGAAATGAAGTGAAAGTACTAAGTTGTACATCTTATTAGATTACACTAACTAGAAAAGTTGGAACTTGCTGCACTAAACCTTCTTCGTAGGAAAGCAACTGATTCCTAGAACCGAACTACCTTATTTCACACAGTACAGTGTTCGGCAATGAAGATGTTTGTTTTCTAAAGAAACTACTTTAGAAATGAAGCGTAAGTAGTACGTTGTACATCTTGTTAGACTACACTAACTAGAAAAGTTTGAACTTGCTGCACTAAACCTTCTTTGTAGGAAAGCAACTGATTCTTAGAACCAAATTAGATTATTTCCAAGAGTACACTTTTCGGCAATGAAGATGTTTGTTTTTGAAACAAACTACCTTAGATATGAAGCGAATCTAGTAAGTTGTATATCTTGTTAGATTATATTAACGAGAAAAGTTTGAACTTGCTGCACTAAACCTTCTTCGTAGAAAAGCAATTGATTCCTAGAACCGAATTAGCTTATTTCACACAGAACAGTGTTCGGCAATGAAGATGTTTGTTTTCTAAAGAAACTACTTTACAAATGAAGCGAACCTAGTAAGTTGAACATCTTGTTAGAATACACAAACAAGGAAGGTTTGAAGTTGCTGCACTAAACCTTCTTCGTAGTAAAGCAACTGATTCCTAGAACCGAACTAACTTATTTCACACAGTATAGTTTTCGGCAACGAAGATGTTTCCTTTAGAAACAAACTACTTTAGATATGAAGCGAATCTAGTTAGTTGTACATCTTGTTAGGTTACACTAACTAGAAAAGTTTGAACTTGCTGCACTAAACCTTCTTCGTAGGAAAGCGACTGATTCCTAGAACTGAACTAACTTATTTCACACAGTACAGTTTTCGGCAATGAAGATGTATGTTTTCTAAACAAACTGCTTTAGAAATGAAGTGAAACTACTAAGTTGTACATCTTGTTAGATTACACTAACTAGAAAAGTTTGAACTTGCTGCACTAAACCTTCTTCGTAGGAAAGCAACTGATTCCTAGAACCGAACAAGCTTATTTCACACAGTACACTGTTCGGCAATGAAGAAGTTTGTTTTCTAAAGAAACTACTTTACAAATGAAGAGAAACTAGTAAGTTGAACATCTTGTTAGACTATATAAACAAGGAAGGTTTGAAGTTGCTGCACTAAACCTTCTTCGTAGGAAATCAACTGAATCCTAGAACCGAACTAACTTATTTCACACAGCACAGTGTTCGCCAATGAAGATGTATGTTTTCTCTACCAACTGCTTTAGAAAAGATGTGAAACTACTAATTTATACATCTTCTTAGATTACACTAAGTAGAAATGTTTGAAGTTGCTGCACTAAACCTTCATTGTGGGAAAGGAACTGATTCCTACAACCGAACTAGCTTATTTCACACAGTACAGTGTTCGGGAATGAAGATGTTTGTTTTTGAAAAAAACTACTTTAGATATGAAGATAAACAGGTAAGTTGTACATCTTGTTAGATTACACTAACTAGAAAACTTTAAACTTGCTACACTAAACCTTCTTCGTAGGAAAGGAACTGATTCCTAGATACGAACTAGCTTATTTCACCCATTACAGTGTTCGGCAATGAAGATGTTTGTTTTCTAAACAAACTGCTTTAGAAATGAAGCGAAACTACTAAGTTGTACATCCTGTTAGATTACACTAACTAGAAAAGTTTGAACTTGCTGCACTAAACCTTCTTCGTAGGAAAGCAATTGATTCCTAGAACCGAATTAGCTTATTTCACACAGAACAGTGTTCGGCAATGAAGATGTTTGTTTTCTAAAGAAACTACTGTACAAATGAAGCGAAACTAGTAAGTTGAACATCTTGTTAGAATACACAAACAAGGAAGGTTTGAAGTTGCTGCACTAAACCTTCTTCGTAGGAAAGCAAATGATTCCTAGAACCGAACTAACTTATTTCACACAGTATAGTTTTCGGCAACGAAGATGTTTCTTTTTGAAACAAACTACTTTAGAAATGAAGCGAATCTAGTTAGTTGTACATCTTGTTAGGTTACACTAACTTGAAAAGTTTGAACTTCCTGCACTAAACCTTCTTTGTAGGAAAGCGACTGATTCCTAGAACTGATCTAACTTATTTCACACAGTACAGTTTTCGGCAATGAAGATGTATGTTTTCTAAACAAACTGCTTTAGAAATGAAGTGAAACTACTAAGTTGTACATCTTGTTAGATTACACTAACTAGAAAACTTTGAACTTGCTGCACTAAACCTTCTTCTTAGGGAAAGCAACTGATTCCTAGAACCGAACTAGCTTATTTCACAGTACAGTGTTCGGCAATGAAGATGTTTGTTTTCTAAAGAAACTACTTTAGAAATGAACTTCTTGTTAACTACACTAACTAAAAAGTTGTACTTCTTGTTTGATTACACTAACTAGAAAAGTTTGAACTTGCTGCACTAAACCTTCTTTGTAGGAAAACTAGAAACTGATTCCTACAAACCTGGAACTAATTATTATTTCACACAGTACAGTTTTTGGCAATGAAGATGTATGTTTTCTAAACAAACTGCTTTAGAAATGAAGTGAAACAACTAAGTTGTACATCTTGTTAGATTACACTAACTAGAAAAGTTTGAACTTGCTGCACTAAACCTTCTTCGTAGGAAAGCAACTGATTCCTAGAACCGAACTAGCTTATTTCACACGGTATAGTTTTCGGCAACGAAGATGTTTCTTTTTGGAACAAACTACTTTAGATATGAAGCGAATCTAGTAAGTTGTACATCTTGTTAGATTACACTAACTAGAAAAGTTTGAACTTGCTGCACTAAACCTTCTTCGTAGGAAAGCGACTGATTCCTAGAACTGAACTAACTTATTTCACACTGTACAGTTTTTGGCAGTGAAGATGTATGTTTTCTAAACAAACTGCTTTAGAAATGAAGTGAAACTACTAAGTTGTACATCTTGTTAGATTACACTAAATAGAAAAGTTTGAACTTGCTGCGCTAAACCTTCTTCGTAGGAAAGCAACTGATTCCTAGAACCGAACTACCTTATTTCACACAGTACAGTGTTCGGCAATGAAGATGTTTGTTTTCTAAAGAAACTACTTTAGAAATGAAGCGTAACTAGTAAGTTGTACTTCTTGTTAGACTACACTAACTAGAAAAGTTTGAACTTGCTGCACTAAACCTTCTTTGTAGGAAAGCAACTGATTCCTACAATCGAATTAGATTATTTCACACAGTACACTTTTCGGCAATGAAGATGTTTATTTTTGAAACAAACTACCTTAGATATGAAGCGAATCTAGTAAGTTGTACATCTTGTTAGATTACATTAACTAGAAAAGTTTGAACTTGCTGCACTAAACCTTCTTCGTAGGAAAGCAATTGATTCCTAGAACCGAATTAGATTATTTCACACAGAACCGTGTTCGGCAATGAAGATGTTTGTTTTCTAAAGAAACTACTTTAGAAATGAATCGCAACTACTAAGTTGTACATCTTCCTAGACTACACGAACTAGGATTGTTTGAACTTGCTGCACTGAACCATCTTCGTACAAAAGCAACTGATTCCTAGAAGTGAACTAGCTTCTTTCACACAGTACCGTGTTCGGCAATGAAGATGTTTGTTTTCTAAACAAACTACTTTAGAAATGAATCTAAACTAGTAAGTTGTACATCTTGTTAGAATACACTAACTAGGAATGTGTGAACTTGATGCACTAAACCATCTTGGTAGAAAAGCAAATGATTCCTAGAACCGAACTAGATTATTTCACACTGTACAGTGTACGGCAAATGACGATGCATGTTTTCTAAAGAAACTACCTTAGAAATGAGGCGAATCTACTATGCTGTCCATCTTATTAGATTACACAAACCAGGAAAGTTTGAAGTTGCTGCACTCAACATTCTTCGTAGGAAAGCAACTGAATCGGAGAATGGAAGTAGCTTATTTCACACAGTACAGTGCTCAGCAATGAAGATGTTTGTGTTCTAAACAAACTACTTTAGAAATGAAGCGAAACTAATAAGTTGTACATCTTGTAAGACTGCACTAACTAGATATGTTTGAATTTGCTGCACTCAACCATCTTCATAGAAAAGGAACTGATTCCGAGAATCGTAGTAGCTTATTTCACAAAGTACAGTGTTCGGCAATGAAGATGTTTGTTTTCTAAACAAACTACTTTAGAAATGAGTCGAATCTACTAAGTTATACATCTTGTTAGATTACATAAACTAGGAAAGTTTGAAGTTGCTGCACGCATCCTTTTTCATAGGAATGCAACGGATTCCTAGAATCAACCTAGTTTATTTTACACAGTACAGTGTTTTGCCATGAAGATGTTTGTTTTCTAAACAAGCTACTTTAGAATAGAAGGAAAACTAGTAAGTTGTACATATTGTTAGATTACACTAACTAGGAATGTTTTAACTTGCTGCAATCAACTACCTTCGTACAAAAGCAACTGATTCCTACAACTAACTAGCGTATTTCACACAGTACAGTGTTCGTCAATGAAGATGTTTGTTTTCTAAACCAACTAATATAGAAATGAAGCGAATCTGCTAAGATGTATATCTTCTCAGATTACACAAATAAGGAAAGACTGAAGTTGCTGCACCCAACCTTCTTCGTAGGAACGCAACTGATTCCTAGAACCGAACTAGCTTCTTTCGCACAGTACAGTGTGGCAATGAAGATATTTGCGTTCTAAATAAACTGCTTTAGAAATGAAGCGAAAGTAGTAAGTTGTAATTCTTGTTAGATTACAGTAACTAGGAAAGTTTGAACTGCTGCACTCAACCCACTTTGTAGAAAAGCAAGTGATTCCTAGAAACAAACTAGCTTATTTCACACACTACAGTGTTCGGAAATGAAGATGTTTGTTTTGTAAACACATTACTTTTGAAATGAAGCGAAACTACTAAGTTGTATATCTTGTTAGACTACATAAACTAGCAATGTTTGAACTTGCTGTAGTCAACCATCTTTGTGGAAAAGCAACTGATTCCTAGAACTGAAGTAGTTTATTTCACACAGTACAGTGTTCAGCAATGAAGATGTTTTTTTCCTAAACAAACTACTTCAAAAATGAGTCGAATCTACTAAGTTGTACATCTTGTTAGATTACACAAAGTAGTAAAGTTTGAAGTTGCTACACTTAACCTTGTTCATAGGAAAGCAACTGATTCAGAGAACCGTACTAGCTTATTTCACTCAGTACAGTGTTCGGCAATGAAGATGTTTGTTTTGTAAACATACTACTTTAAAAATGAAGCAAAACTACCAAGTTGTACATCTTGTTATATTACAGAAACAAGGAAAGTTTGAAGTTGCTGCACTAAACCTTCCTCTGAGGAAAGCAACTGATTCCTAGAACCGAACTAGCTTATTTCACACAGTACAGTATTCGGAAATGAAGATGTTTGTTTTCGAAACGAACTACTATAGAAATGAGTCTAATTTACTAAGTTGTACATCTTGTTATATTACATAAACAAGGAAAGTTTGAAGTTGCTGCACTCAACCTTCTTCGTAGGAAAGCCACTGATTCCTAGAACCGAACTAGCTTATTTCACACAGTACCGAGTTGGGCAATGAAGATGTTGGCCTTCTAAACAAACTACTTTAGAAATGAAACGAAACTAGTAAGTTGTACATCTTGTTAGATTACACTAACTAGGAATCTTTTAACTTGCCTTACTCAACCATCTTCGTAGAAAAGCAACTGATTCCTAAAACCAAAATAGCTTATTTCACACACTACCGTGTTCAGCAATAATGATGGTTGGTTTCTAAGCAAACTACTATAGAAATGACGTGAATCTACTAAGATGTACATCTTTCTTAGATTACACAAACGATGAAAGTTTGAAGTTGATGCACTCAAACTTCTTCGTAGGAAACCTATTGATTCCGAGAACTGAACTATCTTATTTCACACAGTACAGTGTTCAGCAATGAAGATGTTTGTGTTCTAAACAAACTACTTTAGAAATGAAGTGAAACCAGTAAGTTGTACATCTTGTTAGATTATAATAACTAGGAATGTTTGAACTTGATGCACTCAACCATCTTCATAGAAAATCAACTGATTCCTAGAACCAACGTAGCTTATTTCACACAGTACAGTGTTCAGCAATGAAGATGATTGTTTTCTAAACAAAGTACTTTAGAAATGAAGCGAAACTAGTAATTTGTACATCTTGTTATATTACACTAACTAGGAATGTTTGAACTTGCTGCACTCAACCATCTTTGTATAAGAGCAACTGATTCCTAGAACCAAACTAGCTTATTTTACACATTACACTGTTCGGCAATGACGATGTTCTTTTCCGAAACAAACTACTTTAGAAATGAAGCTAAACCAGTAAGTTGTACACCTTATTAGACTACACTAACTAGGAATGTTTGAACTTGCTGCGCTCAACCATCTTCATAGAAAAGCATCTGATTCTTAGAACCGAAGTAGCTTATTTCACACAATACAGTGTTCGGGAATGAAGTTGTTTGCTTTCTAAACAAACTACTATCGAAATGAAGCGAATCTACTAAGGCGTACATCTTCTGACATTACACTGAAAAGGAAAGTTTGAAGTTGCTGCATTCAACCTTCTTCGTAGGAAAGCAACTGATTCCTACAACCGAAGTCGCTTTTTCACACAATATACTGTTCAGCAAAGAAGATGTTTGTTTACTAAACAAACTAGAAAAGAAGCGAAACTAGTAAGTTGTAAATGTTGTTAGATTACAATAACTAAGAATGTTTGAACTTGCTGTACTCAAAAATCTTTGTAGAAAAGCAACTGATTCCTAGAAACGAACTAGCTTATTTGACACTGTTCAGTGTTCGGTAATGAAGATGTTTTCTAAACAAACTGCTTTAGAAATGAAGCAAAACTAGTAAGTTGTACAACTTGTTAGATTACACTGACTAGGAATGTTTGAACATGCTGCATTCAACCATCTTGTGAGAAAAGCAAATGATTTCTAGAACCGAACAAGCTTATTTCACACAGTACAGTGTTCGGAAATGAAGATGTTTGTTTTCTAAACAAACTACTTTAGAAGTCAGGCGAATCTACTAAGTTGTGCATCGTGTTAGATTGCACAAACAAGGAAAGTTTGAAGTTGCTGCACTCAACCTTCTTCGTAGGAAAGCAACTGATTCCTAGAACCGAACTAGCTTATTTCACACAGTACACTGTTCGGCAATGAAGATGTTTGTTTTCTAAACAAACTACTATAAAAATGATCTGATAGTAGTAAGTTGTACATGTTGTTAGATTACACAAACAAGGAAAGTTTGAAGTTGCTGCACTGAACCTTCTTCGGAGGAAAGCAACTGATTCCTAGAAGCGAACTAGCTCATTTCATACTGTACAGTGTTCTGAATTGAAGATGTTTGCTTTCTAAACAAACTGCTTTAGAAATGAGGCAAAAGTTGTACTTCTTGTTAGATTACACTAACTAGGAATGTTTGAACTTGCTGCACTCAACCATCTTCGTAGAAAAGCAACAGATTCCTCGAACCGAACTAGCTTATTTCACACAGTACAGTGTTCGGCAATGAAGATGTTTGTTTTCTAAACAAACTGCTTTAGAAATGAAGCAAAACTAGTAACTTGTACATCTTCTTAGATTACACTAACTAGGAATGTTTGAACTTGCTGCACTCAACCATCAATGTAGAAAAGCAACTGATTCCTAGAACCAAACTAGCTTATTTCACACAGGACAGTGTTCAGCAATGAAGATGTTTGTTTTCTAAATAAACTACTATACAAATGAAACGAAACTAGTAAGTTGTACATCTTGTTAGATGTACACAAACAAGGAAAGTTTGAAGTTGCTGCACTGAACCTTCTTCTTAGGAATGCAACTGATTCCTAGAATCGAACTACCTTATTTAACCAGTAAAGTGTTCGGCAATGAAGGTGTTTGTTTACTAAACAAACTACTTTATATCTGAAGCGAAACTACTAAGTTGTTCATCTTGTTAGACTACACAAATTAGGAATGTTTGAAGTTGATGTACTCAAACATCTTCGTAGCAAAGCAACTGATTCCTAGCACCGATGTAGGTTATTTCACACATTACACTGTTCGGCAAAGAAGATGTTTGTTTTCTAAAGAAACTACTTTAGAACTGATGTGAACCTACTAAGTTGTCCGTCTTGTTAGACTGCACTAACTAGGAATGGCTGTACTTGCTGCACTCAACCATGTTCGTAGAAAAGCAACTGATTACTAGAACCGAACTTGATTATTTCACACAGTACAGTGTTCGGCAATGAAGAGGTTTGCTTTCTAAACAAAGTACCTTAAAAATGAATCGAAACTAGTAAATTCTACATTTTGTAAGATTACACAAACAAGGAAAGTTTGTAGTTGCTGCACCAAACCATCTTCTCAGGAAAGACACTGATTACTAGAACCGAACTAGCTTATTTCACACAGTACAGTGTTCAGAAATGAAGACGTTTGCTTTCTAAACAAACTACTTTAGAAATGATGCGAAACTAGTAAGTTGCACATCTTGTTAGTTTACAGTAACTAGGAATGTTTGAACTTGCGGCATTCAACCATCTTCGTAGAAAAGCAACTGATTCCTAGAACCGAACTAGCTTATTTCACACAGTACAGTGTTTGGCAATTAAGATGTTTGCTTTCTAAAAAAAATACTTCACAAATGAGTCGAATCTACTAAGTTGTACATCTTGTTAGAGTACACAAACTAGGAAAGTTTGAAGATGCTGCACTCAACCTTGTTCATAGGAATGCAACTGATTCCTAGAACCGAACTAGCTTATTTCACACAGTACAGTCTTTGGCAATAAAGATTTTTGTTTTCTAAACAAACTACTTTAGAAATGAAGCGAAACTAGTAAGTTGTACATCTTGTTAGATTACACTAACTAGGAATGTTTGAACTTGCTGCACTCAACCATCTTCATAGAAAATCAAGTGATTCTGAGAACCGAACGAGCTTTTTTCACACAATACAGTGTTTGGCAAAGAAGATGGTTGTTTTCTAAACAAACTACTATGGAAATGACGCAAATCTACTAAGATGTACATCTTCTTAGATTACACAAACAAGGGAAGATGGAAGTTGCTGGACTCGACCTTCTTCGTAGGAAACCCACTGATTCCTAGAAGCAAACTACCTTATTTCACACAGTACAATGTTCGGCAATGAAGATGTTTGGTTTCTAAAAAAACTACTTCAGAAAAGAAACGAAACTAGTAAGTTGTACATCTTGTTACATTACACAAACAAGGAAAGTTTGAAGTTGTTGCCCTGAACCATCTTTGGAGAAAAGCAACTGATTCCTAGAACCAATGGAGCTTATTTCACACAGTACAGTGTTCAGCAATGAAGATGTTTGTTTTCTAAACAAACTACTTTAGAAATAAAATGAAACAATTAAGTTGTACATCTTGTTAGATTACACTAACTAGGAATGTTTGAACTTCTGAAATGAAGATGTTTGTTTTATAAACAAACTGCTTTGGAAATGAAGCGAAACTAGTAAGTTGTACATCCTGTTAGATTACACTAACTAGGAATGTTTGAACTTGCTCGACTCAACCATCTTCGTAGAAAAGCAACTGATTCTTACAACCGAACTAGCTTATTTCACACAGTACAGTGTTCGGCAATGAAGTGTTTGTTTTCTAAACAAACTACTATAGAAATGATTCAAATCTACTAAATTGTACATCTTGTTATATTATACAAATGAGGAAAGTTTGAAGTTGCTGCACTCAACCGTCTTCGTAGGAAAGCAACTGATTCCTAGAACCGAACTAGCATTTCACACAGTACTGTGTTCTGCAATGAAGATGTTTGTCTTCTAAACAAACTACTTTAGAAAATAAGCGAAACTAGTAAGTTGTACATCTTGTTAGACTACACTAACTAGGAATATTTGAACTTTCTGCACTCAACCATCTTCGTAGAAAAGCAACTGATTCCTAGAAGTGAACTAGCTTATTTCACACATACAGTGTTGGGCACTGAAGATGTTTGTTTTCTAAACAAACTACTTTAGAAATGAGGCAAATCTACTAAGTTGTACATCTTGTTAATTTATACAAACTTGGAAAGTATGAAGGTGCTGCACTCAACCTTGTTCATAGAAAAGAAACTGATTCCTAGAAACGAAATAGTTTATTTCACACAGTACAGTGTACGGCAATGAAGATATTTGTTTTCTAAAGTAACTACATTTGAAATGAGGCAAATCTACTAATTTGTACATCTTCTTAGATTACACAAACAAGGAAAGTTTGAAGTTGCTGCACTCAACCTTCTTCGTAGGAAAGCAACTGATTCCTAGAAGCGAACTAGCTCATTTCATACAGTACAGTCTTCTGAAATGAAGATGTTTGTTTTCTAAACAAACTACTTTAGAAATGAAGCGAAACTAGTAAGTTGAACATCTTGTTAGATTACGCTAACTGGGAATATTTGAACTTGCTGCACTCAACCATCTTCGTAGAAAAGCAACTGATTCCTAGAACCGAACTATCTTATTTCACACAGTACAGTGTTCGGCAATGAAGATGTTTGTTTTCTAAACAAACTACTATAGAAATGACACGAATCTACTAAGATGTACATCTTCTTAGATTACACAAACAAGGAAAGTTTGAAGTTGCTGCACTCAACCTTCTTTGTTGCAAAGCATCTGATTCCTAGAACTGAACTAGCTAATTTCACACAGTACAGTGTTTGGCAATGAAGATGTTTGTCTTCTAAACAAACTACTTTAGAAATGATGTGAAACTAGTAAGTTGTACATCTTGTTAGAGTACACTAACTAAGAATGTTTGAACTTGCTGCACTCAACCATCTTTGTAGAAATGCAACTGATTCCTAGAAACGAACTAGCATTCAAGGAGGTGGGCTTGGCTCCACTTTTGGGAAAGGGAGGCATGAGATTGGGTTCTTCCCTGGATGTCTGACTCTTAGCTGGCCAGTGGGAGCCTGGGCTGGAGCCCTTGGAAGTTCGCCAGACCCCTGCCCCAGCCTGAGAGTCATGAAGCTCCCACCCACAAAAGTATTTTGCATGGCAACTCTTGTTGCCAGCCAATCAGAAGCGGCGACTGACAGGCTCAGCCCCAGCTATGGGGGCAGGGGCAGCCACTACAGAGCTGAACACCATGCTGCCAGCCAGTGGTTTTTGCTGACTTTTCATATCATGCCAATTTGTGCTAGCCAAACCCCCTTTTCTCTCTAGGCCCCCTAATCTCTAGAGAGTTGGGTTTGGGAATCCACGCACTGAGCTTGAGGAGTTTTCCATAGGCAGTATTTGGCAAATACATAGCCCAGTCTCTTTTAGCTCTAGCCCACTTCCAATGTTTTGATTTCTTTTACCCGATCCTCAGGAAAGCGCCTTCTCTTCCAAGTCTGACCTAGATATCACTATACATTCTCAGGGTGGCATCAAACTCATGGAAATCCTCCTACCTCTGCTTCCTGAGTGCTGGGATTAAAGGCACACACCACTACGCCTGGCTCTCTTCTCAGTTTTCTTAAAGCAACCTTTAACAGAAGAGTTAAGATAGTGAGGCAGAGGGAGAAAGTGAAGAGAGATTGAGATTTTTCTTGTTTTTTTTTTTTTTTTGCATTCTTTTCTAACCACTCTCTGAGTTTTATTTTAATAAAAAAATAAAATTCTGAAATTCCAACAGCTTGAAAGAGGAGGAGAAAGAAAAGCAAAAAACATCAGCCATCGATATATGATCTTATCTACTCCTGAATAATGGTATGAATTAAGTAGCAGAACATGTATTTTTCCTTATGAACTCCTAATTTCTGTGAAGCCTGATTCAAAAACACACATGTACAGCACTCGGGAGGCAGAGGTAGGAGGATTGCCATGAGTTCAAGGCCACCCTGAGATTGCATAGTTAATTCCATGTCAGCGTGGCCCAGAGTGAGACCCTACCTAGAAAAACCAAAAAAAAAAAAAAAATCTCCATGCGCTCAGGGTGGGGGGATACCTCGCAACTCCCACAGGAGGGGCTTGGACTTGTACAGTGTCCTCCGGCTCAGGGCCATGAGCACGCCTGAGTGCAGCCCAGTCTCCTCAGCCTGCCGGTCAGTGTAGCCTGCTCTCCCTGCCCGGGGCTGTGGCGTCGGCTCGGACCCAGACTGCCAGCCGCCCGTGGGCCCTGGACCACAGCCCTCCTGGGCGGAATTCCGAGCACACAGAAGCCTGAGCCCAGCACAGGCCAAGAAGAGCCCAGGCCAGTGGCGGTGCAGAGGAGGGGCCTGAGGCGAACCCACCGAGGGTCCCCAAAAGAAGGGGTGGTGTGGGCATCGTGGCCATGGCGGCGGCTGTCCCTGCTCACTCCTCTTCAGAAGAGACAAGCGGCGAGCATGAGAAATCCAATGCCAGCCAGTGTATCTGCAGCCCGAGCAAAGGCTAGACCAGCTGTGACAAAACAAGCTCTGTTTGACCTCATCCCTGTGGGTCTTCGAGTGGTGGCTATTGAAGGAGTGCAAACCAAGCTGTATTTGGCAGTGAACAGTGAGGAACACTTGTACACCTTGCTCTGTTTAACCTCAGCCCTGTGGGTCTTCGAGTGGTGGCTACTGAAGGAGTTCAAACCAAGCTGTATTTGGCAGGGAACAGTGAGGGACACTTGTACACCTCATTTCTGCGCTGTTTAACCTCATCCCTGTGGGTCTTCAAGTGGTGGCTATTCAAGGAGTTCAAACCAAGCTGTATTTGGCAGTGAACAGTGAGGGACACTTGCACACCTTGCCCTTAGGAAAATGGAAGGAGTGGATCTAGTTGAGTCACAGGATCCAAGTAAAGCCACGTTGTTGTTTAAACTCTCATCAAAATACAGGAACAGACTTCTGATCAAGATGGCATCAGCCTAACCTCGCCTCACCTTACAGGGAAGTAAAAGCAAGATATTTAAACTTTTAAAAGATTTCTTAAAGGGTTTGCTGGCCCCTGCATCCAGCTAGAGGGAGGGGGTGGTGAAAAAATAGGGAATCCACTGATTCCCATGCTCTAGGATAGGGGCCACCGCAGGTTAGGTCCTTGGTGCTGGGGTGACCCAAATCAGCGGCCATTAGCCGCTAGTGTCCAGTGCGACCTGACCTGGGACTGCTGCTGACCCAGCCAGTCCAAGTGACCGGCAGAAGTCCGCCATTACCTGCTAGCGCCTGGCGCGTCCCAATGGGGACCATTAGCTAGCACCCGGCACGACCTGACCCGGGACTGCCGCGGACCCTGCTGGTCCGAGTGACCGGCGGAAGTCCACCATTAGCTGCTACTGCCTGGTGTGGCCCGATACGGGGCCATTAGCCACTAGCACCCAGAACGACCTGACCTGGGATCGCCACAGACCCTGCCAGTCCCATTGACCAGCGGAAGCCCACCATTAGCCGCTCAGACCCCTCCCTCACTGGCGACATCCCCATCAGGTGCCCCCCTAGCCTTCCTGATCCCTATCAGTAGTCACGTACCATCACTCTCCCTTCCCAGGGCAGATCAGGGATCTAGGAAGGTAGTCCAGTGCTCCAGCCCTACCCTGCCTCAGCCCAACTAGGGTGATTGTGGTCCCCCATCCCTCCCACCTACATAAAGAACACAGGCCAGTAGGCCAGTATCCCTCACCCCAGCCTACAAGAACTCCAGGGACTACTGCCCTGACAAACACCACTGCACCCCACCCCACCCCAGGACAGCAGGCTAACATTCCACACACAAGGTACCTGAATCATTGAGATGGGCAAACTACAACGAAAAAGGAATAGCATGAAAAACCAGACACAAGTAATCCACCTAGACTACAGGCTTATAATGGATGTTTCAAATCAAAGCATAGAAGAGACAATAGAATCAGAACCCCAAAATGAAGTGACTAGCTATGCAACCCTGGCCAAGCAAATAGCACAACTCACAGAAACTCAACAAAGAGCTAACAATTGTATGAATGTTATCCTTGCTAGATTGGAACTAATAGAAAAGAACCAGGAAGGACTCCAAAGACAGTTAAATGAACTGAAGGAGAATGAAAAAAAGAGGCCCTCAATAACCAGCTGGCTAAGTTCAATGCAGATATAAAGAAATGTAGGAATAAACTCCAAGAAGCATTAAGAAAATTGGAAAATGACACAAAAAGGGAATTAGACAGATGGATGGAAACTATACATAAAAAAACCATAGAAAATATGAACCAAATTGAACAGGCCCAAAACTCTATAGAAGCCCTTAAGAACAGAGTAAGTCAGGTGGAAGATAGAAACTCAGAACTGGAAGACAGAACAGAAGAAACAGTTCGTGAATCCAAAAATTTTAACAAGTTCCAAAACTTCTGTGAACAGAACATGAGGGAAATGTGGGACACTCTTAAGCGCCCAAACATCAGGATCATGGGTATACCAGTGGGGGAAGAAACACAGACCAAAGGAATGGAAAGCCTATTCAACAAAATAATTGAAGAAAACTGTCCCACTCTCTCAAAAGAAAACTCCATCCAATTACAAGCAGCAACCAGAACTCCAAACAGACTGGACCAAAGGAGAAATTCTCCAAGACACATTATCTTTAAGACTCTAAACATCAAACACAAAGAGAAAATCCTAAAAGCAGTCAAGGAAAAACAACACATTACATATAAAGGGAACCCCATCAGAATTACCTCATACTTCTCAATGGAAACCCTAACAGCCAGAAGGGCCTGGAATGGAACACTGCAAACTCTAAGAACCCATGGTTTCCAGCCCCAACTACTCTACCCAACAAAAGTATCTCTCATAATAGATGGTGAAAGAAAACCTTCCATGATAAAAATCATCTTTACAAGTATATGAACACAAAGCCAAACCTACAGAAAGTACTTCAGGGAATTCTCCACACAGAAGAAACAAATAACCAAATTCAAGAGCCCTCAAGAAATAGTCCACATTAACCAAAAAAAAACCAAAAAACAAAACAAAAAAAAAAAAACAAAGACCACAACCCACCACAATATGGCAGGTATTAAATCAAACCTCAAAGTTATATCTCTGAATATTAATGGCCTTAATTTACCCATCAAAAGACATAAGCTAACAGGGTGGATCAGAAAACTGGGCCCCTCAATCTGCTGTCTTCAATAAACCCACCTCACCACCTCCTCAGGGTGAAAGGGTGGAAAATGATTTTCCAAGCAAACACAAACAAGAAAAAAGCAGGTGTAGCTATACTTATATCTGATAAAATAGACTTCAAACCAAAAGTAACTAAAAAAATCAAAGAAGGCCACTTCTTACTTATCAAGGGAACAATCCAACAAGAGGATTTCACAGTCATCAATATTTATGCACCAAACACAGGTGCACCACAATTCATAAAGCAAAATCTACTTGGCAACAAAACAGAAATTAACACCAATACCATCATAGTCGGGGACTTTAATACTCCATTATCAACAATGGATAGATCATCCAAACAGAAAATTAATAGGGAAGTAAGAGAGCTCAACAATACCATAGAACAAGTAGACCTAACAGACATATACAGAACATTCCACTCAAAATCTAAAGATTACACAGTCTTCTCAGCAGCCCACAGAACCTTCTCTAAAATAGATCATGTACTGGGCCACAAAGCCTGCCTACATATTTTCAAGAAAATTGATGTAATTTCCTGCATGATATCAGACCACAATGCGGTAATGCTAGAAATCAACAACAAAAAGTACACCAGGAATCCCTCTACCTCCTGGAAATTGAACAACACACTTTTGAACAATAAATGGGTTGTGGATGAAATAAAGAATGAAATTGCAAAATTTCTAGAATTCAATGACAACGATAACACATCATACCAAAATTTATGGGACACAATGAAGGCAGTTCTTAGGGGAAAAATGATAGCACTAAATGCCTTCATAACAAAAACAGAGAGATCCAAAATCAATAACCTAACCATCCATCTAAAGGCATTGGAAAAGCCAAAAAGCTCCAGACAGAAAGAAATAATTACGATCAGAGCAGAAATTAATGAATTGGAAACTAAGAGGACAATTAAGAAAATTGATGAAACAAAGAACTGGTTCTTTGAAAAAAATTAACAAGATTGATACACCCCTGGCCAATTTGATCAAGCGGAAAAAAAGAAACACTTCAAATCAACAAAATTATAAATGAAAAAGGAGAGATCACAACAGACACGAGTGAAATAGGAAGAGTTATTAGGACTTATTTCAAAAACCTCTAATCCATAAAACAGGAGAATATGGAAGAAATGGATGAATTCCTAGACACATACCACCTACCAAAGCTAAGCCCTGACCAGATTAGTTTCCTAAACAGACCCATCACACCCTTCAAGATTGAAGAGGTAATAAAACACCTCCCCAAAAAGAAGAGTCCAGGACCAGACGGTTTCTCAGCGGAATTCTACCAAACCTTCATGGAAGAACTGAAACCAATTCTTCTCAAACTGTGCCACACAATTGGAGAACAGGGAGAGATCCCCAACTCCTTTTATGAAGCTAGTATCACCCTAATTCCAAAGCCAGGCAGAGATGCCACAAGAAAGGAAAATTATAGGCCCATTTCTCTGACGAACATAGACGCAAAGAACAAAATTCTTGCAAACCGAATTCAACAGTACATCGAAAGCATTATCCACCTTGTTCAAGTAGGCTTCATCCCTGGAACATAGGGATGGTTCAACATATGGAAATCTACCAATGTAATACACCACATAAACAAGCTAAAACACAAAAACCACATGATCATTTCGATAGATGCAGAGAAGGCCTTTGACAAAACACCACATCACTTTATGATCAAAACACTGGAGAGAATAGGCATAGACGGTCCATATCTCAACATAATAAAGGCTATATATAAAGCACCTAAAGCCCAATTAATTCTAAATGGGGAGAGACTGAAGGAATTCCCATTGAGGTCAGGAACAAGACAGGGCTGTCCAGTCTCACCTCTGCTCTTCAACATAGCGCTAGAAGTATTAGCTCAAGCAATAAGACAGGAGAAAGAAATCAAAGGGATACAAATTGGAAAGGAAGAAGTTAAATTAGCCCTATTTTCAGATGACATGATTCTATACATAAGTGACCCGAGAACTTCCATCTCAAAACTCTTTAAGGTGATTAGCGCCTTCAGCAAAGTAGCAGGATATAAAATCAATGCACAGAAATCAATAGCCTTTCTGTATGCAAAGGACAAAGAGACAGAAAAAGAAATAACTAACATAGTCCCATTTTCAATTGCAACAAAGCAAATAAAATACCTTGGAATAACATTGACTAAGGAAGTGAAAGATCTATACAATGAAAACATAAAAACTCTCATAAAAGAAATTGAGGAGGTCCTACAAAAATGGAAAGACCTCTCATGCTCCTGGATTGGTAGAATTAACATTGTGAAAATGGCTATCTTACCAAAAGCACTCTATAGATTCAATGCAATGCTGATAAAAACCCAACTTCCTTCTTCAATGAGATAGAAAAAATTATCTCAAAATTTATATGGAAAGGCAGAAGGCCTCAGATATCCAAGCTCATCCTCAGCAGAAGAAATACCTCTGGAGGCATCACCATACCTGATCTAAAGCTATACTACAAAGCCATTGTAATAAAAACAACATGGTACTGGGATAAAAACAGGAATATAGACCAATGGAACAGAATTGAAGACCCAGATTTTGGGTCACATAACTACAGCTACTTGATATTTGAGAAAGGCCCTTCCAACACAGAATGGAGAAAAGACAGCATCTTCAACAAATGGTGCTGGACAAACTGGACAACCATATGTAGGAAAATGAAACTCGACCTACACATCTCTCCATGCACAAAAATTAAGTCCAAATGGATCAAAGACCTTAATATAAAACCAGAAACACAGCATCTACTGGAAGAAAAAATAGGAGGAACGTTCCACGACATAGGAGTGGGAAAAGATTTCCTGAACAAAACCGCAGCAGCTCAGGAAATTAAACAATCACTCAACCATTGGGATCTCATGAAGCTGAACAGCTTTTTCACTGACAAACATACTATAATGAAAGCCAGCAGATTAACCACAGAATGGGAGAATATTTTCACCAGCTATACAACTGACAGAGGCCTGATTTCTAGAATCTACAAAGAACTCCAAAACCTAAACAATAAACCACCAAACAACCCACTCACAAAGTGGGGCTGAGAACTGCACAGGCAGTTCTTAGAGGAAGAAATACAAATAGCGATCGCACATTTCAGAAAATGTTCAACATCCCTAATCATCAGGGAAATGCAAATTAAAACAACAATGAGATTCTACCTTACCCCAGTAAGCATGGCTAACATTAAAAAAAAAATGAAAACAAATGCTGGCGAGGTTGTGGAGAAATAGGAACAAGTTTTCACTGCTAGTGGGAATGTAAAATGGTTCAACCATTATGGACAGCTATATGGAGACTCCTGAAAAGGATGACCATAGACCTACCAATGGATCCAGTTATTCCCTTATTGGGCATTTACCCTAAATGTTCCAAACCTCAGACCAGAGACATTTGCTCAACCATGTTTATAGCTGCTCAATTCATAACAGCACAAAGCTGGAATCACCCCAGGTGTCCATCACTAGATAAATGTATAACAAAGATGTGGTACATCTACACTCTGGAATTCTATGTAGCAGTAAGGAAAGATGAAATAAGGAAATTTGAAAAAAAAATGGTCAAACATGGAACAGATCATGCTCAGTGAGCTCACCCAAGAACAAAAAGATAATCGTTGCATGGTCTCCTTTATCTGTCGCTCCTAACCTGAATCTATGTGACATGCAGCCAAACCTAACAAACACTCTGAGGACCAGACAAGAGGGAGGGTGGGATGGGGGGAAGGTAAGGGTGGAAGGGAACGAGAGGGCAGGGGGAAGGACAAGGGGCGGGGATACAATTGGGACCCAAAAGGAAAAGATGCTATAAAACTCTTTACTCTGAACAACAGGCTAAAACATTGATCCTTCATCAGGCCCGCAGAGGGAACACCCAAACCACAGGAATCTGGAGAGAGCATCATGAAGGCTAACCCTAATCTTGTCCTGCTTCTCTCTCTCTCTCTCCCTCTCACTCTCTCTTCCTACCTCTCCTCTCTATACTCACTTTCTCCATAATATTATCTATCTTTTTCTTCCCTCACCTTTCTAGGTGCAGACTTAAAACTCCCAGTGCCAGCACAGGGTTAAACTCCACAATGAGCTCTTGATCCGAGATACCTACAAGGTCCCCCCAAAAAAAAGACACACTTCTGTCAGAGTTCTTGGTGACCCACCAAAGGTTAATGGTAAGACCCTACTGTTGAAGACAGCATACGTGTGTGAGACCAAACACAGAGAGACCTGGCCAGAATCTGGAAGAAGGCCAGTCCCCAGACAGTTAGCTAGTCTAGTACCAGAGGGTGCTACACGAGCAACTGAGGGAAAATGTCCGACATTGGTCCAAACATCTTGCAGTCTAAGATACCCAGCAGGAAACAACTTGACGTAATGCTCATACAAGTGCAGTAGTGGCAAACAGCCATGGTGGGTAACCAACTGCTCTTGATTTGGCTAACAGATCCACTCAGTGGAATGGAACTCATTGCTGGAACTGGGAAATAAGTCAAAACCAGGTACAAAAAAATGAGCTCAGTCTCCAAGAGCAAGATACCACCAAATGTGGGGTAGAAGAGAGCCAACACATATAAAATTCCCTCCAAAACATAGATGCTCATCCCTTCTATCTAGTACTAACTTCTCTCTCCGTGGGAGAATTAGCTTATCTTTTTTCAGGTGGACAATGAACCTGAAGGGAGGATCAGCTAACCACATCTCACCAGGGCTCTAGCTGAAACCATAGAACAACACAGGGGAAGGGCAAGAGTTCAGCATTCATGGAGATCACGACCCCAGAAAAAGGTTGAAGGTGATAAACACAGAGAACATCCAACTCCAACTAAGCCAGATATCCAGAGACACAGAGGCTCCCAAAACCTCATCACTGAAACAGAACTAAAATGACCCCAATGTGGCTCAGGGAAACTCGTGGAAGAGGGGGTAGAAAGATTGTTAGAGTCACAAGTTGGGGCATTATGCACAGAGACTGGAGCCTACCCCCGAGAACTCTTGACTAACCACACAATGCACGACCCACATTCCCCATTGATGAGGGTCCCTTTGAAAGTGGGAGGACAGGGAAGAGGACAATGGAACCAATACTATGAATGTAAAATCAGAATAATATAAATAAAAAATATATATTTAAAAAATACAGGAACAGGTGGACATCTGTAAAATGTTTTGTGATCACAAGTGAATTAGTTTACCTCAGACACAGTCACCTCTTTTATGACTTCTATGCATCTCTGAAAAACAATCTCAGGCCTATGACATTTCATGGACCAATTTTCTTTGTGGACTCTGCTCATTTCAACTTGCCTCTGTCTATTGATTGGTTAAGTTTCTAGTCCAAGCAGGATAACTACAGGAATTCATGTTTGGATTAGATGTTTCAGTGCTTATGTTTCATGGAATATTATTTAAATAGGTGTTGGGCAACATGCTGTATGCAGTCAAAATTACTGCTTTGTGACAGAGGTGTTTCAGTGCTGGGCACTCCTCTATCCCTTCTTCTCAGCACTATGTTGCCTTTTGGAGGTCCCAGTGGTCATCGCCATCTGAAAAGCGAAGCTTCTATAACCAGAAGTGAGAGTAGCGTTAATATGTGAACATGAACATTAAGTGTAGTGCCCCCAGGGCAGCTTGGTGGGAATAATATATACATTTAGTCAGACAAGAGCAGGCTTTATACCCCAAAGGCTCATGACCTCACCTGCCATAGACTTTTGCTTAGGTTTTTCAGTACCAGGCATGTATTCCCTCCTGTAGAGAGGGCCTTCAGTCCAATTATGGAGCAGTTGGTTACCCCAAGAGTAGACATGCCACTATTGCACCCATTCAGTCTTTGAGCCTGTATGGCCAAACTTGAATATTCAGTGTCCACTGTTTTCACTGCTGATGACTTCTGTCTCCCATATGACTGCATGCACTGCTGCTTTTTCCAGCTTTCAGTTGGCTGTTCTACAGGGAGACAGTTTTCTGCTCCACACCAGCTTGCTTTCTCAGTGACCTTGCTTCTCAGGCAAGAGATGTCTTCAGCAATAGGGTCTTACTATCTGTTTCTCAAGGGAAAACAAGGGTTTTGGCAAAAGCCTTTAATGTTCTGGAGGCTACCGGGACCTCCTTGGCCAACAACTCACTGGAAGGTATCCCATCCCAGGCACTGAAAATTTTCTAGTAACAGTCTACAGCTTCTAGATGTGCCATTGTTCAAAATAGTAGGTTTACATAAGTCTTATTCACAATATCTTGAATTTAGATTGACCCTCCCCCTGCCCTTCTTTTACGCAGTCTCTTGCCATGGCCTCGCTTAGGCCATTCCCCTCCCTGTAATCTGTTCTACTTACATATGTGCAATACCATACACTTAAGTCCTTCCCTTTCCTCCCTCCCCTATAGCCTTTTACCAGATTACTGGTTTCTGGTACATGTTTTTGGTTCCAGTTCCCACACAAGTTTATACATTTGTAGTTAGGATCCACATTGCGGAAGAGGGGGCAGATAGAATGGAAGAGCCAAAGGAAGGGTATGAGTTCTTACCATGCAACTGCCCAGACAGAAATTGGCCTCGATATCCATGTCCTTCCAGTGCCTAGCAATATCATCGCAAGACCCTCAAAATGGAAGAAAAAGATGAGGACATCAAATTAAAAGAAAGACTAATGGAGAGAGGGAGGGGATATGATGGAGATTGGTGTTCTAAAGTGGAATGGGGGCGGGCAGGGAGGGGAGGGAAATATATTTTTTTGTTTTGTATGTAAATATAGAAGGTGTTAATAAAAAATCAATTTAAAAAAAACATGCAAAAAAAACAAACAAACAAAAATCCCTAAAACCTAGGGATAGCACTAAATGTGATATGGCTGGTCATCCATATTAGTCCAATATTTGTTTCAGACATTCAAGATAGAATCAGTATTTCATAAAACCTGTCCAAGCTGTGTCAAGAGGTTAGTCTTGTAGATAAAAATAATGAATAATGGGCTGGGGAAATGCCTTAGTGGTTAAGGCGTTTGCCTGCCAAGCCTAAGGACCCAGATTCAATTCCCCAGTACCCATGTAAGCCACAAAGGGGTGCATGCATCTGGAGTTCATTTACAGTGGCTGGAGGCCCTGGTGTGCCCATTCTTTCTTTCTCTCTGCCTCTTCCTCTCTCTCAAATAAATGAATAATATTTTCTTAAATAATGAATAAGTTATATCAGAGAAAAACTTAGAGAAAACCACTATCTTTCTGCAGGCATTGTTGTTTTAGTTTATCTGTTTTATTTTGAGACAAGGTCTTGCTTCTTTCTTTGACTGGTGTGATACTTGCTATGTAGCTCAGACTGGCCTTGCTGAACTATTGGCAGTCTCCCTGCCTCATCCTCCGTAGTGCTAGGATTACAAACATGTATCACCGTGGTCAGCATAGCTTTGGTTTCTCTAATTCTGGACTATTTCTTCACAGATTGAAGAGCAGGACGAAAAAAAATTCAGGGAGAAAGCAATTACTTGCATTTGTGTTTTTGAAGCATATTTAATAAATACCAAAAAATTCTTCAATTTCAATCATACTTTGAAGTTGTTAATGAATGCTTTTCCTTATTACTTATTCTCTTTGTCTCTACTGAAAACAGATGCTTTCTACATTAAAAGGACCATTTTTTCAGAACTGTGCACCTAGTTGGCCTGCAGTGTTTGCTGTATTCTACTCTATAGCCACACTTCTTTGTCACTTAAGATGGAGTTATTTCTCTAACAGGGTAATGAATAAAGATATTATTTTAAAGAAAATTAGAGAATTGACATATATAACTGGTAATATTATTACAGATATGAAGAGAAAGGGAAACTTATCCATTTAAAATAGCCTTCATTGTACCCAAAGCAGATACAATAAACCGTCACTATGAAATGCCTATCATTTGTTTTATTTTCAAAAAAATAAATAATTTAGCTGGTGTGGTGGTGCTTGCCTTTAATCCTAGCACTCAGGAGGTAGAGGTAGGAGGATCACTGTGAGTTCAAGGCCACCCTGAGACTACAGAGTGAATTCCAGGTCAGCCTGGACTAGTGTGAGACCCTACCTGGAAAAACCAAAATAAATGAATGAATGAATGAATGAATGAATAAATAAATAAATTATAAGTTCTAATTTGCACATTAGGAAGTTTTATTCAACTGACACTATTATAATAAATCTAGATAACATAAGCTTAAATGTACAACATCAAACATGTTTTTAGAAATGGATATATTTGGGAAACTATGAAATCATAAAAGTGTAATACAAGTAATGCAGATTAATGAACTGCTATACAAATGAGTGACAGTTGAAAAATACAACCTATAATCCTACTCCACTCATTTAATTAATGAGTTAAAATAAATGCCAAAACTTGTTTGGCTTTAGGGAGTAAATATATATAAATTTGAATGGCTATACTTTCATATTGATAGATTAATCATTAAGCGTTCTGTTTTTGTAATGGTTTCTGTACTACATACCCTAAATGGAGAAGTGAAGTTAGCCCCTCAACTTCCCCTCTCTCTTAACATCAAGCCTAGAGTCAAGCACCACTCATCTGGTATTTCTTTTGAGATAATTTCCATGTGCATGAATCGAGTTATCGTAATATGTACCTTTGATTGACTTACCATTCTGTGCATTACTCTGACTAAATACAGATTATCATCATCAGTCTATGTTCTTTAATAGTTTTCCGATGTCATTAGTACACAGAAATGTCATGCATTTTCAGTGGGAGTTATAAGGCAATGAAAGGCAGAAGCTATGTATAGGTAGGAATGGAATAATTAAACCTATATTTAAAGATCCATAGTAACAAATGGAGCCTAGGTTTTGGTGAGTACATGTGTGTGTTGTATATCTCCTAAAATGGTTACATACAGTGTTATCTTGATGTATTTAGCATAGCATACTTAGTAAGACACACAGCACAATAAACCCTCAATTCTTTTTATACTTTTCCTTTCCAGGAAAGATATATGAACACCAGATCAAAATCCATATATATTTTTTGTATTTGGAACTAGACATTAAAAGTTGACAGGGCAGCCGGGCGTGGTAGCACACGCCTTTAATCCCAGCACTCGGGAGGCAGAGGTAGGAGGATCGCCATGAGTTCGAGGCCACCTTGAGACTACATTGTGAATTCCAGGTCTGCCTGAGCTAGCATGAGACCCTACTTCAAAAAAAAAAAAAAAAAAGTTGACAAGGCAGAACTTGACCAAGTGGGGCTCATTGGTAGCTTACCATAATCTTCCCTTTCATAGTGCCAATTGTTCCCAAGAAAACAGAGCAATATACTTCCATTAATGCCTTCCCCAAACATCACTTTGTAATATAATTTGAGGAATGTTTTATTATTAATCACTATGTACTAATGTTGATTATTTAATTCAAGTAAAATATATTCCTTCATTTGGATTATTGTTTTAAATAGAATGCATGCATAGAGCTGGAGAAATGAGATGGCTTAGCAGTGAAGGCCCTTACCTGCAAAGCCAAAGGACCCAGGTTCAATTCCCCAGGACCCACATAAACCAGGTGCACAAGGGGGTGCATGCATCTGGAATTCATATGCAGTGGCTGGAGGCCCTGGCACACCCATTGTCTTTCTCTCATTCTATCTGCCTATTTCTTTCTCTCCTCTCTCAAGTCAATAAATAAATAAAAATAAAATACAGAATCGTGTGCATGAAAGGGCAACTGGGATTCATTATGTAACTTTAATATCAACACGGTAATACAGAAGTTTGCAGAAACAGAAAAATCATCTGACATAGAGGGTCTTTAATCTTAGGAACCAAGAGCTTCAGAAGAATCATGAAAGATGACTTCCTCTTCTTCGCCTAGGAAGCATTCTTAAAACGTGTAAAGCTCTTCAGTCCTTAATATCAAAAGCCTTGTCTATGACTTAGCTATCTCTAGCTATGTAGTTCTGAAAGTAGTCTTTAGTGCTCAGATCTACTTTCCTCCATTTTTCCCCACAGGCAACAATGGGGGTGTAGCAGACAGCTTCAGGTTCACTGAGAAGAAGCTGGCCTGCCTTCATAGGACCAAACACAGAGAGCGGCAATGATGTCCGCTCAGCTCCCCTCCTGCAATTTCCAAGGTACACACTTGACTGCTTGTCCCCGTGTCCCGGTCATGCCTTCCCAAAGCCGGGAGTGTGTGCAGGCACACACACACACACATACTACATGTCTGACGCTCAGTGGATACATCCAGGATAGGATATGCTTTGGGTCTCTGCGCCTGTCCCAGGGCAATTGCACTGCAGCAAGCACATTACAGTGACAGAGGCAAGAAAGCCATTGCCTTCGCATGCATGCACACCAGCTAGGTGGCCTCATCCCCACAAGCTGGGCTTCAAACTCCCCTGATGTGCCCACCCCAACCCCTCCACCATCCTCAAATCTAAGGGGGGACATGTCAAAAGGCAAAATCCCCACCTGGACTCCTTCTGTGCCTCTTCTTGGAGCCAAAGAGTTGGACCCAGGAAAAGATATTTAACTTGGTTTATTTATTTATTTATTTATTTATTTATTTATTTATTTATTTATTTTGGTTTTTTGAGGTAGGGTTTCACTCTAGTCCAGACTGACCTGGAATCACTCTGTCTTCTCAGGGTGGCCTTGAACTCACAGCGATCCTCCTACCTCTGCCTTCTGAGTGCTGGGATTAAAGGCGTGCACCACCACGCCCAGCTCTTAACTTGTTTTTGTCGCAGCTGGTATTGCCTTTGCTCGGCTTTGGTCGGGGCCGCAAGTTCAAGAACAGCCTGAGAACACACAGTGGGTTCTGGGTCAGCCTGGCCTACAGCCACACCGACCTCAAAAATCCGTATTAATAATAATAACAATAACAATAATAAAAATAAAATAATAAATAATAAAATTAAATTTAAAAGTAAAATAAAATAATAAATAATGAAATAGAAAGTTAAATAAATAATAAAATGAATTTAATTAAATTAAAAAGTAAAATAAAGTAATAAAATAATAAATATTAAGATAAATTATAAATACTAAAATAAAAATTTAAATAAAATGATAAATTATTATATAAATAATAGAATAAATAAAATAAAAAATAAGAAAATTGCAGTCAACTTGCTTAGAAGGAGGAGGAGGGTCATGGCCATGAGTTTGAGGCCAGCCTGAGATGACAGAATGGATTACGGGTCAGACTGGCCTAGAGCCACACCCGACCTCAATGGTAATCATAATAATGATGATGATAATAATAGTAAAAATAATAAACAAATAAACTCGGGCTGGAGAGATGGCTCAGCAGTTAAGGGACATGCCTGCGAAGCCTAAGGATCCAGGCGTGACTCTCCAGGACCCACATAAGCCAGATACACAATGTGGTGCATGCGTCTGGAGTTCGTTTGCAGCTGCTGGAGGCCCTGGCATGTCCATTCACACCTCTCTCTCTGCGGCTCTCTGTCCCTCTCTATTTCTCTCTCTAATCAATAAGTAACTAAAGTATTTTTTAAATATTTATTCTCATTTATTTACTTATTAGACACACACAGAGAGGTTGTGCACTGGACAGGCCTTGAGCCAGGATGCCAGCCACATGGCCTTTTAAGATTGCTTTATCTTTATTTCTTCCTTTAATAATTTACAGTTATTTCCGGGCATGGTGACAAACATCTTTAATCCCAGCACTCGGGAGGCAGAGGTAGGAGGATCACTGTGAGTTCAAGACCACAAAGTCAATTCCAGGTCAGCCTGAGCCAGAGTGGTGAGACCCTATCTCAAAAAACAAACAACAAAAAAATTACAGTTATTTATTCATTTATTATTTACATTTATTTATTATTATTTAGATTCGTTTGCTATTTAAATTTATTATTATTTGTCTTTATTTCTTTATTATTGATATTGATTTATTATTTACATTCATTTATTTAGTATTTATCCTTATTTGTTTATTATAGTTATTTATTTTTATATTCGTTTATTTAATATTTATACTGCTTTGTTTATTATACTTCTTTAGTAATTTTATTTATTTATTGTTTTATTTATTTATTATTTATATTCATTTGATATTGATCCTTATTCATCATATTTTTTATTGTTTTATTTATTATTTATATTCGCTTGTTTAATATTCATACTGATTTATTACTTTTACTTACTTATCATATTAATTTATTGTTCTATATTTACTTATTATTTATATTCGTTGATTTAGTATTTATTGTTTATTATGTTGACTTATTCATAGAAATTTATTTAATATTTATGCTTATACATTGATTTATATTTATTAATTGATTATTTATATGTATTTATATATTATTTATAATCGTGTGTTTAATATTTATCCTTATTTATTACATTTATTTATTATTTATATTCATTTATTTAGCATTTAATCCTAATTTTTATTATATTTATTTATTATTTTATTTATTATGTGTATTAATTTATTTATCATTTATGTTCATTTATTTAATAGTCACCCTTATTTGTTTATTATATTTATTTATATATTTTTAATTATTGCTTTTCTTGTTTATTGGTTATATTCATTTACTTAATATTTATACTGATTTGTTTATAATATTTATTTATCATATGTATTTATTGTTTTATTTTTATTATTTTGGTTTTTCTTTTTTTTTTGTTTTTGTTTTCTTGTTTTTCGAGGTAGGGTCTCACCACTCTGGCCCAGGTTGACCTGGAATTAACTTTGTAGTTTCAGGGTGGCCTCGAACTCACAGCGATCCTCCTACCTCTGCCTCCCGAGTGCTGGGATTAAAGGCGTGCACCACCATGCCCTGCTATTTTTATTATTTATATTTGTTTGTTTAATATTTATCCTTATTAGTTCATTATATTCATTTATCATAATTATTTATTTGTTGTTTTATTGATTGATTATATCTATTTGTTCGTTTTATCATTTCACCATTTATTGGTGAGAGAGAGAGAATGGGACCGTCGCATGCCAGGGCCTTCCAGGGACCACGGGCACCGCTTTCTGCATTGGGACCTGGGGATTCGAACCCAGGTCTTGGGCTCTGCTGGCAGGCGCCCTAACCGCTGTGCGGCCTTGCCAGAACAAAAGTAGATAGAGCTCAATGAATGAAACTGTCAGCCTGAGAGAACACAAACCAGCCCCTCAGTCCCTTACACACTCCCGATTAAAGGAAGGAAGGAAGGAAGGAAGGAAGGAAGGAAGGAAGGAAGGAAGGAAGGAAGGAAGGAAGGAAAGAAGGAAGGAAGGAAGGAAGGAAGGAAGGAAGGAAAGGGGAGGAAAAGACTTCCTTAACTGACAACTCCCATCAATAGAAACAATATAAAAAGATGAAAATATCATCTCCCAGTTGAAAACCCTACAAGTTATCTGCTTTTTAGCGGTTTCTGGGGAGTCCCTGCTGGATACAGAAATCGTGTCTGGGGTACCGAACGACCCTGGGTGCGGAACTGAAAATTATGTAGGGGACACAGACAAGGCTAGCATGTACCCCAACCGCCCTCCCCTTGCCCGGTGAAGAATGGGAAGGGGCGGTGGGGGCGGCGCAGGCAGAGGAATGCGTCAGTGAGGTACAGGACAGGGTAGGAGGTAAAGGCTCTCTCTCTCTCAAGAGACTCGTGACAGGATGGGAGTGGTGGGTGGCACTATGCATTCCCACACTCCCACTTGAAAGAAAGAGAAAGAATGGAAAAGATTTTTCTTTCTTTTCATTTCCTAACGTATTGTGAAGAACTCTGGCATGCGGGCATCACGTTGTGAGTGCTTGTTTCTTTAAGAGTGTTCACCTAAAAATCCATAGGAGAGACAGAAGAAACATACTATGTCCATCACAAAGCAAGCTCTGCTTTTAAGAAATGTCGGTTTTATTAGAACAACCTGTAGGGCAACAAGAAGAATCATAGCAGCTGTTAAAGGAAGGAGGAGGAGGAGGAGAAAGAATGGGCTGGGGAGATAGAGTTGGTTGGTCCCGTGGTTACTTAAAGGTGGGGTTCAATTCCCCACTAACCATGTAAACAGGTACACAACGTGGCAACTGTGTCGAGTTAGTTCCTTTGCAGTGCCAGGAGCCTAGCATTGAACCACGTGAAAATCCTACAAGTCATCTGTGTAAAATTAAACATTTTTTCTTAGCGGTTTTCTGACGCAGTACCGGGCAACTCCACCTGCAGAACC
>JAEOAD010000659.1:0-112670 GCA_036365145.1 Orientallactaga sibirica | reverse complement strand
TAGAATCACTTGCTTTCCTACAAAGAAGGTTGAGTGCAGCAAGTTCAAACTTTCCTTGTTTGTGTAATCTAAAAGATGCACAACTTAGTAGATTGGCCTCATTTCTAAAAGTAGTTTCTTTAGAAAAAAAACATCTTCATTACTGAAACACTGTACTGTGTGAAATAAGCTAATTGGTTCTAGAATCACTTGCTTTCCTACAAAGAAGGTTGAGTGCAGCAAGTTCAAACTTTCCTAGTTTGTGTAATCTAACAAGATGTACAAGTTAGTAGATTCGCCTCATTTTCCTAAGTAGTTTCTTGAGAAAACAAACATCTTCATTGCTGAACACTGTACTGTGTGAAATAAGCTAATTCAGTTCTAGGAATCACTTGCTTTCTACAAAAGATGGTTGAGTGCAGCAAGTTCAAACTTTCCTTGTTAATGTAATCTAAAAAGATGGCCAAGTTAGTAGATTCACCTCATTTCTAAAGTAGTTTCTTGAGAAAACAAACATCTTCATTGCGAACATTGTACTGTGTGAAATAAGCTAATTCGGTTCTAGAATCACTTGCTTTCCTACAAAGAAGGTTGAGTGCAGCAAGTTCAAACTTTCCTAGTTTGTGTAATCTAACAAGATGTACAAGTTAGTAGATTCGCCTCATTTCTAAAGTAGTTTCTTGAGAAAACAAACATCTTCATTGCCGAACACTTGTACTGTGTGAAATAAGCTAATTCGGTTCTAGGAATCACTTGCTTTCCTACAAAGAAGGATGAGTGCAGCAAGTTCAAACTTTCCTAGTTTGTGTAATCTAACAAGATGTACAAGTTAGTAGATTCACCCTCATTTCTAAAGTAGTTTCTTTGAAAACAAACATCTTCATTGCACTGAACACTGTACTGTGTGAAAAAAGCTAATTCGGTTCTAGGAATCAGTTTCTTTTCTACAAAGAAGGGTTGAGTGCAGCAAGTTCAAACTTTCCTAGTTAATGTAATCTAAAAAGATGTACAAGTTAGTAGATTCACCTCATTTCTAAATTAGTTTCTTGAGAAAACAAACATCTTCATTGCCGAACATTGTACTGTGTGAATTAAGCTAATTCGGTTCTAGGAATCACTTGCTTTCCTACAAAAGAAGGTTGAGTGCAGCAAGTTCAAACTTTCCTTTTAATGTAATCTAAAAGATGCACAACTTAGTAGATTAGCCTCATTTCTAAAGTAGTTTCTTTAGAAAACAAACATCTTCAGTACCGAACACTGTACTGTGTGAAATGAGCTAATTCGATTCTAGGAATCAGTTTAATTTCTACGAAGATGGTTGAGTGCAGCAAGTTCAAACTTTCTAGTTTGTGTAATCTAACAAGATGTGTACAAGTTAGTGGATTAGCGTCATTTCTAAAAGTAGTTTCTTTAGAAAACAAACATCTTCAGTACTGAACACTGTACTGTGTGAAATAAGTTAATTCGGTTCTAGGAATCAGTTTCCTTTCTATGAAGATGGTTGAGTTTAGCAAGTTCAAACTTTCCTTGTTAATGAAATCTAAAAGATGTCCAAGTTAGTAGATTTGCCTCATTTCTAAAGTAGTTTCTTTAGAAAACAAACCTTCATTGCCAAACATTGTACTGTGTGAAATGAGCTAATTCGGTTCTAGGAATCAGTTTACTTTCTACGAAGATGGTTGAGTTTAGCAAGTTCAAACTTTCCTTGTTAATGTGCTCTAAAAAGATGTCCAAGTTTGTAGATTTGCCTCATTGGTAAAGTAGTTTGTTGAGAAAACAAACATCTTCATTTCTGAACATTGTACTGTGTGAAAAAAGCTAATTTAGTTCTAGAATTCAGTTGCTTTCCTACAAAGAAGGTTGTTGCAGCCAGTTCAAACTTTCCTTGCAATCTAAAATGATCAAACTTTTGGCCTCATTTTAAAGTAATTTCTTTAGAAAAGATCTTCAGTACAACACTGTACTGTGATTGAAATAATTTTTAAACTAAATCAGTTTAATTTCTTTGAGTGCAGCAAGTTCAAAGAAACAACAAGATGTACAAGGTCATTCATCATTTCTAAAGTAGTTTCCTTAGAAAAGAAACATCGTCAGTACCCAACACTGTACTGTGTGAAATAAGGTAATTTGGTTCTAGGAATCAGTTTAATTTCTACGAAGATGGTTGAGTGCAGCAAGTTCAAACTTTCCTTCTTAATGTAATCGAAAAAGATGGCCAAGTTAGTAGATTCGCCTCATTTGTAAAGTAGTTTGTTGAGAAAACAAACATCTTCATTGCCAAAAATTGTACTGTGTAAAATAAGCTCATTCGGTTCTAGGAATCAGTTGCATTCCTACAAAGAAGATTGAGTGCAGCAAGTTCAAACTTTCCTTGTTAATGTAATCTGAAAAGTTGCACAACTTAGTAGATTGGCCTCATTTCTAAAGTAGTTTGTTTACAAAACAAACATCTTCATTACCGAACACTATACTATGTGAAATGAGCTAGTTCGGTTCTAGGAATCACTTGCTTTCCTACGAAGAAGGTTGAGTGCAGCAAGTTCAAACTTTCCTCGTTTCTGTAATCTAACAAGACGTACAAGTTAGTGGATTCGCTTCATTTCTAAAGTGGTTTCCTTATAAAACAAACATCTTTAGTACCGAGCACTGTACTGTGTGAAATAAGTTAATTCGGTTCTAGGAATCAGTTTCCTTTCTACGAAGATGGTTGAGTTCCGCAAGTTCAAACTTTCCTTGTTAATGTAATCTAAAAAGATGGCTAAGCTAGAAGAGTCTCCTCATTTGTAAAGTACTTTGTTGAGAAAATTAACATCTTTATTGCCGAACATAGTACTGTGTGAAATAAGCTCATTCGTTTCTAGGAATCACTTTCTTTCCTACAAAGAAGGTTGAGTGCAACAAGTTCAAACTTTCCTTGTTAATGTAATCTAAAAAGAAGCACAACTTAGTAGATTGGCCTCATTTGTAAAATAGTTTGTTTAGAAAACAAACATCTTCATTACCGAACACTATACTATGTGAAATGAGCTAGTTCCGTTCTAGGAATAACTTGCTTTCCTACGAAGAAGGTTGAGTGCAGCAAGTTCAAACTTTCCTCGTTTCTGTAATCTAACAAGACGTAGAAGTTAGTGGATTCGCTTCATTTCTAAAGTGGTTTCCTTATAAAACAAACATCTTTAGTACCGAGCACTGTACTGTGTGAAATAAGTTAATTCGGTTCTAGGAATCAGTTTCCTTTCTACGAAGATGGTTGAGTTCCGCAAGTTCAAACTTTCCTTGTTAATGTAATCTAAAAAGATGGCTAAGCTAGAAGAGTCTCCTCATTTGTAAAGTACTTTGTTGAGAAAATTAACATCTTTATTGCCGAACATAGTACTGTGTGAAATAAACTCATTCGTTTCTAGGAATCACTTTCTTTCCTACAAAGAAGGTTGAGTGCAACAAGTTCAAACTTTCCTTGTTAATGTAATCTAAAAAGAAGCACAACTTAGTAGATTGGCCTCATTTGTAAAATAGTTTGTTTAGAAAACAAACATCTTCATTACCGAACACTATACTATGTGAAATGAGCTAGTTCCGTTCTAGGAATAACTTGCTTTCCTACGAAGAAGGATGAGTGCAGCAAGTTCAAACTTTCCTTGTTAATGTAATCTAAAAAGATGGCCAAGTTAGTAGATTCGCCTCATTTGTAAAGTAGTTTGTTGAGAAAACAAACATCTTCATTGCCGAACATTGTACTGTGTGAAATAAGCTCATTCGGTTCTAGGAATCAGTTGCTTTCCTACAAAGAAGGTTGAGTGCAGCAAGTTCAAACTCCTTGCTAATGTAATCTAAAAACATGCACAACTTAGTAGATTGGCCTCATTTCTAAAGTAGTTTGTTTAGAAAACAAACATCTTCTTTACCGAACACTGTACTATGTGAAATGAGCTAGTTCGATTCCAGGAATCAATTGCTTTCCTACGAAGAAGGTTGAGTGCAGCAAGTTCAAACTTTCCTCGTTTGTGTAATCTACAATATGTACAAGTTAGTGGATTCGCCTAATTTCTAAAGTAGTTTCTTTAGAAAAGAAACATCTTCAGTACCGAACACTGTACTGTGTGAAATAAGTGAATTCGCTTCTAGGAATCAGTTTAATTTCTAAGAAGATGGTTGACTGCAGCAAGTTCAAACTTTCCTTGTTAATGTAATCTAAAAAGATGGCCAAGTTAGTAGATGCGCCTCATTTGTAAAGTAGTTTTTTGAGAAAATTAACATCTTTATTGCCGAACATTGTACTGGGTGAAATAAGCTCATTCGGTTCTAGGAATCACTTGCTTTCCTACAAAGAAGGTTGAGTGCAGTAAGTTCAAACTTTCCTTCTTAATGTAATCTGAAAAGTTGCACAACTTAATAGATTGGCCTCATTTCTAAAGTAGTTTCTTTAGAAAATGAACATCTTCAGTACCGAACACTGTACTGTGTGAAATAAGTGAATTCGCTTCTAGAAAACAGTTTAATTTCTACTAAGAACATTGAGTGCAGCAAGTTCAAAGTTTCCTTGTTAATGTAATCAAAAAAGATGGCCAACTTGGTAGATGCGCCTCATTTGTAAAGTAGTTTGTTGGGAAAATTAAAAGCTTTATTGCCGAACAATGTACTGTGTGAAATAAGCTCATTCGGTTCTAGGAATCACTTGCTTTCCTACAAAGAAGGTTGAGTGCAGCAAGTTCAAACTTTCCTTGTTAATGTACTCTGAAAAGGTGCACAACTGAGTAGATTGGCCTAATTTCTAAAGTAGTTTCTTTAGAAAAGAAACATCCACAGTACCAAACACTGTACTGTGTGAATTGAGTTAATTCGCTTCTAGGAATCAGTTTCCTTTCTACAAAGATGGTTCAGTGCAGCAAGTTCAAACTTTCCTTGTTAATGTAATCTAAAAAGATGCACAACTTAGTAGATTGGCCCCATTTCTAAAGTAGTTTGTTTAGAAAACAAACATCTTCATTACCGAACACTGTACTATGTGAAATAAGCTAGTTCCGTTCTAGGAATCACTTGCTTTCCTACAAAGAAAGTTGAGTGCAGCAAGTTCAAACTTTCCTTGTTAGTGTACTGTAAAAAGATGTCCAAGTTAGTAGATTCACCTCATTTCTAAAGTAGTTTCTTTAGAAAACAAACCTAAATTGCCAAACTTTGTACTGTGTGAAATGAGCTAATTCGGTTCTAGGAATTAGTTTACTTTCTACGAAGATGGTTGAGTTTAGCAAGTTTAAACTTTCCTTGTTAATGTGCTCTAAAAACATGTCCAAGTTAGTAGATTTGCCTCATTGGTAAAGTAGTTCGTTGAGAAAACAAACATCTTCATTGCCGAACATTGTACTGTGTGAATAAAGCTAATTTAGTTCTAGAATTCAGTTGCTTTCCTACAAAGAAGGTTGAGTGCAGCCAGTTCAAACTTTCCTTGTTAATGTAATATAAAAAGATGCACAACTTAGTAGATTGGCCTTATTTCTAAAGTAGTTTCTTTAGAAAAGAAACATCTTCAGTACCGAACACTGTACTGTGTGAAATAAGTTAATTCGCTTCTAGGAATCACTTGCTTTCCTACATAGAAGGTTGAGTGCAGCAAGTTCAAACTTTCCTTGTTAATGTAATCTTCAAAGATGCACAACGTTTTAGATTGGCCTCATTTCTAAAGTAGTTTCTTAGGAAAGAAACATCTTCAGTACTGAACACTGTATTGTGTGAAATAAGTTAATTCGGTTCTAGGAATCAGTGTAATTTCTACGAAGAAGGTTGAGTGCAGCAAGTTCAAACTTTCCTTCTTAATGTAATCTAAAAAGATGGCCAAGTTAGAAGATTCGCCTGATTTGTAAGGTACTTTGTTGCGAAAACAAACATCTTCATTGCCGAACATTGTACTGTGTGAAATAAGCTCATTCAGTTCTAGGAATCACTTGCTCTCCTACAAAGAAGGTTGAGTGCAGCAAGTTCAAACTTTCCTTGTTAATGTAATCTAAAAAGTTGCACAACTTAGTAGATTGGCCTCATTTCTAAAGTAGTATTTTTTGAAAAGAAACAACTTCAGTACCGAACCCTGTACTGTGTGAAATAAGCTCATTTGGTTCTAGGACTCAGTTGCTTTCCTACAAAGAAGGTTGAGTGCAGCAAGTTCAAACTTTCCTTGTTAATTTAATCTAAAAATGCACAACTTAGTACATTGGCCCATTTCTAAAGTAGTTTGTTTAGAAAAGAAACATCTTCATTACCGAACACTGTACTATGTGAAATAAGCTAGTTCCGTTGTAGGAATCACTTGCTTTCCTACGAAGAAGCTTGAGTGCAGCAAGTTCAAACTTTCCTAGTTTGTGTAATCTAACAAGTTGTACAAGTTAGTGGATTCGCCTCATATCTAAAGTAGTTTCTTTAGAAAAGACACATCTTCAGTACCGAACACTGTACTGTGTGAAATAAGTGAATTCGCTTCTAGGAATCAGTTTAATTTCTACGAAGATGGTTGAGAGCAGCAAGTTCAAACTGTCCTTGTTAATGTGATATAAAAAGATGGCGAAGTTTGAAGGTTCGCCTCATTTGTAAAGTACTCTGTTGTGGAAACAAACATCTTCATTGCCGAACATTGTACTGTGTGAAATAAGCTCATTCGGTTCTAGGAATCACTTGCATTGCTACAAACAAGGTTGAGTTTAGCAAGTTCAAACTTTCCTTGTTAATGTAATCTAAAAATATGGCCTAGTTTGTAGATTTGCCTCATTGGTAAAGTAGTTCGTTGAGAAAACAAACATCTTCATTGCCGAACATTGTACTGTGTGAAAAAAGCTAATTCGGTTCTAGGAATCACTTGCTTTCCTACGAAGAACTTTGAGTGCAGCAAGTTCAAGCTTTCCTCGTTTGTGTAATCTAACAAGATGTACAAGTTAGTGGATACGCCTCATTTCTGAAGTAGTTTCTTTATAAAAGAAACATCTTCCATACCAAACACTGTACTGTGTGAAATAAGTGAATTCGTGGAATCACTTGCTTTCCTACAAAGAAGGTTGAGTGCAGCAAGTTCAAACTTTCCTTATTAATGTAATCGAAAAACATGCACAACTTAGTAGATTTGCCTCATTTCTAAAACAGTTTCTTTAGAAAAGAAACATCTTCAGTACCAAACACTGTACTGTGTGAAATAAGTTAATTCGCTTCTAGGAATCAGTTTAATTTCTACGAAGACGGTTGAGTGCAGCAAGTTCAAACTTTCCATGTTAATGTAATCTAAAAGGAAGGCCAAGTTAGTAGATTCGCCTCATTTGTAAAGTAGTTTGTTGAGAAAACCAACATCTTCATTGCCAAACATTGTACTTTCTGAAATAAGCTCATTAGGTTCTAGGAATCACTTGCTTTCCTACAAAGAAGGTTGAGTGCAGCAAGTTCAAACTTTCTTTGTTAATGTAATCTGAAAAGATGCACAACTTAGTAGATTGGCATCATTTATAAAGTAGTTTGTTGAGAAAACAAATATCTTCATTACCAACACTGTACTTTGTGAAATGAGCTAGTTCGGTTCTAGGAATCACTTGCTTTCCTACGAAGAACTTTGAGTGCAGCAAGTTCAAGCTTTCCTAGTTTGTATAATCTAACAAGATGTATAAGTTAGTGGATTCGCCTCATTTCTAAAGTGGTTCCTTTAGAAAACAAACATCTTCAGTACTGAACACTGTACTGTGTGGAATAAATTAATTCGGTTCTAGGAATCAGTTTCCTTTCAACGAAGATGGTTGAGTGCAGCAAGTTCAAACTTTCCTTGTTAATGTAATCTAAAAATATGGCCAAATTAGCAGATTCACCTCATTTGTAAAGAAGTTTGTTGAAAAAATTAAAATCTTCATTGCCGAACATTGTACTGTGTGTAAAAAGCTAATTCGGTTCTAGAATTCAGTTGCTTTCCTACAAAGACGGTTGAGTGCACAAAGTTCAAACTTTCCTTGTTAATGTAATCTAAGAAGATGCACAACTTAGTAGATTGGCCTCATTTCTAAAGTAGTTTCTTTAGAAAAGAAACATCTTCAGTACCGAACACTGTACTGTGTGAAATAAGTTAATTAAGCTTCTAGAATCAGTTTAATTTCTATGAAGAAGGTTGAGTGCAGCAAGTTCAAACTTTCCTAGTTTGTGTAATCTAACAAGATGTACAAGTTAGTGGATTCACCTCATTTCTAAAGTAGTTTGTTTAGAAAAGAAATATCTTCAGTACCGAACACTGTACTGTGTGAAATAAGTTCAAGCTCATTCAGTTCTAGAATTTAGGTGCTTTCCTACAAAGACCGTTGAATGCAGCAAGTTCAAACTTTCCTTGTTAATGTAATATAAAAAGGTGTCCAACTTAGTGGATTCGCCTCATTTCTAAAGCAGTGTCTTTAGAAAACAAACCTTCATTGCCAAACATTGTACTGTCTGAAATGAGCTAATTTGGTTCCAGGAATGAGTTTACTTTCTCTACGAAGATGGTTGAGTTTAGCAAGTTCAAACTTTCCTTGTTAATGTAATCTAAAAAGATGCACAAATTAGTGGATTCGACTCATTTGTAAAGTAATTTCTTTAGAAAAGAAAGATCTTCAGTACCAACACTGAACTGTGTGAAATGAATTAATTAAGCTTCTAGGAAACTGTTTAATTTCTACGAAGATGGTTGAGTGCAGCAAGTTCAAACTTTCCTTGTTAATGTAATTTAAAAAGATGGCCAAGTTAGTAGATTCACCTCATTTGTAAATTAGCTTGTTGAGAAAACAAACATCTTCATTGACGAACATTGTACTGTGTGAAAAAAAGCTAGTTCGGATCTAGAATTCAGTTGCTTTCCTACAAAGACGTTTGAGTGCAGCAAGTTCAAATATTCCTTGTTAATGTATTCTAAAAAGATGCACAACTTAGTGTATTCGCCTCATTTCTAAAGTAATTTCTTTAGAAAAGAAACATCTTCAAGTACTGAACACTGTAATGTGTGAAATACGTTAATTAAGCTTCTAGGAATCAGTTTAATTTCTACGAAGATGGTTGAGGGCAGCAAGTTCAAACTTTCCTTGTTAATGTAATCTGCAAAGATGGCCAAGTTAGTAGATTCACCTCATTTGTAAAGTAGTTTGTTGAGAAAACAAACATCTTCATTGCCGAACAATGTACTGTGTGAAAAAGCTAATTTAGTTCTAGAAATCAGTTGCTTTCCTACAAAGACGGTTGAGTGCAGCAAGTTCAAACATTCCTTGTTAATGTATTGTAAAAGATGCACAACTTAGTGGATTCTCCTCATTTCTAAAGTAATTCTTTAGAAAAGAAACATCTTCAGTACCGAACACTGTACTGTGTGAAATAAGTTAATTGGGTTCTAGGAATCAGTTTCCTTTCTACAAAGATGGTTGAGTTTAGCAAGTTCAAACTTTCCTTGTTAATGTAATCTAAAAAGATGTCCAAGCTAGTAGATTCACCTCATTTTTAAAGTAGTTTCTTTAGAAAGCAAACCTTCATTGCCAAACATTGAACTGTGTGAAATGAGCTAATTCGGTTCTAGGAATCAGTTTACTTTCTACGAAGATGGTTGAGTTTAGCAAGTTCAAACTTTCCTTGTTAATGTAATCTAAAAAGATGTCCAAGTTAGTAGATTCGCCTCATTTCTAAAGTAGTTTCTTTAGAAAACAAATCTTCATTGTCAATTATTGTACTGTGTGAAATGAGCTAATTCGGTTGTAGGAATCAGTTTACTTTCTACGAAGACGGTTGAGTTTAGCAAGTTGAAACTTTCCTTGTTAATGTAATCTAAAAAGATGTCCAAGTTAGTAGATTTGCCTCATTGGTAAAGTAGTCTGTTGAGAAAACAAACATCTTCATTGCCGAACATTGTACTGTGTGAAAAAAAGCTAATTTAGTTCTAGAAATCAGTTGCTTTCCTACAAAGACGGTTGAGTGCAGCAAGTTCAAACTTTCCTTGTTAATATAATCTAAAAAGATGCACAATGTATTAGATTGGCCTCATTTCAAAAGTAGTTTCTTTAGAAAAGAAACATCTTCAGTACTGTGGTAGTTTGAATATATGTCCCGCAATATATTCAGTGTTTTACTTTATAGTTTGCATCTGCAATCACCTTGCTAGAGGCAAGGTCACTGCCCCCCCCTTAAGGTGTGGTGATGGTTTGAGATTCCATTGTAAAGATATGCAAATGTGCCTAGCAGGAGTTCCTGAAGTGTGCTGTGTGACCTTTTGGCTGTAGTTTTGCTCTGTGTGCTGTGGTGGCTGGTTGGCTTTTCTCTCTCTGGCCTGGTCCTGTGAAGGGCAAGCCGTTTCTCTTGCCATTATGGAACTTCCCCTGGATCTGTAAGCTTCAATAAATAATATCCCTTCCTCCATAACTGTGCCTGGTCTGGAAGTTCATCTCAGCGAACCTGAAGCTGTCTGCAACAGTAAAGTGGTACCAAGGAGTGTGGGGTGAGTTGAACCAGACCATGTGGATGTTCATCTTTTGGAACCTTTGTTTTGGAGGAATGGGCATGGACTTGGTGCTTGCAACTGAAGATGCCTTCTGGAGTGGTAAGCCAAGTTTTATGGACTATTCTGACGAGAGTTTGAGAATGCTAAGTGCAGATAGTATTGAACTTCGAGGCTTGGCTTATGAGCTTTCTAAGGGGAAGGAAAGACTGCAGAGGACTTTGTTGGAACTGGGCTACTGGCATAAGGGATGGCTACGTTCTGCTATCCAGGCCCAGAGTGTTTGATCAAGCTTAAATTTGTAATGGACTGATGTGCTTGGCTAAAGATATGGGACTGAGATTTTAAGATTTTAAGTTGAAAAACCTGAAGCAAGTTAAAAGTAGAGGCATTGAGACTGGTTTAGCTGCTATTGTTAAACACATTAGCAATCTTAAGGAAGGTGGAAGGAAGGTGGCCTGACTTGATTTACATTAAAACAATGGAGAGGATGCCTGAGGAAAGACTGTTAAAAATGCAAATTCTTGGAAAGAGCTGACTGGAGAAGGAACCTGCTTTTCAAGGCTGTGGTTTATTTCATCCCTGGATTAAGAATATGGCTGTGTCCTGCACACCTGGTATTAGTTTTGGAAGCATGAAAAATGCATGGAGTAGTCATGAGTTGCACACGGTTCCAGGAGCCGCTGCTGAGATGCAGCATGAAGGCAGGGCATGAAGTCCCTGAGGAATAGGCTGGAAGAGCCTTTTGGAAGATGGACCGTGGTTTGCATGGAGACCTGAAGATGTTTTGGATATACCAGGACTGTGCAAAAGGGCTACCATGGAGTGCAGTGTTGGCCTAGGATCGAAGTTTTCCCTGGCAACTCTGCCCAGCTGGAGGGGCGGAATTGGAAAACATGGAGACTGTTAGTCTCTGGTTATATTGAACTTGAACTGCAGAAGTTTGATGACGGCTGATGGTGGTTGAGTTTGCATGTTATAGTCTCTCCTTGCTATGCCTTATACCACTTAAAATGTTTACTCTGTGCCTTTACATGTTGAAAGTTTTTAACTTGTTTGATTTTACAAGACTCACTATCTTAGGATGATCAAGACTGTGAGAACCTTTGAAATTGGACTGAGTACAATTTACAATGTGTGATAGTTATAAATCTATTGGGGGCCAGGAGCTAAATATATTGGGGGCCAGGGGCGGAATGTGGTAGTTTGAATATATGTCCCCCAATATATTGAGTGTTTTACTTTATAGTTTGCATCTGCAATCACCTTGCTAGAGGCAAGGTCACTGCCCCCCCCCCCCCTTAAGGTGTGGTGATGGTTTGAGAGTCCATTGTAAAGATATGCAAATGTGCCTAGCAGGAGTTCCTGAAGTGTGCTGTGTGACCTTTTGGCTGTAGTTTTGCTCTGTGTGCTGTGGTGGCTGGTTGGCTTTTCTCTCTCTGGCCTGGTCCTGTGAAGGGCAAGCCGTTTCTCTTGCCATTATGGAACTTCCCCTGGATCTGTAAGCTTCAATAAATAATATCCCTTCCTCCATAACTGTGCCTGGTCTGGAAGTTCATCTCAGCGAACCTGAAGCTGTCTGCAACAAGTACCGAACACTGTACTGTGTGAAATAAGTTAATTCGCTTCTAGGAATCAGTTTAATTTCTACGAAGAAGGTTGAGTGCAGCAAGTTCAAATTTTCCTAGTTTGTGTAATCTAACAAGAAGTACAAGTTAGTGGATTCGCCTCATTTCTAATGTAGTTCCTTTAGAAAAGAAACATCTTCAGTACCAAACACTGTACTGTGTGAAATAAGTTAATTCAGTTCTAGGAATCAGTTTAATTTCTACGAAGATGGTTGAGTTTAGAAGTTCAAACTTTCCTTGTTAATGTAATCTAAAAAGATGTCCAAGTTAGTAGATTCGCCTCATTTTTAAAGTAGTTTTGTTGAGAAAACAAACATCTTCATTGCCAAACTTTGTACTGTGTGAAATAAGCTAATTCAGCTCTAGGAATCAGTTTTTCTTACAAGAAGATGGTTGAGTTTAGCAAGTTCAAATTTCCTTGTTAATGTAATCTAAAAAGATGTCCAAGTTAGTAGATTTGCCTCATTTGTAAAAGTAGTTTGTTGAGAAAACAAACATCTTCATTGCCGAACATTGTACTGTGTTAAAACAGCTAATTTAGTTCTAGAATTCAGTTGCTTTCCTACAAAGACGGTTGAGTGCAGCCAGTTCAAACTTTCCTTGTTAATGTAATCTAAAAAGATGCACAACGTAGTAGGATTCACCTCATTTCTAAAGTAGTTTCTTTATAAAAGAAACATCTTCAGTAGCGAACACTGTACTGTGTGAAATAAGTTAATTAAACTTCTAGGAATCAGTTTAATTTCTCACGAAGATGGTTGAGTGCAGCAAGTTCAAACTTTCCTAGTTTGTAATCTAACAAGATGTACAAGTTAGTGCATTCACCTCATTTCTAAATTAGTTTCTTTAGAAAAGAAACATCTTCAGTACCGAACACTGTACTGTGTGAAATAAGGTAATTCGGTTCTAGGATTCAGTTTAATTTCTACAAAGATGGTTGAGTTCAGCAAGTTCAAACTTTCCTTGTTAATGTAATCTAAAAACATGGCCAACTTAGTAGATTGGCCTCATTTGTAAAGTAGTTTGTTTAGAAAACAAACATCTTCATTGCCAAACATTGTACTGTGTTAAATGAGCTCATTTGATTTTAGGAATCAGTTGCTTTCCTACAAAGAAGGTTGAGTGCAGCAAGTTCAAACTTTCCTTGTTAATGTAATCTAAAAAGATGCACAACTTAGTAGACTGGCCTCATTTCTAAAGTAGTTTGTTTACAAAACAAACATCTTCATTACCGAACACTGTTCTATGTGTTAAAAAGCTAGTTCCGTTCTAGGAATCACTTGATTTCCTACGAAGAAGGTTGAGTGCAGCAAGTTCAAACTTTCCTAGTTTGTGTAATCTAAAAAGATGTACAAGTTAGTGGATTCGCCTCATTTCTAAAGTAGTTTGTTTAGAAAACAAACATCTTCATTACCGAACACTATACTATTTGAAATGAGCTACTTTGGTTCTAGGAATTTGCTGCTTTCCTACAAAAAGGTTGAGTGCAGCAAGTTCAAACTTTCCCAGTTTGTGTAATCTACCAAGATGCACAAACTTAGTGCATTGGCCTCATTTCTAAAGTAGTTTCTTTAGAAAAGAAACATCTTCAGTACTGAACACTGTACTGTGTGAAATAAGGTAAATCGGTTCTAGGAATCAGTTTAATTTCTATGAAGATGGTTGAGTGCAGCAAGTTCAAAATTCCTTTGTTAATGTAATGTAAAAGGATACACAACTTAGTAGATTGGCCTCATTTCTAAAGTAGTTTGTTTACAAAACAAACATATTGATGACCAAAGACTATACTATGTGAAATGATTTAGTTCGGTTCTAGGAATCACTTGCTTTCCTACGAAGAAGGATGAGTGCAGCAAATTCAAACTTTCCTCGTTTGTGTAATCTAACAAGATGTACAAGATAGTGGATTCGCATCATTTCTAAAGTGGTTTCTTTAGAAAACAAACATCTACAGTACTGAACACTGTACTGTGTGAAAAAAGTTAATTCTGTTCTAGGAATCAGTTTACTTTCTACCAAGATGGTTGAGTGCAGCAAGTTCAAACTTTCCTTGTTAATGTAATCTAAAAAGATGGCCAAGTTAGCAGAGTCACCTCATTTCTAAAATAGTTTGTTGAGAAAATTAACATCTTTATAGCCGAACATTGTACTGTGTGAAATAAGCTCATTCGGTTCTAGGAATCACTTGCTTTCCTACAAAGAAGGTTGAGTGCAGCAAGTTCAAACTTACCTTGTTAATGTAATCTAAAAGTATGCACAACTTAGTAGATTGGCCTCATTTCTAAAGTAGTTTGTTTACAAAAGAAACATCTTCAGTACCGAACACTGTACTATGTGAAATGAGTTAATTCGCTTCTAGGAATCAGTGTAATTTCTACGAAGAAGGTTGAGTGCAGCAAGTTCAAACTTTCCTAGTTTGTGTAATCTAACAAGATATAGAAGTTAGTGGATTTGCGTCACTTCTAAATTAGTTTCTTTAGAAAACAAGCATCTTCAGTACCGAACACTGTACTGTGTGAAATAAGTTAATTCGGTTCTAGGAATCAGTTTCACTTCTGCGAAGATGGTTGAGTTTAGCAATTTCAAACTTTCCTTGTAAATGTAATCTAAAAACATGTCCAAGTTAGTAGATTTGACTCATTTCTAAAGTAGTTTCTTCAGAAAACAAACATTCATTGCCAAACTTTGTACTGTGTAAAATGAGCTAATTCGTTTCTAGGAATCAGTTTACTTTCTACGAATATGGTTGAGTTTAGGAAGTTCAAACTTTCCTTGTTAATGTAATGTAAAAAGATGTCCAAGTTAGTAGATTTGCCTCATTGGTAAAGGAGTTTGTTGAGAAAACAAACATCTTCATTGCTGAACATTGTACTGTGTGAAAAAAGCTAATTTAGTCCTCGAAATCAGTTACTTTCCTACAAAGAAGGTTGAGTGCAGCCAGATCAAACTTTCCTTGTTAATGTAATCTAAAAAGATGCACAACGTAGTAGATTGGCCTCATTTCTAAAGTAGTTTCTTTATAAAAGAAACATCTTCAGTACCGAACACTGTACTGTGTGAAATAAGGTAATTCGGTTCTAGAAATCAGTTTAATTTCTACAAAGATAGTTGAGTGCAGCAAGTTCAAACTTTCCTTGTTAATGTAATGTAAAAAGATGGCCAAGTTAGAAGATTCGCCTCATTTGTAAAGTACTTTGTTGAGAAAACAAACATCTTCATTGCCAAACATTGTACTGTGTGAAATAAGCTCATTCGGTTCTAGGAATCAGTTGCTTTCCTACAAAGATGGTTGAGTGCAGCAAGTTCAAACTTTCCTTATTAATGTATTCTGAAAAGTTGCACAACTTAGTAGATTGGCCTCATTTCTAAAGTAGTTTGTTTACAAAACAAACATCTTCATTACCGAACACTATACTATGTGAAATGAGCTAGTTCAGTTCTAGGAATCACTTGCTTTCCTACGAAGAAGGTTTAGTGCAGCAAGTTCAAACTTTCCTCGTTTTTGTAATCTAACAAGATTTACAAGTTAGTGGATTCGTGTCGTTTCTAAAGTGGTTTCCTTATAAAACAAACATCTTCAATAGAGAACACTGTATTGTGTGAAATAAGTTAATTCTGTTCTAGGAATCTGTTTCCTTTCTACGAAGATCGTTGAGTGCAGCAAGTTCAAACTTTCCTTGTTAACGTACTCTAAAAAGATGGCTAAGCTAGCAGAGTCTCCTCATTTGTAAAGTTGTTTGTTGAGAAAATTAACATTTTTATTGCTGACATTATACTGTGTGAAATAAGATCATTCGGTTCTAGGAATCACTTGCTTTCCTACAAAGAAGGTTGAGTGCAACAAGTTCAAACTTTCCTTGTTAATGTAATCTAAAAAGATGCACAACTTAATAGATTGGCCTCATTTCTAAAGTGTTTTGTTTAGAAAACAAACATCTTCATTACCGAACACTATACTATGTGAAATGAGCTAGTTCCGTTCTAGGAATAACTTGCTTTCCTAGGAAGAAGGTTGAGTGCAGCAAGTTCAAACTTTCATAGTTTGTGTAATCTAACAAGATGTACAAGTTAGTGCATTCGCCTCATTTCTAAAGTAGTTTATTTAGAAAAGAAACATCTTCAGTACCGAACACTGTACTATGTGAAATAAGGTAATTCGATTCTAGGAATCGGTTTAATTTCTACGAAGATGGTTGAGTGCAGCAAGTTCAAACATTCCTTGTTAATGTAATCTAAAAAGATGCACATCTTATTAGACTGGCCTCATTTCTAAAGTAGTTTGTTTACAAAACAAACATCTTCATTACAGAACACTATACTATGTGAAGTGAGCTAGTTCGGTTCTAGGAATCACTTGCTTTCCTATGAAGAAGGTAGAGTGCAGCAAGTTCAAACTTTCCTTGTTAATGTAATCTAAAAAGATGGCCAAGTTAGCAGAGTCACCTCATTTGTAAAATAGTTTGTTGAGAAAATTAACATCTTTATTGCCGAACATTGTACTGTTTGAAATAAGCTCATTCGGTTCTATGAATCACGTGCTTTCCTACAAAGAAGGTTGAGTGCAGCAAGTTCAAACTTTCCTTGTTAATGTAATCTAAAAAGATGCACAACTTATTAGATTGGCCTCATTTCTAAAATAGTTTCTTTAGAAAAGAAACATCTTCAGTACCGAACACTGTACAGTGTGAAATAAGTTAATTCGCTTCTGGCAATCAGTTTAATTTCTACGAAGAAGGTTGAATGCACCAAGTTCAAACTTTCCTTGTTAATGTAATCTGAAAAGATGGCCAAGTTACAAGATTCGCCTCATTTGTAAAGTACTTTGTTGAGAAAACAAACATCTTCATTGCCGAACATTGTACTGTGTGAACTAAGCTCATTCTGTTGTAGGACTCAGTTGCTTTCCTACAAAGAAGGGTGAGTGCAGCAAGTTCAAACTTTCCTTGTTAATGTAATCTAAAAACATGCACAACTTAGTAGATTGGCCTCATTTCTAAAGTAGTTTGTATAGAAAACAAACATCTTCATTACCGAACACTGTGCTATGTGAAATAAGCTAGTTCCGTTCTAGGAATCACTTGCTATCCTACGAAGAAGGTTGAGTGCAGCAAGTTCAAACTTCCCTAGTTTGTGTAATCTAACAATATGTACAAGTTAGTAGATTAGTCTCATTTCTAAAGTAGTTTATTTAGAAAAGAAATATCTTCAGTACCAACACTGTACTGTGTGAAATAAGTGAATTAAACTTCTAGGAATCAGTTTAATTTCTACGAAGATGCTTGATTGCAGCAAGTTCAAACATTCCTTGTTAATGTAATCTAAAAAGGTGGCCAAGTTAGTACATTCGCCTCATTTGTAAAGTAGTTTGTTGAGAAAACAAACATCTTCATTGCCAAACATTGTACTGTGTGAAATAAGCGCATTTGGTTCTAGGAATCAGTTGCTTTCCTACAAAGAAGGTTGAGTGCAGCAAGTTCAAACTTTCCTTGTTAATGTAATCTGAAAAGATGTACAACTTAGTAGATTTACCTCATTTCTAAAGTAGTTTGTTTACAAAACAAACATCCTCATTACCGAACACTATACTATGTGAAATGAGCTAGTTCAGTTCCAGGAATCACTTGCTTTCCTACGAAGAAGGATGAGTGCAGCAAGTTCAAACTTTCCTCGTTTGTGTAATCTAACAAGATGTACAAGTTAGTGCATTCGCGTCGTTTCTAACGTGGTTTCTTTAGAAAACAAACATCTTCAGTAATGAACACTGTACTGTGTGAAATAAGTTAATTCGGTTCTAGGAATCAGTTTCCTTTCCATGAAGATGGTTGAGTGCAGCAAGTTCAAACTTTCCTTGTTAATGTAATGTAAAAAGATGGCCAAGTTAGCAGAGTCACCTCATTTGTAAAATAGTTTGTTGAGAAAATTAACATCTTTATAGCCCAACATTGTACTGTGTGAAATAAGCTCATTCTGTTCTAGGAATCACTTGCTTTCCTACAAAGAAGGTTGAGTGCAGCAAGTTCAAACTTTCCTTATTAATGTAATCTTAAAAGATGCACAAACTTAGTAGATTGGCCTCATTTCTAAAGTAGTTTGATTAGAAAAGAAACATATTCAGTACCGAACACTGTACTGTGTGAAATAAGTTAATTCGCTTCTAGGAATCAGTTTAATTTCTACGAAGATGGTTGAGTGCAGCTAGTTCAAACTTTCCTTGTTAATGTAATCTAAAAAGATGGCCAAGTTAGTAGATTCGCCTCATTTGTAAAGTACTTTGTTGAGAAAACAAAGATCTTCATTGCCAAACATTGTACTGTGTAAAATAAGCTCATTTAGTATTAGGAATCAGTTACTTTCCTATAAAGAAGGTTGCGTGCAGCAAGTTCAAACTTTCCTTGTTAATGTAATCCGAAAAGATGCACAACTTAGTAGATTGGCCTCATTTCTAAAGTAGTTTGTTTACAAAACAAACATCTTCATTACCGTACACTATACTATGTGAAATGAGCTAGTTCGGTTCTAGGAATCACTTGCTTTCCTACGAATAAGGTTGAGTGGAGCAAGTTCAAACTTTCCTAGTTTGTGTAATATAACAAGATATACAAGTTAGTGCATTCGCCTCATTTCTAAAGTAGTTTCTTTAGAAAAGAAACATCTTCAGTACTGAACACTGTACTGTGTGAAATAAGGTAAATCGGTTCTAGGAATCAGTTTAATTTCTAATAAGATGGTTGAGTGCAGCAAGTTCAAACTTTCCTTGTTAATGTAATCTAAAAAGATGCACAACTTAGTAGATTGGCCTCATTTCTAAAGTAGTTTGTTTACAAAACAAACATCTATATTACAGAACACTATACTATGTGAAATGAGCTAGTTCGGTTCTAGGAATCACTTGCTTTCCTACGAAGAAGGATGAGTGCAGCAAGTTCAAACTTTCCTTGTTAATGTAATCCAAAAAGATGGCCACGTTAGAAGATTCGCCTCATTTGTAAAGTACTTTGTTGAGAAAACAAACATCTTCATTCCTGAACATTGTACTGTGTGAAATAAGCTCATTTGGTTCTAGGAATCAGTTGCTTTCCTACAAAGAAGGTTGAGTGCAGCAAGTTCAAACTTTCCTTGATAATGTAATCTAAAAAGATGCACAACTTAGTAGATTGGCCTCATTTCTAAAGTAGTTTCTTTAGAAAAGAAACATCTTCAGTACCTAACACTGAACTATGAGAAATGAGCTTGTTCGTTTCTAGGAATCACTTGCGTTCCTACGAAGAAGGTTGAGTGCAGCAAGTTCAAACTTTCCTCTTTTGTGTATTCTAACAGCTTGTACAAGTTAGTGGATTCGCCTCATTTCTAAAGTAGTTTCTTTAGAAAAGAAACATCTTCAGTACCGAACACTGTACTGTGTGAAATAAGTGAATTCACTTCTTGGAATCACTTGCTTTCCTACAAAGAAGGTTGAGTGCAGCAAGTTCAAACTTTCCTTGTTAATGTAATCTTAAAAGATGGACAACTTAGTAGATTGGCCTCATTTCTAAAGTAATTTCTTTATAAAAGAAACATCTTAAGTACCGAACACTGTACTGTGTGAAATAAGTTAATTCGCTTCTAGGAATCAGTTTAATTTCTACGAAGAAGGTTGAGTGCACGAAGTTCAAACTTTCCTTGTTAATGTAATCTAAAAAGATGGCCAAGTTAGAAGATTCGCCTGATTTGTAAGGTACTTTGTTGAGAAAACAAACATCTTCATTGCCGAATATTGTACTGTGTGAAATAAGCTCATTCGGTTCTAGGAATCAGTTGCTTTCCTACAAAGAAGGTTGAGTGCAGCAAGTTCAAACTTTCCTTGTGAATGTAATCTAAAAAGATGCACAACTTAGTAGATTGGCCACATTTCTAAAGTAGTTTCTTTAGAAAAGAAACATATTTAGTACCGAACACTGTACTGTGTGAAATAAGTTAGTTCACTTCTAGGAATATGTTTAATTTCTACGAAGAAGGTTGAGTGCAGGAAGTTCATACTTTCCTTCTGAATGTAATCTAAAAAGATGGCCAAGTTAGAAGATTCGTCTCATTTGTAAAGTACTTTGTTGAGAAAACAAACATCTTCATTGCCGAACATTGTACTGTGTGAAATAAGCTCATTCACTTCTAGGAATCAGTTGCTTTACTACAAAGAAGTTTGAGTGCCACAAGTTCAAACTTTCCTTGTTAATGTAGTCTAAAAATGCACAACTTAGTAGATTGGCCCCATTTCTAAAGCAGTTTGTTTAGAAAACAAACATCTTCATTACCGAACACTGTACTATGTGAAATAAGCTGGTTCCGTTCTAGGAATCACTTGCTTTCCTACGAAGAAGGTTGAGTGCAGCAACTTCAAACTTTCCTAGTTTGTGTAATCTAACAAGATGTACAAGTTAGTGGATTCGCCTCATTTCTAAAGTAGTTTCTTTAGAAAAGAAACATCTTCAGTAACGAACACTGTACTGTGTGAAATAAGTTACTTCAGCTTCTAGGAATCAGTTTAATTTCTACGAAGAAGGTTGAGTGCAGGACTTTCAAACTTTCCTTGCTAATGTAATCTAAAAAGATGGCCAAGTTAGAAGATTCGCCTCATCTGTAAAGTACTTTGTTGAGGAAACAAACATTTTCATTGCCGAACATTGTACTGAGTGACATAAGCTCATTCGGTTCTAAGAATCAGTTGCTTTCCTACAAAGAAGGTTGAGTGCAGCAAGTTCAAACTTTCCTTGTTAATGTAATCTAAAGAGATGGCCAAGTTAGTAGATTCGCCTCATTTGTAAAGTAGTTTGTTGAGAAAACAAACATCTTCATTGCCGAACATTTTACTGTGTGAAATAAGCTCATTCGGTTCTAGGAATCAGTTGCTTTCCTACAAAGAAGGTTGAGTGCAGCAAGTTCAAACTCCTTGCTAATGTAATCTGAAAACATGCACAACTTAGTAGATTGGCCTCATTTCTAAAGTAGTTTGTTTAGAAAACAAACATCTTCTTTACCAACACTGTACTATGTGAAATGAGCTAGTTCGATTCTAGGAATCAATTGCTTTCCTACGAAGAAGGTTGAGTGCAGCAAGTTCCAACTTTCCTAGTTTGTGTAATCTACAAGATGTACAAGTTGGTGGATTCGCCTCATTTCTAAAGTAGTTTCTTTAGAAAAGAAACATCTTCAGTACCGAACACTGTACTGTGTGAAATAAGTGAATTAAGCTTCTAGGAATCAGTTTAATTTCTACGAAGATGGTTGAGTGCAGCAAGTTCAAACTTTCCTTGTTAATGTAATCTAAAAAGATGGCCAAGTTAGTAGATGCGCCTCATTTGTAAAGTAGTTTGTTGAGAAAATTAATATCTTTATTGCCGAACATTGTACTGTATGAAATAAGCTCATTCGGTTCTAGGAATCACTTGCTTTCCTACAAAGAAGGTTGAGTGCAGTAAGTTCAAACTTTCCTTGTTAATGTAATCTGAAAAGTTGCACAACTTAGTAGATTGGCCTCATTTCTAAAGTAGTTTCTTTAGAAAATGAATATCTTCAGTACCTAACACTGTACTGTGTGAAATAAGTGAATTAAGCTTCTAAGAATCAGTTTAATTTCTACTAAGAAGATTGAGTGCAGCAAGTTCAAAGTTTCCTTGTTAATGTAATCTAAAAAGATGGCCAATTTGGTAGATGCGCCTCATTTGTAAAGTAGTTTGTTGGGAAAATTAAAATCTTTATTGCCGAACAATGTACTGTGTGAAATAAGCTCATTCGGTTCTAGGAATCAGTTGCTTTCCTACAAAGAAGGTTGAGTGCAGCAAGTTCAAACTTTCCTTGTTAATGTACTCTGAAAAGGTGCACAACTGAGTAGATTGGCCTAATTTCTAAAGTAGTTTGTTTAGAAAACAAACATCTTCATTACCGAACACTGTACTATGTGAAATAAGCTAGTTCCGTTCTAGGAATCACTTGCTTTCCTACGAAGAAAGTTGAGTGCAGCAAGTTCAAACTTTCCTTGTTAGTGTACTCTAAAAAGATGTCCAAGTTAGTAGATTCACCTCATTTCTAAAGTAGTTTCTTTAGAAAACAAACCTAAATTGCCAAACTTTGTACTGTGTGAAATGAGCTAATTCGGTTCTAGGAATTAGTTTACTTTCTACGAAGATGGTTGAGTTTAGCAAGTTTAAACTTTCCTTGTTAATGTGCTCCAAAAACATGTCCAAGTTAGTAGATTTGCCTCATTGGTAAAGTAGTTGCTTGAGAAAACAAACATCTTCATTGCCGAACATTGTACTGTGTGAATAAAGCTAATTTAGTTCTAGAATTCAGTTGCTTTCCTACAAAGAAGGTAGAGTGCAGCCAGTTCAAACTTTCCTTGTTAATGTAATATAAAAAGATGCACAACTTAGTAGATTGGCCTTATTTCTAAAGTAGTTTCTTTAGAAAAGAAACATCTTCAGTACCGTACACACTGTACTGTGTGAAATAAGTTAATTCGCTTCTAGGAATCAGTTTAATTTCTATGAAGAAGGTTGAGTCCAGCAAGTTCAAACTTTCCCAGTTTGTGTAAACTAACAAGATGTACAAGTTATTGCATTCGCCTCATTTCTAAAGTAGTTTCTTTAGAAAAGAAACATCTTCAGTACTGAACACTGTACTGTGTGAAATAAGTTAATTCAGTTCTAGGAATCAGTTTCCTTTCTACGAAGATGGTTGAGTGCAGCAAGTTGAAACTTTCCTTGTTAATGTAATCAAAAAGATGGCCAAGGTAGCAGAGTCACCTCATTTGTAAAATAGTTTTTTGAGAAAACTAACATCTTTATAGCCGAACATTGTACTGTGTGAAATAAGCTCATTCGGTTATAGGAATCACTTCCTTTCCTACAAAGAAGGTTGAGTGCAGCAAGGTCAAACTTTCCTTGTTAATGTAATCTAAAAAGATGGCCAAGTTAGAAGATTCGCTTGATTTGTAAAGTACTTTGTTAAGAAAACAAACATCTTCATTGCCGAACATTGCACTATGTGAAATAAGCTCATTCGGTTCTAGGAATCAGTTGCTTTCCTACAATAAGGTTGAGTGCAGCAAGTTCAAACTTTCCTTGTTAATGTAATCTAAAAATGCACAATTTAGTAGATTGGCCCCATTTCTAAAGTAGTTTGTTTAGAAAACAAACATCTTCTTTACCGAACACTGTACTATGTGAAATAAGCTAGTTCCGTTCTAGGAATCACTTGCTTTCCTACGAAGAATCTTGAGTGCAGCAAGTTCAAACTTTCCTAGTTTGTGTATTCTAACAAGATGTACAAGATAGTGCATTCGCCTCATTTCTAAAGTAGTTTCTTTAGAAAAGAAACATCTTCAGTACCGAACACTGTACTGTGTGAAATAAGTGAATTCGCTTCTAGGAATCACTTGCTTTCCTACATAGAAGGTTGAGTGCAGCAAGTTCAAACTTTCCTTGTTAATGTAATCTTCAAAGATGCACAACGTTTTAGATTGGCCTCATTTCTAAAGTAGTTTCTTAGGAAAGAAACATCTTCAGTACCGAACACTGTATTGTGTGAAATAAGTTAATTCGCTTCTAGGAATCAGTTTAATTTCTACGAAGAAGGTTGAGTGCAGCAAGTTCAAACTTTCCTTCTTAATGTAATGTAAAAAGATGGCCAAGTTAGAAGATTCGCCTGATTTGTAAGGTACTTTGTTGAGAAAATAAACATCTTTATTGCCGAACATTGTACTGTGTGAAATAAGCTCATTCGGTTCTAGGAATCAGTTGCTTTCCTACAAAGAAGGTTGAGTGCAGCAAGTTCAAACTTTCCTTGTTAATGTAATCTAAAAAGTTGCACAACTTAGTAGATTGGGCTCATTTCTAAAGTAGTATTTTTTCAAAAGAAACAACTTCAGTACCGAACCCTGTACTGTGTGAAACAAGCTCATTCGGTTCTAGGAATCAGTTGCTTTCCTACAAAGAAGGTGGAGTGCAGCAAGTTCAAACTTTCCTTGTTAATGTAATATAAAATATGGCTAAGTTAGAAGATTCGCCTGATTTGTAAAGTACTTTGTTGAGAAAACAAACATCTTCATTGCCGAAAATTGTACTGTGTGAAATAAGCTCATTTGGTTCTAGGAATCAGTTGCTTTCCTACAAAGAAGGTTGAGTGCAGCAAGTTCAAACTTTCCTTGTTAATGTAATCTAAAAATGCACAACTTAGTACATTGGCCCATTTCTAAAGTAGTTTGTTTACAAAAGAAACATCTTCATTACCGAACACTGTACTATGTGAAATAAGCTAGTTCCGTTCTCGGAATCACTTGCTTTCCTACGAAGAAGGTTGAATGCAGCAAGTTCAAACTTTCCTAATTTGTGTAATCTAACAAGTTGTACAAGTTAGTGGATTCGCCTCATATCTAAAGTAGTTTCTTTAGAAAAGAAACATCTTCAGTACAGAACACTGTACTGTGTGAAATAAGTGAATTCGCTTCTAGGAATCAGTTTAATTTCTACGAAGATGGTTGAGAGCAGCAAGTTCAAACTGTCCGTGTTAATGTAATATAAAAAGATGGCCAAGTTTGAAGGTTCGCCTCATTTGCAAAGTACTCTGTTGTGGAAACAAACATCTTCATTGCCGAACATTGTACTGTGTGAAATAAGCTCATTCGGTTCTAGGAATCACTTGCATTGCTACAAACAAGGTTGAGTTTAGCAAGTTCAAACTTTCCTTGTTAATATAATCTAAAAAAATGGCCTAGTTTGTAGATTTGCCTCATTGGTAAAGTAGTTCATTGAGAAAACAAACATCTTCTTTGCCGAACATTGTACTGTGTGAAAAAACCTCATTCGGTTCTAGAATTTAGTTGCTTTCCTACAAAGACGGTTGAGTGCAGCAAGTTCAAACTTTCCTTATTAATGTAATCGAAAAACATGCACAACTTAGTAGATTGGCCTCATTTCTAAAACAGTTTCTTTAGAAAAGAAACATCTTCAGTACCAAACACTGTACTGTGTGAAATAAGTTAATTCGCTTCTAGGAATCAGTTTAATTTCTACGAAGACGGTTGATTGCAGCAAGTTCAAACTTTCCATGTTAATGTAATCTAAAAAGAATGCCAAGTTAGTAGATTCGCCTCATTTGTAAAGTAGTTTGTTGAGAAAACCAACATCTTCATTGCCAAACATTGTACTGTCTGAAATAAGCCCATTAGGTTCTAGGAATCAGTTGCTTTCCTACAAAGAAGGTTGAGTGCAGCAAGTTCAAACTTTCCTTGTTAATGTAATCTGAAAAGATGCACAACTTAGTAGATTGGCATCATTTATAAAGTAGTTTGTTGAGAAAACAAACATCTTCATTACCGAACACTGTACTTTGTGAAATGAGCTAGTTCGATTCTAGGAATCACTTGCTTTCCTACGAAGAACTTTGAGTGAAGCAAGTTCAAGCTTTCCTAGTTTGTATAATCTAACAATATGTATAAGTTAGTGGATTCGTGTCATTTCTAAAGTGGTTCCTTTAGAAAACAAACATCTTCAGTACTGAACACTGTACTGTGTGAAATAAATTAATTCGGTTCTAGGAATCAGTTTCCTTTCAACAAAGATAGTTGAGTGCAGCAAGTTCAAACTTTCCTTGTTAATGTAATCTAAAAAGATGGCCAAGTTAGCAGATTCACCTCATTTGTAAAGAAGTTTGTTGAAAAAATTAAAATCTTCATTGCGAACATTGTACTGTGTGTAAAAAGCTAATTCGGTTCTAGAATTCAGTTGCTTTCCTACAAAGACGGTTGAGTGCACAAAGTTCAAACTTTCCTTGTTAATGTAATCTAAGAAGATGCACAACTTAGTAGATTGGCCTCATTTCTAAAGTAGTTTCTTTAGAAAAGAAACATCTTCAGTACCAACACTGTACTGTGTGAAATAAGTTAATTAAGCTTCTAAGAATCAGTTTAATTTCTATGAAGAAGGTTGAGTGCAGCAAGTTCAAACTTTCCTAGTTTGTGTAATCTAACAAGATGTACAAGTTAGTGGATTCACCTCATTTCTAAAGTAGTTTGTTTAGAAAAGAAATATCTTCAGTACCGAACACTGTACTGTGTGAAATAAGTTCAAGCTCATTCAGTTCTAGAATTTAGGTGCTTTCCTACAAAGACCGTTGAATGCAGCAAGTTCAAACTTTCCTTGTTAATGTAATATAAAAAGGTGTCCAACTTAGTGGATTTGCCTCATTTCTAAAGCAGTGTCTTTAGAAAACAAACCTTCATTGCCAAACATTGTACTGTGTGAAATGAGCTAATTTGGTTCTAGGAATGAGTTTACTTTCTACGAAGATGGTTGAGTTTAGCAAGTTCAAACTTTCCTTGTTAATGTAATCTAAAAAGATGCACAAATTAGTGGAATCGCCTCATTTGTAAAGTAATTTCTTTAGAAAAGAAAGATCTTCAGTACCGAACACTGAACTGTGTGAAATGAATTAATTCGCTTCTAGGAATCAGTTTAATTTCTACGAAGATGGTTGAGTGCAGCAAGTTCAAACTTTCCTTGTTAATGTAAACTAAACAGATGGCCAAGTTAGTAGATTCACCTCATTTGTAAAGTAGCTTGTTGAGAAAACAAACATCTTCATTGACGAACATTGTACTGTGTGAAAAAAGCTAGTTCGGATCTAGAATTCAGTTGCTTTCCTACAAAGACGTTTGAGTGCAGCAAGTTCAAATATTCCTTGTTAATGTATTCTAAAAAGATGCACAACTTAGTGTATTCGCCTCATTTCTAAAGTAATTTCTTTAGAAAAGAAACATCTTCAGTACCGAACACTGTAATGTGTGAAATACGTTAATTCGCTTCTAGGAATCAGTTTAATTTCTACGAAGATGGTTGAGGGCAGCAAGTTCAAACTTTCCTTGTTAATGTAATCTGCAAAGATGGCCAAGTTAGTAGATTCACCTCATTTGTAAAGTAGTTTGTTGAGAAAACAAACATCTTCATTGCCGAACAATGTACTGTGTGAAAAAAGCTAATTTAGTTCTAGAAATCAGTTGCTTTCCTACAAAGACGGTTGAGTGCAGCAAGTTCAAACATTCCTTGTTAATGTATTGTAAAAAGATGCACAACTTAGTGGATTCTCCTCATTTCTAAAGTAATTCTTTAGAAAAGAAACATCTTCAGTACCGAACACTGTACTGTGTGAAATAAGTTAATTGGGTTCTAGGAATCAGTTTCCTTTCTACGAAGATGGTTGAGTTTAGCAAGTTCAAACTTTCCTTGTTAATGTAATCTAAAAAGATGTCCAAGCTAGTAGATTCGCCTCATTTTTAAAGTAGTTTCTTTAGAAAGCAAACCTTCATTGCCAAACATTGTACTGTGTGAAATGAGCTAATTCGGTTCTAGGAATCAGTTTACTTTCTACGAAGATGGTTGAGTTTAGCAAGTTCAAACTTTCCTTGTTAATGTAATCTAAAAAGATGTCCAAGTTAGTAGATTCGCCTCATTTCTAAAGTAGTTTCTTTAGAAAACAAATCTTCATTGCCAATTATTGTACTGTGTGAAATGAGCTAATTCGGTTGTAGGAATCAGTTTACTTTCTACGAAGACGTTTGAGTTTAGCAAGTTGAAACTTTCCTTGTTAATGTAATGTAAAAGATGTCCAAGTTAGTAGATTTGCCTCATTGGTAAAGTAGTCTGTTGAGAAAACAAACATCTTCATTGCCGAACATTGTACTGTGTGAAACAAAGCTAATTTAGTTCTAGAAATCATTTGCTTTCCTACAAAGACGGTTGAGTCCAGCAAGTTCAAACTTTCCTTGTTAATATAATCTAAAAAGATGCACAATGTATTAGATTGGCCTCATTTCAAAAGTAGTTTCTTTAGAAAAGAAACATCTTCAGTACTGTTTTAGTTTGAATATATGTCCCCCCAATATATTCAGTGTTTTACTTTATAGTTTGCATCTGCAATCACCTTGCTAGAGGCAAGGTCACTGCCCCCCCCCTTAAGGTGTGGTGATGGTTTGAGATTCCATTGTAAAGATATGCAAATGTGCCTAGCAGGAGTTCCTGAATTGTGTTGTGTGATCTTTTGGCTGTAGTTTTGCTCTGTGTGCTGTGGTGGCTGGTTGGCTTTTCTCTCTCTCGCCTGGTCCTGTGAAGGGCAAGCCGTTTCTCTTGCCATTATGGAACTTCCCCCTGGATCTGTAAGCTTCAATAAATAATATCCCTTCCTCCATAACTGTGCCTGGTCTGGAAGTTCATCTCAGCGAACCTGAAGCTGTCTGCAACAGTAAAGTGGTACCGAGGAGTGTGGGGTGAGTTGAACCAGACCATGTGGATGTTCATCTTTTGGAACCTGTGTTTTATAGGAATGGGCATGGACTTGGTGCTTGCAACTGAAGATGCCTTCTGGAGTGGTAAGCCAAGTTTTATGGACTATTCTGACGAGAGTTTGAGAATGCTAAGTGCAGATAGTATTGAACTTCGAGGCTTGGCTTATGAGCTTTCTAAGGGGAAGGAAAGACTGCAGAGGACTTTGTTGGAACTGGGCTACTGGCATAAGGGATGGCTACGTTCTGCTATCCAGGCCCAGAGTGTTTGATCAAGCTTAAATTTGTAATGGACTGATGTGCTTGGCTAAAGATATGGGACTGAGATTTTAAGATTTTAAGTTGAAAAACCTGAAGCAAGTTAAAAGTAGAGGCATTGAGACTGGTTTAGCTGCTATTGTCAAACACATTAGCAATCTTAAGGAAGGTGGAAGGAAGGTGGCCTGACTTGATTTACATTAAAACAATGGAGAGGATGCCTGAGGAAAGACTGTTAAAAATGCAAATTCTTGGAAAGAGCTGACTGGAGAAGGAACCTGCTTTTCAAGGCTGTGGTTTATTTCATCCCTGGATTAAGAATATGGCTGTGTCCTGCACACCTGGTATTAGTTTTGGAAGCAAGAAAAATGCATGGAGTGGTCATGAGTTGCACACGGTTCCAGGAGCCGCTGCTGAGATGCAGCATGAAGGCAGGGCATGAAGTCCCTGAGGAATAGGCTGGAAGAGCCTTTTGGAAGATGGACCGTGGTTTGCATGGAGACCTGAAGATGTTTTGGATATACCAGGACTGTGCAAAAGGGCTACCATGGAGTGCAGTGTTGGCCTAGGATCGAAGTTTTCCCTGGCAACTCTGCCCAGCTGGAGGGGTGGAATTGGAAAACATGGAGACTGTTAGTCTCTGGTTATATTGAACTTGAACTGCAGAAGTTTGATGACAGCTGATGGTGGTTGAGTTTGCATGTTATAGTCTCTCCTTGCTACGCCTTATACCACTTAAAATGTTTACTCTGTGCCTTTACATGTTGAAAGTTTTTAACTTGTTTGATTTTACAAGACTCACTATCTTAGGATGATCAAGACTGTGAGAACCTTTGAAATTGGACTGAGTACAATTTACAATGTGTGATAGTTATAAATCTATTGGGGGCCAGGAGCTAAATATATTGGGGGCCAGGGGCGGAATGTGGTAGTTTGAATATATGTCCCCCAATATATTCAGTGTTTTACTTTATAGTTTGCATCTGCAATCACCTTGCTAGAGGCAAGGTCACTGCCCCCCCTTAAGGTGTGGTGATGGTTTGAGATTCCATTGTAAAGATATGCAAATGTGCCTAGCAGGAGTTCCTGAAGTGTGCTGTGTGACCTTTTGGCTGTAGTTTTGCTCTGTGTGCTGTGGTGGCTGGTTGGCTTTTCTCTCTCTGGCCTGGTCCTGTGAAGGGCAAGCCGTTTCTCTTGCCATTATGGAAATTCCCCTGGATCTGTAAGCCTCAATAAATAATATCCCTTCCTCCATAACTGTGCCTGGTCTGGAAGTTCATCTCAGCGAACCTGAAGCTGTCTGCAACAAGTACCGAACACTGTACTGTGTGAAATAAGTTAATTCGCTTCTAGGAATCAGTTTAATTTCTACGAAGAAGGTTGAGTGCAGCAAGTTCAAATTTTCCTAGTTTGTGTAATCTAACAAGAAGTACAAGTTAGTGGATTAGCCTCATTTCTAATGTAGTTCCTTTAGAAAAGAAACATCTTCAGTACCAAACACTGTACTGTGTGAAATAAGTTAATTCAGTTCTAGGAATCAGTTTCCTTTCTACGAAGATGGTTGAGTTTAGCAAGTTCAAACTTTCCTTGTTACTGTAATCTAAAAAGATGTCCAAGTTAGTAGATTCGCCTCATTTTTAAAGTAGTTTCTTTAGAAAACAAACCTAAATTGCCAAACTTTGTACTGTGTGAAATGAGCTAATTCAGCTCTAGGAATCAGTTTACTTACAAGAAGATGGTTGAGTTTAGCAAGTTCAAAGTTTCCTTGTTAATGTGCTCTAAAAAGATGTCCAAGTTAGTAGATTTGCCTCATTGGTAAAGTAGTTTGTTGAGAAAACAAACATCTTCATGGCCGAACATTGTACTGTGTGAAAACAGCTAATTTAGTTCTAGAATTCAGTTGCTTTCCTACCAAGCAGGTTGAGTGCAGCCAGTTCAAACTTTCCTTGTTAATGTAATCTAAAAAGATGCACAACGTAGTAGTAGGGCCTCATTTCTAAAGTAGTTTCTTTATAAAAGAAACATCTTCAGTAGCGAACACTGTACTGTGTGAAATAAGTTAATTCGCTTCTAGGAATCAGTTTAATTTCGACGAAGAAGGTTGAGTGCAGCAAGTTCAAACTTTCCTAGTTTGTGTTATCTAACAAGATGTACAAGTTAGTGCATTCGCCTCATTTCTAAATTAGTTTCTTTAGAAAAGAAACATCTTCAGTACCGAACACTGTACTGTGTGAAATAAGGTAATTCGGTTCTAGGAATCAGTTTAATTTCTACGAAGATGGTTGAGTTCAGCAAGTTCAAACTTTCCTTGTTAATGTAATCTAAAAAGATGGCCAAGTTAGTAGATTCGCCTCATTTATAAAGTAGTTTGTTGAGAAAACAAACATCTTCATTGCCAAACATTGTACTGTGTGAAATGAGCTCATTCGATTCTAGGAATCAGTTGCTTTCCTACAAAGAAGGTTGAGTGCAGCAAGTTCAAACTTTCCTTGTTAATGTAATCTGAAAAGTTGCACAACTTAGTAGACTGGCCTCATTTCTAAAGTAGTTTGTTTACAAAACAAACATCTTCATTACCGAACACTGTTCTATGTGAAATAAGCTAGTTCCGTTCTAGGAATCACTTGCTTTCCTACGAAGAAGGTTGAGTGCAGCAAGTTCAAACTTTCCTAGTTTGTGTAATCTAACAAGATGTACAAGTTAGTGGATTCGCCTCATTTCTAAAGTAGTTTGTTTAGAAAACAAACATCTTCATTACCGAACACTATACTATTTGAAATGAGCTACTTCGGTTCTAGGAATTACTTGCTTTCCTACAAAAAAGGTGAGTGCAGCAAGTTCAAACGTTCCCAGTTTGTGTAATCTACCAAGATGTACAAGTTAGTGCATTCGCCTCATTTCTAAAGTAGTTTCTTTAGAAAAGAAACATCTTCAGTACTGAACACTGTACTGTGTGAAATAAGGTAAATCGGTTCTAGGAATCAGTTTAATTTCTATGAAGATGGTTGAGTGCAGCACGTTCAAAATTCCTTTGTTAATGTAATGTAAAAGGACGCACAACTTAGTAGATTGGCCTCATTTCTAAAGTAGTTTGTTTACAAAACAAACATATTGATGACCAAAGACTATACTATGTGAAATGATTTAGTTCGGTTCTAGGAATCACTTGCTTTCCTACGAAGAAGGATGAGTGCAGCAAATTCAAACTTTCCTCGTTTGTGTAATCTAACAAGATGTACAAGATAGTGGATTCGCATCGTTCCTAAAGTGGTTTCTTTAGAAAACAAACATCTACAGTACTGAACACTGTACTGTGTGAAAAAAGTTAATTCGGTTCTAGGAATCAGTTTACTTTCTACCAAGATGGTTGAGTGCAGCAAGTTCAAACTTTCCTTGTTAATGTAATCTAAAAAGATGGCCTAGTTAGCAGAGTCACGTCATTTCTAAAATAGTTTGTTGAGAAAATTAACATCTTTATAGCCGAACATTGTACTGTGTGAAATAAGCTCATTCGGTTCTAGGAATCACTTGCTTTCCTACAAAGAAGGTTGAGTGCAGCAAGTTCAAACTTACCTTGTTAATGTAATCTAAAAGTATGCACAACTTAGCAGATTGGCCTCATTTCTAAAGTAGTTTGTTTACAAAAGAAACATCTTCAGTACCGAACACTGTACTATGTGAAATGAGTTAATTAAACTTTCTAGGAATCAGTGTAATTTCTACGAAGAAGGTTGAGTGCAGCAAGTTCAAACTTTCCTAGTTTGTGTAATCTAACAAGATATAGAAGTTAGTGGATTTGCGTCACTTCTAAATTAGTTTCTTTAGAAAACAAGCATCTTCAGTACCGAACACTGTACTGTGTGAAATAAGTTAATTCGGTTCTAGGAATCAGTTTCACTTCTGCGAAGATGGTTGAGTTTAGCAAGTTCAAACTTTCCTTGTTAATGTAATCTAAAAAGATGTCCAAGTTAGTAGATTTGCCTCATTTCTAAAGTAGTTTCTTTAGAAAACAAACCTACATTGCCAAACTTTGTACTGTGTGAAATGAGCTAATTCGATTCTAGGAATCAGTTTACTTTCTACGAAGATGGTTGAGTTTAGCAAGTTCAAATTTTCCTTGTTAATGTGCTCTAAAAAGATGTCCAAGTTAGTAGATTTGCCTCATTGGTAAAGTAGTTTGTTGAGAAAACAAACATCTTCATTGCTGAACATTGTACTGTGTGAAAAAAGCTAATTTAGTTCTACAATTCAGTTGCTTTCCTACAAAGAAGGTTGAGTGCAGCCAGTTCAAACTTTCCTTGTTAATGTAATCTAAAAAGATGCACAACGTAGTAGATTGGCCTCATTTCTAAAGTAGTTTCTTTAGAAAAGAAACATCTTCAGTACCGAACACTGTACTGTGTGAAATAAGGTAATTCGGTTCTAGAAATCAGTTTAATTTCTACGAAGATAGTTGAGTGCAGCAGGTTCAAACTTTCCTTGTTAATGTAATGTAAAAAGATGGCCAAGTTAGAAGATTCGCCTCATTTGTAAAGTACTTTGTTGAGAAAACAAACATCTTCATTGCCAAACATTGTACTGTGTGAAATAAGCTCATTCGGTTCTAGGAATCAGTTGCTTTCCTACAAAGAAGGTTGAGTGCAGCAAGTTCAAACTTTCCTTATTAATGTATTCTGAAAAGTTGCACAACTTAGTAGATTGGCCTCATTTCTAAAGTAGTTTGTTTACAAAACAAACATCTTCATTACCGAACACTATACTATGTGAAATGAGCTAGTTCAGTTCTAGGAATCACTTGCTTTCCTACGAAGAAGGTTTAGTGCAGCAAGTTCAAACTTTCCTCGTTTTTGTAATCTAACAAGATTTACAAGTTAGTGGATTCGTGTCATTTCTAAAGTGGTTTCCTTATAAAACAAACATCTTCAATAGAGAACACTGTATTGTGTGAAATAAGTTAATTCTGTTCTAGGAATCTGTTTCCTTTCTACGAAGATCGTTGAGTGCAGCAAGTTCAAACTTTCCTTGTTAATGTACTCTAAAAAGATGGCTAAGCTAGCAGAGTCTCCTCATTTGTAAAGTTGTTTGTTGAGAAAATTAACATTTTTATTGCCGAACATTATACTGTGTGAAATAAGTTCATTCGGTTCTAGGAATCACTTGCTTTCCTACAAAGAAGGTTGAGTGCAACAAGTTCAAACTTTCCTTGTTAATGTAATCTAAAAAGATGCACAACTTAGTAGATTGCCCTCATTTCTAAAGTAGTTTGTTTAGAAAACAAACATCTTCATTACCCAACACTATACTTTGTGAAATGAGCTAGTTCAGTTCTAGGAATCACTTGCTTTCCTACGAAGAAGGTTTAGTGCAGCAAGTTCAAACTTTCCTCGTTTTTGTAATCTAACAAGATTTACAAGTTAGTGGATTCGCGTCGTTTCTAAAGTGGTTTCCTTATAAAACAAACATCTTCAATAGAGAACACTGTATTGTGTGAAATAAGTTAATTCTGTTCTAGGAATCTGTTTCCTTTCTACGAAGATGGTTGAGTGCAGCAAGTTCAAACTTTCCTTGTTAATGTACTCTAAAAAGATGGCTAAGCTAGCAGAGTCTCCTCATTTGGAAAGTTTTTTTTTGAGAAAATTAACATTTTTATTGCCGAACATTGTACTGTGTGAAATAAGTTCATTCGGTTCTAGGAATCACTTGCTTCCTACAAAGAAGGTTGAGTGCAACAAGTTCAAACTTTCCTTGTTAATGTAATCTAAAAAGATGCACAACTTAGTAGATTGGCCTCATTTCTAAAGTAGTTTCTTTAGAAAAGAAACATCTTCAGTACCGAACACTGTACTGTGTGAAATAAGCTAGTTCCGTTCTAGGAATCACTTGCTTTCCTACGAAGAAGGTTGAGTGCAGCAAGTTCAAACTTTCTTAGTTTGTGTAATCTAACAAGATGTACAAGTTAGTGGATGTGCCTCATTTCTAAAGTAGTTTCTTTAGTAAGGAAACATCTTCAGTACCGAACACTGTACTGTGTGAAATAAGTGAATTCGCTTCTAGGAATCAGTTTAATTTCTACGAAGATGGTTGAGTGCAGCAAGTTCAAACTTTCCTTGTTAATGTAATCTAAAAAGATGCACAACGTAGTAGATTGGCCTCATTTCTAAAGTAGTTTGTTTACAAAACAAACATCTTCATTACCGAACACTATACTTTGTGAAATGAGCTAGTTCAGTTCTAGGAATCACTTGCTTTCCTACGAAGAAGGTTTAGTGCAGCAAGTTCAAACTTTCCTCGTTTTTGTAATCTAACAAGATTTACAAGTTAGTGGATTCGCGTCGTTTCTAAAGTGGTTTCCTTATAAAACAAACATCTTCAATAGAGAACACTGTATTGTGTGAAATAAGTTAATTCTGTTCTAGGAATCTGTTTCCTTTCTACGAAGATGGTTGAGTGCAGCAAGTTCAAACTTTCCTTGTTAATGTACTCTAAAAAGATGGCTAAGCTAGCAGAGTCTCCTCATTTGGAAAGTTTTTTTTTGAGAAAATTAACATTTTTATTGCCGAACATTGTACTGTGTGAAATAAGTTCATTCGGTTCTAGGAATCACTTGCTTTCCTATGAAGAAGGTAGAGTGCAGCAAGTTCAAACTTTCCTTGTTAATGTAATCTAAAAAGATGGCCAAGTTAGCAGAGTCACCTCATTTGTAAAATAGTTTGTTGAGAAAATTAACATCTTTATTGCCGAACATTGTACTGTTTGAAATAAGCTCATTCGGTTCTATGAATCACGTGCTTTCCTACAAAGAAGGTTGAGTGCAGCAAGTTCAAACTTTCCTTGTTAATGTAATCTAAAAAGATGCACAACTTATTAGATTGGCCTCATTTCTAAAATAGTTTCTTTAGAAAAGAAACATCTTCAGTACCGAACACTGTACAGTGTGAAATAAGTTAATTCGCTTCTGGCAATCAGTTTAATTTCTCTAAGAAGGTTGAATGCACCAAGTTCAAACTTTCCTTGTTAATGTAATCTGAAAAGATGGCCAAGTTACAAGATTCGCCTCGTTTGTAAAGTACTTTGTTGAGAAAACAAACATCTTCATTGCCGAACATTGTACTGTGTGAACTAAGCTCATTCTGTTGTAGGACTCAGTTGCTTTCCTACAAAGAAGGGTGAGTGCAGCAAGTTCAAACTTTCCCTGTTAATGTAATCTAAAAACATGCACAACTTAGTAGATTGGCCTCATTTCTAAAGTAGTTTGTATAGAAAACAAACATCTTCATTACCGAACACTGTGCTATGTGAAATAAGCTAGTTCCGTTCTAGGAATCACTTGCTATCCTACGAAGAAGGTTGAGTGCAGCAAGTTCAAACTTCCCTAGTTTGTGTAATCTAACAATATGTACAAGTTAGTAGATTAGTCTCATTTCTAAAGTAGTTTATTTAGAAAAGAAATATCTTCAGTACCGAACACTGTACTGTGTGAAATAAGTGAATTCGCTTCTAGGAATCAGTTTAATTTCTACGAAGATGCTTGATTGCAGCAAGTTCAAACATTCCTTGTTAATGTAATCTAAAAAGGTGGCCAAGTTAGTACATTCGCCTCATTTGTAAAGTAGTTTGTTGAGAAAACAAACATCTTCATTGCCAAACATTGTACTGTGTGAAATAAGCGCATTTGGTTCTAGGAATCAGTTGCTTTCCTACAAAGAAGGTTGAGTGCAGCAAGTTCAAACTTTCCTTGTTAATGTAATCTGAAAAGATGTACAACTTAGTAGATTTACCTCATTTCTAAAGTAGTTTGTTTACAAAACAAACATCCTCATTACCGAACACTATACTATGTGAAATGAGCTAGTTCAGTTCCAGGAATCACTTGCTTTCCTACGAAGAAGGATGAGTGCAGCAAGTTCAAACTTTCCTCGTTTGTGTAATCTAACAAGATGTACAAGTTAGTGGATTCGCGTCGTTTCTAACGTGGTTTCTTTAGAAAACAAACATCTTCAGTACTGAACACTGTACTGTGTGAAATAAGTTAATTCGGTTCTAGGAATCAGTTTCCTTTCCATGAAGATGGTTGAGTGCAGCAAGTTCAAACTTTCCTTGTTAATGTAATGTAAAAAGATGGCCAAGTTAGCAGAGTCACCTCATTTGTAAAATAGTTTGTTGAGAAAATTAACATCTTTATAGCCCAACATTGTACTGTGTGAAATAAGCTCATTCTGTTCTAGGAATCACTTGCTTTCCTACAAAGAAGGTTGAGTGCAGCAAGTTCAAACTTTCCTTATTAATGTAATCTTAAAAGATGCACAAACTTAGTAGATTGGCCTCATTTCTAAAGTAGTTTGATTAGAAAAGAAACATATTCAGTACCGAACACTGTACTGTGTGAAATAAGTTAATTCAGCTTCTAGGAATCAGTTTAATTTCTACGAAGATGGTTGAGTGCAGCTAGTTCAAACTTTCCTTGTTAATATAATCTAAAAAGATGGCCAAGTTAGTAGATTCGCCTCATTTGTAAAGTACTTTGTTGAGAAAACAAAGATCTTCATTGCCAAACATTGTACTGTGTAAAATAAGCTCATTTAGTATTAGGAATCAGTTACTTTCCTATAAAGAAGGTTGAGTGCAGCAAGTTCAAACTTTCCTTGTTAATGTAATCCGAAAAGATGCACAACTTAGTAGATTGGCCTCATTTCTAAAGTAGTTTGTTTACAAAACAAACATCTTCATTACCGTACACTATACTATGTGAAATGAGCTAGTTCGGTTCTAGGAATCACTTGCTTTCCTACGAATAAGGTTGAGTGGAGCAAGTTCAAACTTTCCTAGTTTGTGTAATCTAACAAGATATACAAGTTAGTGCATTCGCCTCATTTCTAAAGTAGTTTCTTTAGAAAAGAAACATCTTCAGTACTGAACACTGTACTGTGTGAAATAAGGTAAATCGGTTCTAGGAATCAGTTTAATTTCTAATAAGATGGTTGAGTGCAGCAAGTTCAAACTTTCCTTGTTAATGTAATCTAAAAAGATGCACAACTTAGTAGATTGGCCTCATTCCTAAAGTAGTTTGTTTACAAAACAAACATCTTCATTACTGAAGACTATACTATGTGAAATGAGCTAGGTCGGTTCTAGGAATCACTTGCTTTCCTATGAAGAAGGATGAGTGCAGCAAATTCAAACTTTCCTCGTTTGTGTAATCTAACAAGATGCACAAGTTAGTGGATTCACCTCATTTCTAAAGTAGTTTCTTTAGAAAAGAAACATCTTCAGTACCGAACACTGTACTGTGTGAAGTAAGTGAATTTGCTTCTAGGAATCAGTTTCCTTTCTACCAAGATGGTTGAGTGCAGCAAGTTGAAACTTTCCTTGTTAATGTAATCTAAGAAAATGGCCAAGTTAGTAGATTCGCCTCATTTGTAAAATAGTTTGTTGAGAAAATTAACATCTTTATTGCCGAACATTGTACTGAGTGAAATAAGCTCATTTGGTTCTAGGAATCAGTTGCTTTCCTACAAAGAAGGTTGAGTGCAGCAAGTTTAAACTTTCCTTGTTAATGGAATCTAAAAAGATGCACAACTTAGTAGATTGGCCCCATTTCTAATGTAGTTTCTTTAGAAAAGAAACATCTTCAGTACCGAACACTGTACTGTGTGAAATGAGTTAATTCGCTTCTAGGAATCAGGTTAATTTCTACGAAGATGGTTGAGTGCAGCATGTTCATACTTTCCTAGTTTGTGTAATCTAACAAGATGTACAAGTTACTTGATTGGCGTCATTTCTAAATTAGTTTCTTTAGAAAACAAACATCTTCAGTACCGAACACTGTACTTGTGTGAAATAAGTTAATTCGGTTCTATGAATCAGTTTCCTTTCTACGAAGATGGTTGAGTTTAGCAAGTTCAAACTTTCCTTGTTAAGGTAATCTAAAAAGATGTCCAAGTTAGTAGATTGGCCTCATTTCTAAAGTAGTTTCTTTAGAAAACAAACCTAAATTGCCAAACTTTGTACTGTGTGAAATGAGCTAACTCGGTTCTAGGAATCAGGTTACTTTCTCCGAAGATGGTTGAGTTTAGCACGTTCAAACTTTCCTTGTTAATGTGCTCTAAAAAGATGTCCAAGTTAGTAGATTTGCATCATTGGTAAAGTAGTTTGTTGAGACAACAAACATCTTCATTGCCGAACATTGTACTGTGTGAAAAAAGCTAATTTAGTTCTAGAATTCAGTTGCTTTCCTATGAAGAAGGTTGAGTGCAGCCAGTTCAAACTTTCCTTGTTAATGTAATCTAAAAAGATGCACAACGTAGTAGATTGGCCTCATTTCTAAAGTAGTTTCTTTAGAAAAGAAACATCTTCAGGACCGAACACTGTACTGTGTGAAAAGAGTTAATTCGCTTCTAGGAATCAGTTTAATTTATACGAAGATGGTTGAGTGCAGCAAGTTCAAACTTTCCTAGTTTGTGTAATCTAACAAGATGTACAAGTTAGTGCATTCGCCTCATTTCTAAAGTAGTTTCTTTAGAAAAGAAACATCTTCAGTATCGAACACTGTTCTGTGTGAAATAAGGTAATTCGGTTCTAGGAATCAGTTGCTTTCCTACAAAGAAGGTTGAGAGCAGCAAGTTCAAACTTTCCTTGTTAATGTAATCTAATAAGATGCACAACGTAGTAGATTGGCCTCATTTCTAAAGTAGTTTGTTTAGAAAACAAACATCTTCATTACCGAACACTGTACTATGTGAAATAAGCTAATTCCGTTCTAGGAATCACTTGCTTTCCTACGAAGAAGGTTCAGTGCAGCATGGTCAAACTTTCCTAGTTTGTGTAATCTAACATGATGTACAAGTTAGTGGATTCACCTCATTTCTAAAGTAGTTTCTTTAGAGAAGAAACATCTTCAGTACCGAACACTGTATTGTGTGAAATAAGTAAAATCACTTCTAGGAATCAGTTTAATTTCTACGAAGATGGTTGAGTGCAGCAAGTTCAAACTTTCCTTGTTAATGTAATCTAAAAAGATGGCCAAGTTAGTAGATTCGTCTCATTTGTAAAGTACTTTGTTGAGAAAACAAACATCTTCATTTCGGAATATTGTACTGTATGAAATAAGCTCATTCATTTCTAGGAGTCAGTTGCTTTCCTACAAAGTAGGTTGAGTGAAGCAAGTTCAAACTTTCCTTGTTAATGTAATCTGAAAAGATGCACAACGTAGTAGATTGGCCTCATTTCTAAAGTAGTTTGTTTACAAAACAAATATCTTCATTACCGAAAACTATACTATGTGAAATGAGCTAGTTCGGTTCTAGGAATCACTTGCTTTCCTATGAAGAAGGTTGAGTGCAGCAAGTTCAAACTTTCCTAGTTTGTGTAATCTAACAAGATGTACAAGTTAGTGCATTCGCCTCATTTCTAAAGTAGTTTCTGTAGAAAAGAAACATCTTCAGTACTGAACACTGTACTGTGTGAAATAAGGTAAATCGGTTCTAGGAATCAATTTAATTTCTACGAAGAGGGTTGAGTGCAGCAAGTTCAAACTTTCCTTGTTAATTTAATCTAAAAAGATGCACAACTTAGTAGATTGGCCTCATTTCTAAAGTAGTTTGTTTGCAAAACAAACATCTTCATTACCGAACACTATACTATGTGAAATGAGTTAGTTCGGTTCTAAGATTCACATGCTTTCCTACGAAGAAGGATGAGTGCCGCAAATTCAAACTTTCCTGGTTTGTGTAATCTAACAAGAAGTACAAGGTAGTGGATTTGCGTCGTTTCTAAAGTGGTTTCTTTAGAAAACAAACATCGTCCGTACTGAACACTGTACTGTGTGAAATAAGTTTATTTGGTTCTAGGAATCAGTTGCTTTCCTACAAAGAAGGGTGAGTGCAGCAAGTACAAACTTTCGTTGTTAATGTAATCTGAAAAGTTGCAAAACTTAGTAGATTGGCCTCATTTCTAAAGAAGTTTGTTTACAAAACAAACATCTTCATTACCGAACACTATACTATGTGAAATGAGCTAGTTCGGTTCTAGGAATCACTTGCTTTCCTAGGAAGAAGGTTGAGTGCAGCAAGTTCAACCTTTCCTCGTTTGTGTAATCTAACAAGATTTACAAGTTAGTGGATTCGCTTCGTTTCTAAAGTGGTTTCCTTATAAAACAAACATCTTCAGTTGTGAACACTGTACTGTGTGAAATAAGTTAATTCGGTTCTAGGCATCAGTTTCCTTTCTACGAAGATGGTTGAGTGCAGCAAGTTCAAACTTTCCTTGTTAATGTAATATAAAAAGATGGCCAAGTTAGCAGAGTCACCTCATTTGTAAAGTAGTTTGTTGAGAAAATTAACATCTTTATTGCCGAACATTGTACTCTGTGAAATAAGCTCATTCGGTTATAGGAATCACTTGCTTTCCTACAAAGAAGGTTGAGTGCAGCAAGTTCAAACTTTACTTGTTAATGTAATCTGAAAAGATGCACAACTTAGTAGATTGGCCTCATTTCAAAAGTAGTTTGTTTAGAAAAGAAACATCTTCAGTACCGAACACTGTACTGTGTGAAATGAGTTAATTCGCTTCTAGGAATCAGTTTAATTTCTACGAAGATGGTTGAGTGTAGCAAGTTCAAACTTTCCTAGTTTGTGTAATCTAACAAGATGTACAAGTTAGTGGATTTGCGTCATTTCTAAATTAGTTTCTTTAGAAAACAAGCATCTTCAGTACCGAACACTGTACTGTGTGAAATAAGTTAATTCGGTTCTAGGAATCAGTTTACTTTCTACGAAGATGGTTGAGTTTAGCAAGTTCAAACTTTCTTGTTATTGTGCTCTAAAAAGATGTCCAAGTTAGTAGATTTGCCTCATTGGTAAAGTAGTTTGTTGAGAAAACAAACATCTTCATTGCCGAACATTGTACTGTGTGAAAAAAGCTAATTTAGTTCTAGAATTCAGGTGCTTTCCTACAAAGGAGGTTGAGTACACTCAGTTCAAACTTTCCTTGTTAATGTAATCTAAAAAGGTGCACAACTTAGTAGATTGGCCTCATTTCTAAAGTAGTTTCTTTAGAAAAGAAACATCTTCAGTACCGAACACTGTACTGTGTAAAATAACTTAATTCGCTTCTAGTAATCAGTTTAATTTCTACGAAGACGGTTGAGTGCAGCAAGTTCAAACTTTCCTTGTTCATGTAATCTAAAAAGATGGCCAAATTCGAAGATTCACCTCATTTTAAGGTACTTTGTTGAGAAAACAAACATCTTCATTGCCGAACATTGTACTGTGTGAAATAAGCTCATTCGGTTCTAGGAATCAGTTGCTTTCCTACAAAGAAGGTTGAGTGCAGCAAGTTCAAACTTTCCTTGTTAATGTAATCTAAAAAGATGCACAACTTAGTAGATTGACCTCATTTCTAAAGTAGTTTGTTTACAAAACAAACATCGTCAATACCGAACACTATACTATGTGAAATGAGCTAGTTCGGTTCTAGGAATCACTTGCTTTCCTAGGAAGAAGGTTGAGTGCAGCAAGTTCAAACTTTCCTCGTTTGTGTAATCTAACAAGAAGTACAAGTTAGTGGATTCATGTCGTTTCTAAAGTGGTTTCTATAGAAAACAAACATCTTCAGTAATGAACAATGTACTGTGTGAAATAAGTTAATTCGGTTCTAGGAATCAGTTTCCTTTCTACGAAGATGGTTGAGTGGAGCAAGTTCAAACTTTCCTTGTTAATGTAATCTAAAAAGATGGCCAAGTTAGTAGATTCGACTCATTTGTAAAGTAGTTTGTTGAGAAATCAAACATCTTCATTGCCAAACATTGTACTATGTGAAATAAGCTCATTCGGTTATGGAATCAGTTGCTTTCCTACAAAGAAGGTTGAGTGCAGCAAGTTCACACTTTCTTTGTTAATGGAATCTAAAAAGATGCACAACTTAGTAGATTGACCTCATTTCTAAAGTAGTTTCTTGAGAAAAGAAACATGTTCAGTACCGAACACTGTACTGTGTGAAATGAGTTAATTCGCTTCTAGGAAAAAGGTTTAATTTCTACGAAGATGGTTGAGGGCAGGAAGTTCAAACTTTCCTAATTTGTGTAATCTAACAAGATGTACAAGTTACTGGATTCGCGTCATTTCTAAATTAGTTTCTTTAGAAAACAAACATCTTCAGTACCGAACACTGTACTGTGTGAAATAAGTTAATTTGGTTCTAGGAATCAGTTTCCTTTCTACGAACATGGTTGAGTTTAGCAAGTTCAAACTTTCCTTGTTAATGTAATCTAAAAAGATGTCCAACTTAGTAGATTCGCCTCATTTCTAACGTAGTTTCTTTAGAAAACAAACCTAAATTGCCAAACTTTGTACTGTGTGACATGAGCTAATTCGGTTCTAGGAATCAGTTTACTTTCTACGAAGATGGTTGAGTTTAGCAAGTTTAAACTTTCCTTGTTAATGTGCTCTAAAAAGATGTCCAAGTTAGTAGATTTGCCTCATTGGTAAAGTAGTTTGTTGAGAAAACAAACATCTTCATGGAGAACATTGTAGTGTGTCTAAAAAGCTAATTCGGTTCTAGAATACAGTTGCTTTCCTACAAAGAAGGTTGAGTGCAGCCAGTTCAAACTTTCCTTTTTAATGTAATCTAAAAAGATGCACAACGTAGTAGATTGGCCTCATTTCTAAAGTAGTTTCTTTAGAAAAGAAACATCTTCAGTACTGAACACTGTACTGTGTGAAATAAGTTAATTCGCTTCTAGGAATCAGTTTAATTTCTACGAAGAATGTTGAGTGCAGCAAGTTCAAACATTCCTAGTTTGTGTAATCTAACAAGATGTCCAAGTTAGTGCATTCGCCTCATTTCTAAAGTAGTTTCTTTAGAAAAGAAACATCTTCAGTTCCGAACACTGTACTGTGTGAAATAAGGTAATTCGGTTCTAGGAATCACTTTAATTTCTCTCTGAAGATGGTTGAGTGCAGCAAGTTCAAACTTTCCTTGTTAATGTAATCTAAAAAGATGCACGACTTAGTAGATTGGCCTCATTTTAAAAGTAGTTTGTTTACAAAAAAAGATCTTCATTACCGAACACTATACTATGTGAAATGAGCTAGTTCGGTTCTAGGAATCACTTGCTTTCCTACGAAGAAGGTTGAGTGCAGCAAGTTCAAACTTTCCTCGTTTGTGTAATCTAACAAGATGAACAAGTTAGTGGATTCGCGTCGTTTCTAGAGTGGTTTCTTTAGAAAACAAACATCTTCAGTACTGAACACTGTACTGTGTGAAATAAGTTAATTCGGTTCTAGAAATGTTTGCTTTCAAGGAAGATGGTTGAGTGCAACATGTTCAAACTTTCCTTGTTAATGTAATCTAAAAAGATGGCCAAGTTAGCAGAGTCACCTCATTTGTAAAATAGTTTGTTGAGAAAATTAACATCTTTATTGCCAAACATTGTACTGTGTGAAATAAACTCATTCGGTTCTAGGAATCACTAGCTTTCATACAAAGAAGGTTGAGTGCAACAAGTTCAAACTTCCCTTGTTAATGTAATCTAAAAAGATGCACAACTTAGTAGATTGGCCTCATTTCTAAAGTAGTTTCTTTAGAAAAGAAACATCTCCAGTACCGAACACTGTACTGTGTGAAATAAGTAATTCGCTTCTAGGAATCAGTTTAATTTCTACAAAGACGGTTGAGTGCAGCAAGTTCAAACTTTCCTTGTTAATGTAATCTAAAAAGATGGCCAAGTTAGAAGATTCACCTCATTTTAAAGTACTTTGTTGAGAAAACAAACATCTTCATTGCCGAACATTGTACTGTGTGAAATAAGCTTATTCGGTTATAGGAATCAGTTGCTTTCCTACAAAGAAGGTTGAGTGCAGCAAGTTCAAACTTTCCTTGTTAATGTAATCTAAAAAGATGCACAACTTAGTAGATTGCCCTCATTTCTAAAGTAGTTTCTTTAGAAAAGAAACTTCTTCAGTACCGAACAATGTACAGTGTGAAATAAGTTAATTCGCTTCTAGGAACAAGTTTAATTTGTACGAAGAAGGTTGAGTGCAGCAAGTTCAAACTTTCCTTGTTAATGTAATCTAAAAAGATGCACAACTTAGTAGATTGGCCTCATTTCTAAAGTAGTTTGTTTACAAAACAAACATCTTCATTACCGAACACTATACTGTGTGAAATGAGCTAGTTCGGTTCTAGGAATCACTTGCTTTCCTAGGAAGAAGGTTGAGTGCAGCAAGTTCAAACTTTCCTCGTTTGTGTAATCTAACAAGATTTACAAGTTAGTGGATTCGTGTCGTATCTAAAGTGGTTTCCTTATAAAACAAACATCTTCAGTAGAGAACACTGTACTGTGTGAAATAAGTTAATTCGGTTCTAGGAATCAGTTTCCTTTCTACGAAGATGGTTGAGTGCAGCAAGTTCAAACTTTCCTTGTTAATGTAATCTAAAAAGATGGCCAAGTTAGCAGAGTCACCTCATTTGTAAAGTAGTTTGTTGAGAAAATTAACATCTTTATTGCCGAACATTGTACTGTGTAAAATAAGCTCATTTGGTTCTAGGAATCACTTGCTTTCCTACAAAGAAGGTTGAGTGCAGCAAGTTCAAACATTCCTTGTTATTATACTCTGAAAAGATGTACAACATAGGAGATTGGCCTCATTTCTAAACTAGTTTGTTTAGAAAAGAAACATCTTCAGTCCCAAACACTGTACTGTGTGAAATGAGTTAATTTCGCTTCTAGGAATCAGTTTAATTTCTACGAAGAAGGTTGAGTGCAGCAAGTTCAAACTTTCCCTGTTTGTGTAATCTAACAAGACTTACAAATTAGTGGATTCACATCGTTACTAAATTAGTTTCTTTAGAAAACAAACATCTTCAGTACCGAACACTGTACTGTGTGAAATAAGTTAATTCGGTTCTAGGAATCAGTTTCCTTTCTACGAAGATGTTTGAGTTTAGCAAGTTCAAACTTTCCTTGTTAAGGTAATCTAAAAAGATGTCCAAGTTAGTAGGTTGGCCTCATTTCTAAAGTAGTTTCTTTAGAAAACAAACCTAAATGGCCAAACTTTGTACTGTGTGAAATGAGCTAATTTGGTTCTAGGAATCAGTTTACTTTCTACGAAGATGGTTGAGTTTAGCAAGTTCAAACATTCCTTGTTAATGTGCTCTAAAAAGATGTCCAAGGTAGTAGATTTGCCTCATTGGTAAAGTAGTTTGTTGAGAAAACAAACATCTTCATTGCCGAACATTGTACTGTGTGAAAAAAGCTAATTTAGTTCTAGAATTCAGTTGCTTTCCTACAAAGAAGGTTGAGTGCAGCCAGTTCAAACTTTCCTTGTTAATGTAATCTAAAAAGATGCACAACTTAGTAGATTGGCCTCATTTCTAAAGTAGTTTCTTTAGAAAAGAAACATCTTCAGTACCGAACACTGTACTGTGTGAAATAAGTTAATTCGCTTCTAGGAATCAGTTTCCTTTCTACGAAGATGGTTGAGTGGAGCAAGTTCAAACTTTCCTTGTTAATGTAATCTAAAAAGATGGCCAAGTTAGTAGATTCGACTCATTTGTAAAGTAGTTTGTTGAGAAATCAAACATCTTCTTTGCCAAACATTGTACTGTGTGAAATAAGCTCATTCGGTTCTAGGAATCAGTTTCTTTCCTACAAAGAAGGTTGAGTGCAGCAAGTTCACACTTTCCTTGTTAATGGAATCTAAAAAGATGCACAACTTAGTAGATTGACCTCATTTCTAAAGTAGTTTCTTAAGAAAAGAAACATCTTCAGTTCCGAACACTGTACTGTGTGAAATGAGTTAATTCGCTTCTAGGAAAAAGGTTTAATTTCTACGAAGATGGTTGAGTGCAGGAAGTTCAAACTTTCCTAGTTTGTCTAATCTAACACGATGTACAAGTTAGTGGATTCGCCTCATTTCTAAAGTAGTTTTTTAGAAAACAAACATCTTCAGTACCGAACACTGTACTGTGTGAAATAAGTTAATTCGGTTCTAGGAATCAGTTTCCTTTCGATGAAGATGGTTGAGTTTAGCAAGTTCAAACTTTCCTTGTTAATGTAATCTAAAAAGATGTGCAAGTTAGTAGATTCGCCTCATTTCTAAAGTAGTTTCTTTAGAAAACAAACCTAAATTGCCAAACTTTGTACTGTGTGAAATGAGCTAATTCGGTTCTAGGAATCAGTTTACTTTCTACGAAGATGGTTGAGTTTAGCAAGTTTAAACGTTCCTTGTTAATGTGCTCTAAAAAGATGTCCAAGTTAGTAGATTTGCCTCATTGGTAAAATAGTTTGTTGAGAAAACAAACATCTTCATGGAGAACATTGTAGTGTGTGTAAAAAGCTAATTCGGTTCTAGAATTCAGTTGCTTTCCTACAAAGAAGGTTGAGTGCAGCCAGTTCAAACTTTCCTTCCTAATGTAATCTAAAAAGATGCACAACTTAGTAGACTGGCCTCATTTCTAAAGTAGTTTCTTTAGAAAAGAAACATCTTCAGTACCAAACACTGTACTGTGTGAAATAAGTTAATTTGCTTCTAGGAATCAGTTTCCTTTCTACAAAGATGGTTGAGTGGAGCAAGTTCAAACTTTCCTTGTTAATGTAATCTAAAAAGATGGCCAACTTAGTAGATTCGACTCATTTGTAAAGTAGTTTGTTGAGAAATCAAACATCTTCATTGCCAAACATTGTACTGTGTGAAATAAGCTCATTCGGTTCTAGGAATCAGTTGCTTTCCTACAAAGAAGGTTGAGTGCAGCAAGTTCACACTTTCCTTGTTAATGGAATCTAAAAAGATGCACAACTTAGTAGATTAACCTCATTTCTAAATTAGTTTCTTAAGAAAAGAAACATCTTCAGTACCGAACACTGTACTGTGTGAAATAAGTGAATTCGCTTCTAGGAATCACTTGCTTTCCTACAAAGAAGGTTGAGTGCAGCCAGTTCAACTTTCCTTTTTAATGTAATCTAAAAAGATGCACAACGTAGTAGATTGGCCTCATTTCTAAAGTAGTTTCTTTAGAAAAGAAACATCTTCAGTACCGAACACTGTACTGTGTGAAATAAGTTAATTCGCTTCTAGGAATCAGTTTAATTTCTATGAAGAAGTTTGAGTGCAGCAAGTTCAAACATTCCTCGTTGTGTAATCCAACAAGATGTACAAGTTAGTGGATTCGCATCGTTTCTATAGTGGTTTCTTTAGAAAACAAACATCTTCAGTACTGAACACTGTACTGTGTGAAATAAGTTAATTTGTTTCTAGGAATGTTTGCTTTCTAGGAAGAGGGTTGAGTGCAATAAGTTCAAACTTTCTTTGTTAATGTAATCTAAAAAGATGGCCAAGTTAGCAGAGTCACCTCATTTGTAAAATAGTTTGTTGAGAAAATTAAAATCTTTATTGCCGAACATTGTACTGTGTGAAATAAACTCATTCGGTTCTAGGAATCACTAGCTTTCATACAAAGAAGGTTGAGTGCAACAAGTTCAAACTTTCCTTGTTAATGTAATCTAAAAAGATGCACAACTTAGTAGATTGGCCTCATTTCTAAAGTAGTTTCTTTAGAAAAGAAACATCTCCAGTACCGAACACTGTACTGTGTGAAATAAGTAATTCGCTTCTAGGAATCAGTTTAATTTCTACAAAGACGGTTGAGTGCAGCAAGTTCAAACTTTCCTTGTTAATGTAATCTAAAAAGATGGCCAAGTTAGAAGATTGGCCTCATTTTAAAGTACTTTGTTGAGAAAACAAACATCTTCATTGCCGAACATTGTACTGTGTGAAATAAGCTTATTCGGTTCTAGATATCACTTGCTTTCCTACGAAGAAGGTTGAGTGCAGCAAGTTCAAACTTTCCTCGTTTGTGTAATCTAAGAAGAAGTACAAGTTAGTGGATTCGCGTCATTCCTAAAGTGGTTTCTTTAGAAAGCAAACATCTTCAGTACTGAACACTGTACTGTGTGAAATAGTTAATTCGGTTCTAGGAATCATTTTCCTTTGTATGAAGATGGATGAGTGCAGAAAGTTCAAACTTTCCTTGTTAATGTAATCTAAAAAGATGGCCATGTTTGTAGATTCGCCTCATTTGTAAAGTAGTTTGTTGAGAAAGCAAACATCTTCATTGCCAAACATTGTACTGTGTGAAATAAGCTCATTCGGTTCTAGGAATCAGTTGCTTTCCTACAAAGAAGGTTGAGTGAAGCAAGTTCAAACTTTCCTTGTTAATGTAATCTGAAAAGTTGCACAACTTAGTAGATTGGCCTCATTTCTAAAGTAGTTAGTTTACAAAACAAACATCTTCATTACCGAACACTATACTATGTGAAATGAGCTAGTTTGGTTCTAGGAATCACTTGCTTTCCTAGGAAGAAGGTTGAGTGCAGCAAGTTCAAACTTCCCTTGTTTGTGTAATCTAACAAGATTTATAAGTTAGTGGATTCGCGTCGTTTCTAAAGTGGTTTCCTTATAAAACAAACATCTTCAGTAGAGAACACTGTACTGTGTGAAATAAGTTAATTCGCTTCTAGGAATCAGTTTCCTTTCTACGAAGATGGTTGAGTGGAGCAAGTTCAAACTTTCCTTGTTAATGTAATCTAAAAAGATGGCCAAGTTAGTAGATTCGACTCATTTGTAAAGTAGTTTGTTGAGAAATCAAACATCTTCTTTGCCAAACATTGTACTGTGTGAAATAAGCTCATTCGGTTCTAGGAATCAGTTTCTTTCCTACAAAGAAGGTTGAGTGCAGCAAGTTCACACTTTCCTTGTTAATGGAATCTAAAAAGATGCACAACTTAGTAGATTGACCTCATTTCTAAAGTAGTTTCTTAAGAAAAGAAACATCTTCAGTTCCGAACACTGTACTGTGTGAAATGAGTTAATTCGCTTCTAGGAAAAAGTTTAATTTCTACGAAGATGGTTGAGTGCAGGAAGTTCAAACTTTCCTAGTTTGTGTAATCTAACACGATGTACAAGTTAGTGGATTCGCCTCATTTCTAAATTAGTTTCTTTAGAAAACAAACATCTTCAGTACCGAACACTGTACTGTGTGAAATAAGTTAATTCGGTTCTAGGAATCAGTTTCCTTTCGATGAAGATGGTTGAGTTTAGCAAGTTCAAACTTTCCTTGTTAATGTAATCTAAAAAGATGTCCAAGTAAATAGATTCGCCTCATTTCTAAAGTAGTTTCTTTAGAAAACAAACCTAAATTGCCAAACTTTGTACTGTGTGAAATGAGCTAATTCGGTTCTAGGAATCAGTTTACTTTCTACGAAGATGGTTGAGTTTAGCAAGTTTAAACGTTCCTTGTTAATGTGCTCTAAAAAGATGTCCAAGTTAGTAGATTTGCCTCATTGGTAAAATAGTTTGTTGAGAAAACAAACATCTTCATGGAGAACATTGTAGTGTGTGTAAAAAGCTAATTCGGTTCTAGAATTCAGTTGCTTTCCTACAAAGAAGGTTGAGTGCAGCCAGTTCAAACTTTCCTTCCTAATGTAATCTAAAAAGATGCACAACTTAGTAGATTGGCCTCATTTCTAAAGTAGTTTCTTTAGAAAAGAAACATCTTCAGTACCAAACACTGTACTGTGTGAAATAAGTTAATTTGCTTCTAGGAATCAGTTTCCTTTCTACAAAGATGGTTGAGTGGAGCAAGTTCAAACTTTCCTTGTTAATGTAATCTAAAAAGATGGCCAACTTAGTAGATTCGACTCATTTGTAAAGTAGTTTGTTGAGAAATCAAACATCTTCATAGCCAAACATTGTACTGTGTGAAATAAGCTCATTCGGTTCTAGGAATCAGTTGCTTTCCTACAAAGAAGGTTGAGTGCAGCAAGTTCACACTTTCCTTGTTAATGGAATCTAAAAAGATGCACAACTTAGTAGATTAACCTCATTTCTAAAGTAGTTTCTTAAGAAAAGAAACATCTTCAGTACCGAACACTGTACTGTGTGAAATAAGTGAATTCGCTTCTAGGAATCACTTGCTTTCCTACAAAGAAGGTTGAGTGCAGCCAGTTCAACTTTCCTTTTTAATGTAATCTAAAAAGATGCACAACGTAGTAGATTGGCCTCATTTCTAAAGTAGTTTCTTTAGAAAAGAAACATCTTCAGTACCAAACACTGTACTGTGTGAAATAAGTTAATTAAGCTCTAGGAATCAGTTTAATTTCTATGAAGAAGTTTGAGTGCAGCAAGTTCAAACATTCCTCGTTGTGTAATCCAACAAGATGTACAAGTTAGTGGATTCGCATCGTTTCTATAGTGGTTTCTTTAGAAAAAAAACATCTTCAGTACTGAACACTGTACTGTGTGAAATAAGTTAATTTGGTTCTAGGAATGTTTGCTTTCTAGGAAGAGGGTTGAGTGCAACAAGTTCAAACATTCTTTGTTAATGTAATCTAAAAAGATGGCCAAGTTAGCAGAGTCACCTCATTTGTAAAATAGTTTGTTGAGAAAATTAAAATCTTTATTGCCGAACATTGTACTGTGTGAAATAATCTCATGCGGTTCTAGGAATCACTAGCTTTCATACAAAGAAGGTTGAGTGCAACAAGTTCAAACTTTCCTTGTTAATGTAATCTAAAAAGATGCACAACTTAGTAGATTGGCCTCATTTCTAAAGTAGTTTCTTTAGAAAAGAAACATCTCCAGTACCGAACACTGTACTGTGTGAAATAAGTAATTCGCTTCTAGGAATCAGTTTAATTTCTACAAAGACGGTTGAGTGCAGCAAGTTCAAACTTTCCTTGTTAATGTAATCTAAAAAGATGGCCAAGTTAGTAGATTCTACTCATTTGTAAAGTAGTTTGTTGAGAAATCAAACATCTTCATTGCCAAACATTGTACTATGTGAAATAAGCTCATTCGGTTATGGAATCAGTTGCTTTCCTACAAAGAAGGTTGAGTGCAGCAAGTTCACACTTTCCTTGTTAATGGAATCTAAAAAGATGCACAACTTAGTAGATTGACCTCATTTCTAAAGTAGTTTCTTGAGAAAAGAAACATCTTCAGTACCGAACACTGTACTGTGTGAAATGAGTTAATTCGCTTCTAGGAAAAAGGTTTAATTTCTACGAAGATGGTTGAGGGCAGGAAGTTCAAACTTTCCTAATTTGTGTAATCTAACAAGATGTACAAGTTACTGGATTCGCCTCATTTCTAAATTAGTTTCTTTAGAAAACAAACATCTTCAGTACCGAACACTGTACTGTGTGAAATAAGTTAATTTGGTTCTAGGAATCAGTTTCCTTTCTACGAACATGGTTGAGTTTAGCAAGTTCAAACTTTCCTTGTTAATGTAATCTAAAAAGATGTCCAACTTAGTAGATTCGCCTCATTTCTAACGTAGTTTCTTTAGAAAACAAACCTAAATTGCCAAACTTTGTACTGTGTGACATGAGCTAATTCGGTTCTAGGAATCAGTTTACTTTCTACGAAGATGGTTGAGTTTAGCAAGTTTAAACTTTCCTTGTTAATGTGCTCTAAAAAGATGTCCAAGTTAGTAGACTTGCCTCATTGGTAAAGTAGTTTGTTGAGAAAACAAACATCTTCATGGAGAACATTGTAGTGTGTCTAAAAAGCTAATTCGGTTCTAGAATTCAGTTGCTTTCCTACAAAGAAGGTTGAGTGCAGCCAGTTCAAACTTTCCTTTTTAATGTAATCTAAAAAGATGCACAACGTAGTAGATTGGCCTCATTTCTAAAGTAGTTTCTTTAGAAAAGAAACATCTTCAGTACTGAACACTGTACTGTGTGAAATAAGTTAATTCGCTTCTAGGAATCAGTTTAATTTCTACGAAGAATGTTGAGTGCAGCAAGTTCAAACATTCCTAGTTTGTGTAATCTAACAAGATGTCCAAGTTAGTGCATTCGCCTCATTTCTAAAGTAGTTTCTTTAGAAAAGAAACATCTTCAGTTCCGAACACTGTACTGTGTGAAATAAGGTAATTCGGTTCTAGGAATCACTTTAATTTCTACGAAGATGGTTGAGTGCAGCAAGTTCAAACTTTCCTTGTTAATGTAATCTAAAAAGATGCACGACTTAGTAGATTGGCCTCATTTTAAAAGTAGTTTGTTTACAAAAAAAGATCTTCATTACCGAACACTATACTATGTGAAATGAGCTAGTTCGGTTCTAGGAATCACTTGCTTTCCTACGAAGAAGGTTGAGTGCAGCAAGTTCAAACTTTCCTCGTTTGTGTAATCTAACGAGATGAACAAGTTAGTGGATTCGCCTCGTTTCTAAAGTGGTTTCTTTAGAAAACAAACATCTTCAGTACTGAACACTGTACTGTGTGAAATAAGTTAATTCGGTTCTAGAAATGTTTGCTTTCAAGGAAGATGGTTGAGTGCAACATGTTCAAACTTTCCTTGTTAATGTAATCTAAAAAGATGGCCAAGTTAGCAGAGTCACCTCATTTGTAAAATAGTTTGTTGAGAAAATTAAAATCTTTATTGCCGAACATTGTACTGTGTGAAATAAACTCATTCGGTTCTAGGAATCACTAGCTTTCATACAAAGAAGGTTGAGTGCAACAAGTTCAAACTTTCTTTGTTAATGTAATCTAAAAAGATGGCCAAGTTAGCAGAGTCACCTCATTTGTAAAATAGTTTGTTGAGAAAATTAAAATCTTTATTGCCGAACATTGTACTGTGTGAAATAAACTCATTCGGTTCTAGGAATCACTAGCTTTCATACAAAGAAGGTTGAGTGCAACAAGTTCAAACTTTCCTTGTTAATGTAATCTAAAAAGATGCACAACTTAGTAGATTGGCCTCATTTCTAAAGTAGTTTCTTTAGAAAAGAAACATCTCCAGTACCGAACACTGTACTGTGTGAAATAAGTAATTCGCTTCTAGGAATCAGTTTAATTTCTACAAAGACGGTTGAGTGCAGCAAGTTCAAACTTTCCTTGTTAATGTAATCTAAAAAGATGGCCAAGTTAGTAGATTCTACTCATTTGTAAAGTAGTTTGTTGAGAAATCAAACATCTTCATTGCCAAACATTGTACTGTGTGAAATAAGCTTATTCGGTTATGGAATCAGTTGCTTTCCTACAAAGAAGGTTGAGTGCAGCAAGTTCAAACTTTCCTTGTTAATGGAATCTAAAAAGATGCACAACTTAGTAGATTGACCTCATTTCTAAAGTAGTTTCTTGAGAAAAGAAACATCTTCAGTACTGAACACTGTACTGTGTGAAATAAGTTAATTCGCTTCTAGGAAAAAGGTTTAATTTCTACGAAGATGGTTGAGGGCAGGAAGTTCAAACTTTCCTAATTTGTGTAATCTAACAAGATGTACAAGTTACTGATTCGCGTCATTTCTAAATTAGTTTCTTTAGAAAACAAAAACATCTTCAGTACCAAACACTGTACTGTGTGAAATAAGTTAATTTGGTTCTAGGAATCAGTTTCCTTTCTACAAACATGGTTGAGTTTAGCAAGTTCAAACTTTCCTTGTTAATGTAATCTAAAAAGATGTCCAACTTAGTAGATTGGCCTCATTTCTAAAGTAGTTTCTTTAGAAAACAAACCTAAATTGCCAAACACTGTACTGTGTGAAATGAGCTAATTCGGTTCTAGGAATCAGTTTACTTTCTACGAAGATGGTTGAGTTTAGCAAGTTTAAACTTTCCTTGTTAATGTAATCTAAAAAGATGTCCAAGTTAGTAGACTTGCCTCATTGGTAAAGTAGTTTGTTGAGAAAACAAACATCTTCATGGAGAACATTGTAGTGTGTCTAAAAAGCTAATTCGGTTCTAGAATTCAGTTGCTTTCCTACAAAGAAGGTTGAGTGCAGCCAGTTCAAACTTTCCTTTTAATGTAATCTAAAAAGATGCACAACGTAGTAGATTGGCCTCATTTCTAAAGTAGTTTGTTTAGAAAACAAACATCTTCAGTACTGAACACTGTACTGTGTGAAATAAGTTAATTAAATTCTAGGAATCAGTTTAATTTCTACGAAGAATGTTGAGTGCAGCAAGTTCAAACATTCCTAGTTTGTGTAATCTAACAAGATGTCCAACTTAGTAGATTGGCCTCATTTCTAAAGTAGTTTCTTTAGAAAAGAAACATCTTCAGTTCCTAACACTGTACTGTGTGAAATAAGGTAATTCGGTTCTAGGAATCAGTTTAATTTCTACGAAGATGGTTGAGTGCAGCAAGTTCAAACTTTCCTTGTTAATGTAATCTAAAAAGATGCACGACTTAGTAGATTGGCCTCATTTTAAAAGTAGTTTGTTTAGAAAAAACATCTTCATTGCCAAACACTGTACTATGTGAAATGAGCTAGTTCGGTTCTAGGAATCAGTTGCTTTCCTACAAAGAAGGTTGAGTGCAGCAAGTTCAAACTTTCCTTGTTTGTGTAATCTAAAAGATGAACAAGTTAGTAGATTCGCCTCATTTCTAAAGTGGTTTCTTTAGAAAACAAACATCTTCAGTACTGAACACTGTACTGTGTGAAATAAGTTAATTCAGTTCTAGAAATGTTTGCTTTCAAGGAAGATGGTTGAGTGCAACATGTTCAAAATTTCCTTGTTAATGTAATCTAAAAAGATGTCCAAGTTAGTAGAGTCACCTCATTTGTAAAATAGTTTGTTGAGAAAATTAAAATCTTTATTGCCGAACATTGTACTGTGTGAAATAAACTAATTCGGTTCTAGGAATCACTAGCTTTCTTTCTACAAAGAAGGTTGAGTGCAACAAGTTCAAACTTTCTTTGTTAATGTAATCTAAAAAGATGGCCAAGTTAGCAGAGTCACCTCATTTGTAAAATAGTTTGTTGAGAAAATTAAAATCTTTATTGCCGAACATTGTACTGTGTGAAATAAACTCATTCGGTTCTAGGAATCACTAGCTTTCATACAAAGAAGGTTGAGTGCAACAAGTTCAAACTTTCCTTGTTAATGTAATCTAAAAAGATGCACAACTTAGTAGATTGGCCTCATTTCTAAAGTAGTTTCTTTAGAAAAAAAAACATCTCCAGTACCGAACACTGTACTGTGTGAAATAAGTAATTCGCTTCTAGGAATCAGTTTAATTTCTACAAAGACGGTTGAGTGCAGCAAGTTCAAACTTTCCTTGTTAATGTAATCTAAAAAGATGGCCAAGTTAGAAGATTGGCCTCATTTTAAAGTACTTTGTTGAGAAAACAAACATCTTCATTGCCGAACATTGTACTGTGTGAAATAAGCTTATTCGGTTCTAGATATCACTTGCTTTCCTACGAAGAAGGTTGAGTGCAGCAAGTTCAAACTTTCCTCGTTTGTGTAATCTAAGAAGAAGTACAAGTTAGTGGATTCACGTCATTTCTAAAGTGGTTTCTTTAGAAAGCAAACATCTTCAGTACTGAACACTGTACTGTGTGAAATAGTTAATTCGGTTCTAGGAATCATTTTCCTTTGTATGAAGATGGTTGAGTGCAGCAAGTTCAAACTTTCCTTGTTAATGTAATCTAAAAAGATGGCCATGTTTGTAGATTCGCCTCATTTGTAAAGTAGTTTGTTGAGAAAGCAAACATCTTCATTGCCAAACATTGTACTGTGTGAAATAAGCTCATTCGGTTCTAGGAATCAGTTGCTTTCCTACAAAGAAGGTTGAGTGAAGCAAGTTCAAACTTTCCTTGTTAATGTAATCTGAAAAGTTGCACAACTTAGTAGATTGGCCTCATTTCTAAAGTAGTTTGTTTACAAAACAAACATCTTCATTACCGAACACTATACTATGTGAAATGAGCTAGTTTGGTTCTAGGAATCACTTGCTTTCCTAGGAAGAAGGTTGAGTGCAGCAAGTTCAAACTTCCCTTGTTTGTGTAATCTAACAAGATTTATAAGTTAGTGGATTCACGTCGTTTCTAAAGTGGTTTCCTTATAAAACAAACATCTTCAGTAGAGAACACTGTACTGTGTGAAATAAGTTAATTCGGTTCTAGGAATCAGTTTCCTTTCTACGAAGATGGTTGAGTGCAGCAAGTTCAAACTTTCCTTGTTAATGTAATCTAAAAAGATGGCCAAGTTAGCAGAGTCACCTCATTTGTAAAGTAGTTTGTTGAGAAAATTAACATCTTTATTGTCGAACATTGTACTGTGTGAAATAAGCTCATTCGAATCTAGGAATCAGTTCCTTTCCTACAAAGAAGGTTGAGTGCAGCAAGTTCAAACTATCCTTGTTATTATACTCTGAAAAGATGCACAACATAGTAGATTGGCCTTATTTCTAAAGTAGTTTGTTTAGAAAAGAAACATCTTCAGTCCCGAACACTGTACTGTGTGAAATGAGTTAATTCGCTTCTAGGAATCAGTTTAATTTCTACGACGAAGGTTGAGTGCAGCAAGTTCAAACTTTCCCTGTTTGTGTAATCTAACAAGATTTACAAATTAGTGGATTCGCGTCATTTCTAAATTAGTTTCTTTAGAAAACAAGCATCTTCAGTACCGAACACTGTACTGTGTGAAATAAGTTAATTCGGTTCTAGGAATCAGTTTCCTTTCTACGAAGATGGTTGAGTTTAGCAAGTTCAAACTTTCCTTGTTAATGTAATATAAAAAGATGTCCAAGTTAGTAGATTCGCCTCATTTCTAAAGTAGTTTCTTTAGAAAACAAACCTAAATGACCAAACTTTGTACTGTGTGAAATCAGCTAATTCAGTTCTAGGAATCAGTTTACTTTCTACGAAGATGGTTGAGTTTAGCAAGTTCAAACTTTCCTTGTTAATGTGCTCTAAAAAGATGTCCACGTTAGTAGATTTGCCTCATTGGTAAAGTAGTTTGTTGAGAAAAGAAACATCTTCATTGCCGAACATTGTACTGTGTGAAAAAAGCTAATTTAGTTCTAGAATTCAGTTGCTTTCCTACAAAGAAGGTTGAGTGCAGCCAGTTTAAACTTTCCTTGTTAATGTAATCTAAAAAGATGCACAACTTAGTAGATTGGCCTCATTTCTAAAGTAGTTTCTTTAGAAAAGAAACATCTTCAGTACCGAACACTGTACTGTGTGAAATAAGTGAATTCGCTTCTAGGAATCAGTTTAATTTCTACGAAGACGGTTGAGTGCAGCAAGTTCAAACTTTCCTTGTTAATGTAATCTAAAAAGATGGCCAAGTTAGAAGATTCGCCTCATTTGTAAAGTAGTTTGTTGAGAAAAAAAACATCTTCATTGCCGAACATTGTACTGTGTGAAATAAGCTCATTCGGTTCTAGGAATCAGTTGCTTTCCTACAAAGAAGGTTGAGTGCAGCAAGTTCAAACTTTTCTTTTTAATGTAATCTAAAAAGATGCACAACTTAGTAGATTGTCCTCTTTTCTAAAGTAGTTTGTTTAGAAAACAAACATCTTCATAACCGAACACTGTACTATATGAAATATGCTGGTTCCGTTCTAGGAATCACTTGTTTTCCTACGAAGAAGGTTGAGTGCAGCAAGTTCAAACTTTCCTCGTTTGTGTAATCTAACAAGATGTACAAGTTAGATGATTCACGTCGTTTATAAAGTGGTTTCTTTAGAAAACAAACATTTTCAGTACTGAGCACTGTACTGTGTGAAATAAGTTAATTCGGTTCTAGGAATCAGTTTCCTTTCTACGAAGATGGTTGAGTGCAGCAAGTTCAAACTTTCCTTGTTAATGTAATCTAAAAAGATGGCCACTTTAGCAGAGTCACCTCATTTGTAAAATAGTTTGTTGAGAAAACAAACAACTTTAGTGCCGAACATTGTACTCTATCAAAAAGCTAATTTGGTTGGAGAATTCAGTTGCTTTCCTACAAAGACGGTTGAGTGCAGCAAGTTCAAACTTTCTTTGTTAATGTAATCTAAAAAATGCAAAACTTAGTAGATTGGCCTCATTTCTAAAGTTGTTTCTTTAGAAAAGAAACATCTTCAGTGATCAACACTGTACTATGTGAAATAAGTTAATTCGCTTCTAGGAATCAGTTTAATTACTACAAAGAAGGTTGAGTGCAGCAAGTTCAAACTTTCCTAGTTTTTTTAATCTAACAAGATGTACAAGTTAGTTGATTCACCTCATTTCTAAAGTAGTTTCTTTAGAAAACAAACATCTTCATTGCCAAACATTGTACTGTGTGAATTGAGCTAATTTGGTTCTAGGAATCAGTTTACTTTCTACGAAGATGGTTGAGTTCAGCAAGTTCAAACTTTCCTTGTTAATGTAATCTAAAAAGATGTCCAAGTTAGTAGATGTGACTCATTTGTAAAGTAGTTTGTTCAGAAAACAAACATCTTCATTACGGAATATTGTACTGTGTGAAAAAGTTAATTCCTTCTAGAAATCATTCGATTTCTACAAAGACACTGTTGAGTGCAGCAATTTCAAACATTCCTTGTTAATATAATGTAAAAAGATGCACAACTTAGTGGATTCACCTCATTTCTAACGTAATTTCTTTAGAAAAGAAACATCTTCAGTGCCGAACACTGTACTGTCTGAAATAAGGTAATTAAGGTCTAGGAATCAGTTTAATTTCTACAAAGATGGTTGAGTGCAGCAAGTTCATACTTTCCTTCTTAATGTAATCTGAAAAGATTGCCACGTTAGTAGATTCACCTCATTTGTAAAGTAGTTTGTTGAGAAAAGAAACATCTTCATTGCAGAACATTGTACTGTGTGAAAAAAGCTAATTCGGATCTAGAATTTAGATGCTTTCCTACAAAGAAGGTTGAGTGCAGCAAGTTCAAATTTTCCTTGTAAATGTAATCTGAAAGTTGCACAACTTAGTAGATGGGCCTCATTTCTAAAGTAGTTTGTTTAGAAAACAAACATCTTCATTACCAACACTATACTATGTGAAATGAGCTAGTTCAGTTCTAGGAATCACTTGCTTTCCTACGAAGAAGGTTGAGTGCAGCAAGTTCAACCTTTCCTCGTTTGTGTAATCTAACAAGATTTACAAATTAGTGGATTCGCACATTTCTAAAGTGGTTTCCTTATAAACGAAACATCTTCAGTAGTGAACACCGTACTGTGTGAAATAAGTTAATTCGGTTCTAGGAATCAGTTTTCCTTTCTATGAAAATGGTTGAGTGCAGCAAGTTCAAACTTTCCTTGTTAATGTAATCTAAAAAGATGGCCAAGTTAGCAGAGACACCTCATTTGTAAAGTAGTTTGTTGAGAAAAATTAACATCTTTATTGCCGGACATTGTACTGTGTGAAATAAGCTCATTCGGTTCTAGGAATCACTTGCTTTCCTACAAAAGAAGGTTGTGTGCAGCAAGTTCAAACATTCCTTGTAATGTAATCTAAAAAGATGCACAACTTATTAGATTGGCCTCATTTCTAAAGTAGTTTCTTTAGAAAAGAAACATCTTCATTACCGAACACTGTACTGTGTGAAATAAGTTAATTCGCTTCTAGGAATCAGTTTAATTTCTACGAAGAAGGTTGAGTGCAGCAAGTTCAAACTTTCCTTGTTAATGTAATCTAAAAAGATGGCCAAGTTAGAAGATTCACCTCATTTGTAAAGTACTTTGTTGAGAAAACAAACATCTTCATTGCCGAACATTGTACTGTGTGAAATAAGCTCATTCGGTTCTAGGAAATAGTTGCTTTCCTACAAAGATGGTTGAGTGCAGCAAGTTCAAACTTTCCTTGTTAATGTAATCTGAAAAGATGCACAACATAGTAGATTGGCCTCATTTCTAAAGTAGTTTGATTAGAAAACAAACATCTTCATTATCAACACTGTACTATGTGAAATGAGCTAATTCGGTTCTAGGAATCACTTGCTTTCCTACGAAGAAGGTTGAGTGCAGCAAGTTCAAACATTCCTCCTTTGTGTAATCTAACAAGATTTACTAGTTAGTGGATTCGAGTCGTTTCTAAAGTGGTTTCCTTATAAAACAAACATCTTCAGTACTGAACACTGTACTGTGTGAAATAAGTTAATTCGGTTCGAGGAATCAGTTTCCTTTCTAAGAAGATGGTTGAGTGCAGCAAGTTCAAACTTTCCTTGTTAATGTAATCTAAAGAGATGGCCAAGTTAGCAGAGTCACCTCATTTGTAAAGTAGTTTGTTGAGAAAATTAACATCTTTATTGCCGAACATTGTACTGTGTGAAATAGGCTCATTCGGTTTTAGGAATCACTTGCTTTCCTACAAAGAAGGATGAGTGCAGCAAGTTCAAACTTTCCTTGTTAATGTAATCTAACAAGGTGCACAACTTCGTAGATTGGCCTCATTTATAAAGCTGTTTCTTTACAAAATAAACATCTTCAGTACCGAACACTGTACTGTGTGAAATAAGGTAATTCGTTTCTAGGAATCAGTTTAATTTCTACGAAGAAGGTTGAGTGCAGCAAGTTCAAACTTTCCTTGTTAATGTAATCTAAAAATATGGCCAAGTTAGAAGATTCACGTGATTTGTAAAGTACTTTGTTAAGAAAACAAACATCTTCATTGCCAAACATTGTACTGTGTGAAATAAGCTCATTCGGTTCTAGGAATCAGTTGCTTTCCTATAAAGAAGGTTGAGTGCAGCAAGTTCAAACTTTCCTTGTTGATGTAATCTAAAAAGATGCACAACTTAGGAGATTGGCCTCATTTCTAAAGTAGTTTCTTTAGAAAAGAAACATCTTCAGTACCGAACATTGTACTGTGTGAAATAAGTTAATTCACTTCTAAGAATCAGTTTAATTTCTACGAAGAAGGTTGAGTGCAGCAAGTTCAAACTTTCCTTGTTAATGTAATCTACAAAGGTGGCCAAGTTAGAAGATTCGCCTCATTTGTAAAGTAGTTTGTTGAGAAAACAAACATCTTCATTGTCGAACATTGTACTGTGTGAAATAAGCTCATTCGGTTCTGGGAATCAATTGCTTTCCTACAAAGAAGGTTGAGTGCAGCAAGTTCAAACTTTCCTTGTTAATGTAATCTAAAGAGATGCACAACTTAGTAGATTGGCCCCATTTCTAAAGTAGTTTGTTTAGAAAACAAACATCTTCATTACCGAACACTGTAATATGTGAAATAAGCTAGTTCCGTTCTAGGAATCACTTGCTTTTCTACGAAGAAGGTTGAGTGCAGCAAGTTCAAACTTTCCTAGTTTGTCTAGTCTAACAAGATATACAAGTTAGTGGATTCACCTCATTTCTAAAGTAGTTTCTTTACAAAAGAAACATCTTCAGTACCGAACACTGTACTGTGGGAAATAAGTGAATTCGCTTCTAGGAATCAGTTTAATTTCTACGAAGATGGTTGAGTGCAGCAAGTTCAAACTTTCCTTGTTAATGTAATCTAAAAAGATGGCCAAGTTAGTAGATTCGCCTCATTTGTGAAGTAGTTTGTTGAGAAAACAGACATCTTCATTTCCGAACATTGCACTGTGTGAAATAAGCTCATTCGGTTCTAGGAATCAGTTCCTTTGCTACAAAGAAGGTTGAGTGCAGCAAGTTCAAACTTTCCTTGTTAATGTAATCTGATAAGATGCACAACTTAGTAGATTGGCCTCATTTCTAAAGTAGTTTGATTACAAAACAAACATCTTCATTACCGAACACTGTACTATGTGAAATGAGCTAGTTCGAATCTAGGAATCACTTGCTTTCCTAAGAAGAAGGTTGAGTGCAGAAAGTTCAAACTTTCCTAGTTTGTGTAATCTAACAAGATGTACAAGTTAGTGTATTCGACTCATTTCTAAAGTACTTTCTTTAGAAAAGAAACATCTTCAGTACCGAACACTGTACTGTGTCAAATAAGTTAATTCGCTTCCAGGAATCAGTTTAAATTCTACGAAGAAGGTTGAGTGCAGCAAGTTCAAAATTTCCTAGGTTGTGTAATCTAGCAAGATGTACAAGTAAGTGCATTCGCCTCATTTCTTACGTAGTTTCTTGTAAAAGAAACATCTTCAGTACCGAACACTGTACTATGTGAAATGAGCTAGTTCGGTTCTAGGAATCACTTGCTTTCCGACGAAGAAGGTTGAGTGCAGCAAGTTCAAACTTTCCTAGTTTGTGTAATCTAACAAGATGTACAAGTTAGTGGTTTCTCGTAGTTTCTAAAGTGGTTTCTTTGGAAAACAAACATCTTCAGTACTGAGCACTGTACTGTGTGAAATAAGTTAATGCGGTTCTAGGAATCAGTTTCCTTTCTACGAAAATATTTGAGTGCAGCAAGCTCAAACTTTTTTGTTAATGTAATCTAAAAAGATGGCCAAGTTAGTAGATTCACCTCATTTGTAAGGTCTTTTGTTGAGAAAATTAACATCTTTATTGCCGAACATTGTACTGTGTGAAATAAGCTCATTCGGTTTTAGGAATCAGTTGCTTTCCTACAAAGAAGGTTGAGTGCAGAAAGTTCAAACTTTCCTTGTTAATGTAATCTAAAAAGATGGACAACTTAGTAGATTGGCCTCATTTCTAAAGTAGTTTCTTTAGAAAAGAAACATCTTCAGTACCAAACACTGTACTGTGTGTAATAAGTTAATTCGGGTTCTAGGAATCAGTTTTCTTTCTACGAAGATGGTTGAGTTTAGCAAGTTCAAACTTTCCTTGTTAATGTAATCTAAAAAGATGTCCAAGTTAGTAGATTCGCCTCATTTCTAAAGTAGTTTCTTTAGTAAACAAACCTTCATTGCCAAACTTTGTACTGTGTGTAATAAGCTAATTCGGTTCTAGGAATCAGGTTACTTTCTACGAAGATGGTTGAGTTTAGCAAGTTCAAACTTTCCTTGTTAATGTGATCTATAAAGATATCCAAGTTAGTATATTTGCCTCATTTGTAAAGTAGTTTGTTGAGAAAACAAACATCTTCATTGCCAAACATTGTACTGTGTGAAAAAAGCTAATTTAGGTTAGCATTCAGTTGCTTTCCTACAAAGAAGGTTGAGTGCAGCCAGTTCAAGCTTTCCTTGTTAATGTAATCTAACAAGATACACAACATAGTAGATTGGCCTCATTTCTAAAGTAGTTTCTTTAGAAAAGAAACATCTTCAGTACTGAACACTGTACTGTGTGAAATAAGTTAATTTGCTTCTAGGAATCATTTTAATTTCTACGAAGAAGGTTGAGTGCACCAAGTTCAAACTTTCCTTGTTAATGTAATCTGAAAAGCTGCACAACTTAGTAGATTGGCCTCATTTCTAACGTAGTTTGTTTAGAAAACAAACATCTTCATTACCGAACACTGTACTATGTGAAATGAGCCAGTTCGGTTCTAGGAATCACTTGCTTTCCTACGAAGAAGGTTGAGTGCAGCAAGTTCAAACTTTCCTAGTTTGTGTAATCTAACAAGATGTACAAGGTAGTGGTTTCACGTCGTTTCTAAAGTGGTTTCTTTAGAAAACAAACATCTTCAGTACTTTGCACTGTACTGTGTGAAATAAGTTAATTCGGTTCTAGGAATCAGTTTCCCTTCTGCAGGGAGCTGTAAGCAGTCGCCATTACAAGATCGCGCTGGCTCCTCCATATTAAGCAGTGCCTTGTCACCAACCGTATCTAAGGTATGCGCATGCCCTTGACGCAACCTGTCCCAAGCCTATCCCGTGGTGCCTGGTGATGGCAAGCTGGTCGCAACCAATCAGTAAACACCTCATAGCAGTGCACCCTATAAAAGCAGATGCCGATTTGCGCCCCGCCCCTTCGCCATCAGTTTTCCTGTTAACCAAGAGCTCTACAATAAAGTGTGATACAAGAAGAATCCTCGTTTGTGGTCGCTCCTTTCCTGCTGGTCGGGAGATTCGCCGCAAGTGGTGCCGAAAAACCCGGGACCGGGTGTCTTGTGGTCGCCAGGCGGGGGCCAAGAGGATCCAGAACTTGACACACGGAGAGGAAGGCGCCGTAAGTCATCCCTGGGCTTGTTTTACAAGTGGGGAATCACATAATAGGCCTAAAAGAAACAGTTAGAAAAAAATAGAACAAAAGAGACAAAAAAGGAAAAAGTCTAAAGGAAGAATTTGAGGAGATAGGCGAGGCTCATTCATGCCCGCCCCTCGGAAGGGGCAGAGAGGCCCCTGGAGGATCGTATCCTCCATTAGAGGAGTTTGCAAGTTTACATGTGCTGGAGGCAGATGATGAGAGTAGTTCAGAATCTGAATCACAACAGGAGGAGGAGATATTTAAAAAAAGAGGAAGAGGAAGTTCAACCAGAGGTGATCCGAGGGGCGGGGGGCCGCAGGCACATTTGTTTGCAGCCAGCGCACTCTGCTGGGGATGAGTAAAGTTCTGTATACATAGATCACAAAGAAGGTCAAGAATGAGGTAGGGCTCGGTGTGGTGGCACACACCTTTAATCTTAGCCCTCAGGAGGCAGAGGTGGGAGGATCATTGTTCAAGGTCAGGCTGAGACTACTTTTCTGCCCTCCCCTCATGTGGGTGTGTTAATCCCCGAGGCCTCCGTCCTGGTGATCTTTGGCAAATGGATGTAACTCATCTCCCTGAGTTTGGAAAGTTGAAATATTTACATGTCTCAGTGGATACTTGCTCGGGAGTTATTTTCGCCTACGCCGTTGGCGGTGAGAAGGCTTCTCATGTAAAACCGACTGCCTGGAAGCCTGGGCAGCGTGGGGAAAGCCGCGCTGCCTAAAAACTGATAATGGCCCGGCATATACATCTACTGGTTTTCAGGCCTTTTGTGCACAGATGCAAGTTGCCCACACCACTGGCCTGTTTTATAACCCACAAGGCCAAGGCATTGTGGAGAGAGCCAATAAGAGTATTAAAGCCATCTTATTTAAACAAAAAGGGGGATAGCAGAAGATGCAACCCCTAGGGAGAGGGTTTTCCTTAGCCCTCTTCACCCATAACTTTTAATTTTGGACAATAATGATAAGTCTGCAGCTGACAGGCACAGTCAAGATGTGGCCCAGGCACCCAGAGAAGTAGTGATGTGGAAAGATGTCCTAGATAACAAATGGAAAGGACCGGATCTTGTTATAATAAGATCCAGGGAGCTGTTTGTGTTTTTCCACAGGACCAGGAGTCGCTCCACTGGGTTCCAAGCCGGTTGGTGAGAACAGTCCATCCTTCCTCAGGAGAAAGTTTGAGATTCATAATGATTCGTGGAAACCGGATGGTCATCCAGATCTTGACACTCAGTAAAGCAGAGCAACGTTGGGGAATTTTGTCAGCCTTCCCGGCCGATGCCAGTTCCTCATCAAGCGTCTGTGTTTCCAATGCTTTCTTCACCACGAATAAGGAACTAGGCCTCCTTCCCTTCAGGAGGACCAACAGGTGGTCCCCATGGGGGACTCGCCCTTTGATGAAAAAGGAACTCTTTTGTTTTACTTTGCAGTAGAATCAGACTGATGACTCTTGTATAAGACTTCGTCAGCAGAGTTTTGCCTGGTTTGAAGGGGGAACTCTGGCCATGGTCAGAGTGCCAGAGCACTTTGGTCGCCTGGGCTGATGCAAATCATCTCTTCACCATATCACCATCTATGAGGGGTCCCCTGCCTAGGTCAGGGGCATGGTCGGAGGGACTCTTTCTTCAGGATTCCAGAATGAATCCTTTTTCAAAATGGATGGTGTGTGGGGTCAATGGTTCCTGTACGGATGTGTCTCCACTGGTTTTGTTGTTGGGGGACAAATTGCTTGCAACAATGTGTCAGGGCATGAGACCTCAACGCCAAAAAAAGAAGGAGGAAGCGGAGGGGGATTTCTCAGCGGACTGGAGCCTCCTGAATATCTCGGGGGGAGTTTTCACTCTGGGTCATCCTTGTGAACATTATGCTCGTAATCAGACATTCCCCTGCCCCGGTTTGTGTGCACCCCCCTTTTCTGCTTATTGCTATTAATTCCACGAGAGTGGATCTTAGTCTTGCACAGGGCCTTACTTCCTGGATCTCCTCTGCTTTTAATTTTTTTAAGGAATGGGTTGGAGTGGGACTGTTTGCTGCCTGCTGTATAGGAGGATGTCTGCTCTGCCTATGGTTGACTTGCAAAAAAATGCGAGCCCAAGCTAGGAGGGACAAGGTATCTCTCAGGCACTTGCTGCTTTGGGAGTGTGGGTCCTCCCAGATTTGGCTGTTGGCCCTAAAGAGCACCTACTTTCCCTGGCCCTTGCACCCTTAGGGCTTGAAGAGCCCATTGCACAAGGATGGGCAGAGGATTGGTGTTGGGAGCACGGCACTCATCACGCTCAGGATGCGAGACAAAGTACTGCACGTGGGGCGAGCTCTTTAGCAGCTTCATGGAGGGCATGTCTGATTGCATATGGGTTGGTACTGTAATCCCATCTCTGAGGAAAGGTACTGGACGGGTGTAACACCAGCCTGGCTGGCCACTAGGTCTGGGGTCATCACAATGTCCTCTCGAGCATCAGAGATCAGACCTCTACCCTTGCCTGTTGCGTTTAAACAAGAAGGGGAACTGCAGGGAGCTGTAAGCAGTCGCCATTACAAGATGGCGCTGGCTCCTCCATATTAAGCAGTGCCTTGGGCGCCAACCGTATCTAAGGTATGCGCATGCCCTTGACGCAACCTGTCCCAAGCCTATCCCGTGGCGCCTGGTGATGGCAAGCTGGTCGCAGCCAATCAGTAAACACCTCGTAGCAGTGCACCCTATAAAAGCAGCTGCAGATTTGCGCCCACGCCCTTTGCAATCAGTTTTCCTGTTAACCAAGAGCTCTCAATAAAGTGTGATACAAGAAGAATCCTCGTTTGTGGTCGTTCCTTTCCTGCTGGTCGGGAGGTTCGCCGCACCTTTCTACGAAGATGGTTGAGTGCAGCAAGTTCAAACTTTCCTTCTTAATGTAATCTAAAAAGATGGCCAAGTTAGCAGACTCACCTCATTTGTAAGGTAGTTTGTTGATAAAATTAACATCTTTATTGCCGAACATTGTACTGTGTGAAATAAGCTCATTCGGTTCTAGGAATCACTTGCTTTCCTACAAAGAAGGTGGAGTGCAGCAAGTTCAAACTTTCCTTGTTAATGTAATATAAAAAGATGCACAACTTAGTAGATTGACCTCATTTCAAAAGTAGTTTTTTTAGAAAAGAAACATCTTCAGTACCGAACACTGCATTGTGTGAAATAAGTTAATTAACTAGGAATCACTTTAATTTCAACGAAGAATGTTGAGTGCAGCAAGTTCAAACTTTCTTGTTAATGTAATCTCAAAAGATGGCCAATTAAAAGATTCGCCTCATTTGTAAAGTACTTTGTTGAGAAAACAAACATCTTCATTTACAAAACATTGTACTGTGAAATAAGCTCATTCGGTTCTAGGAATCCAGTTGCTTTCCTACAAAGAAGGTTGAGTGCAGCAAGTTCAAACTTTCCTTGTTAATGTAACCTAAAAGATGCACAACATAGTAGATTGGCCTCATTTCTAAAGTAGTGTGTTTAGAAAACAAAACATCTTCATTAACGAACACTGTACTATGTGAAATAAGCTAGTTCTTTTCTAGGAATCACTTGCTTTTCTACTAAGAAGGTTGAGTGCAGCAAGTTCAAACTTTCCTAGTTTGTGTAATCTAACAAGATGTACAAATTAATGGATTTTGCGTCATGTCTAAATTAGTTTCTTTAGAAAACAAACATCTTCAGTACCAACACTGTACTCTGTGAAATAAGTGAATTCGTTCTAGGGATCAGTTTAATTTCTACGAAGAAGGTTGAGTGCAGCAAGTTCATATTTTCAGTTTGTGTATTGTAACAAGATGTATAAGTTAGTGGATTCCCCTCATTTCTAACGTAGTTCCTTTAGAAAAGAAACATCTTCAGTACCAAACACTGTACTGTGTGAAATAAGTTAATTCGCTTCTAGGAATCAGTTTAATTTCTACAACGAAGGTTGAGTGCAGCAAGTTCATATTTTCCTAGTTTGTGTAATCTAACAAGATGTATAAGTTAGTGGATTCCCCTCATTTGTGACGTAGTTCCTTTAGAAAAGAAACATCTTCAGTACCAAACACTGTACTGTGTGAAATAAGTTAATTCGCTTCTAGGAATCCGTTTAATTTCTAAGAAGATGGTTGAGTTTAGCAAGTTCAAACTTTCCTTGTTAATATATTCTAAAAGAGTCCAAGTTGGTAGATTTGCCTCATTTCTAAAGTAGTTTCTTGAGAAAGCAAACATCTTCATTTAACATCGTACTGTGTGAAAAAGCTCATTCGGTTCTAGAATTCAGTTGCTATCCTACAAAGACTGTTGAGTGCAGCAAGTTCAAACTTTTCATAGTTTTGTGGAATCTAACAAGATGTCCAAGTTAGTGGTTTCACCTCATTTCTAAAGTAGTTTCTTTAGAAAACAAACATCTTCAGTACTGAGCACTGTACTGTGTGAAATAAGCTAATTCGGTTCTAGGAAGCAGTTTCCTTTCTAAAGATGGTTGAGTGCAGCAAGATCAAACTTTCCTTGTTAATGTAATCTAAAAAGATGGCCAAGTTAGCAGACTCACCTCATTTGTAAAGTAGTTTGTTGAGAAAATTAACATCTTTATTGCCGAACATTGTACTGTGTGAAAATAGCTCATTCGGTTCTAGGAATCACTTGCTTTCCTAAAAAAAAAAAAAAAGTTGAGTGCAGCAAGTTCAAACTTTCCTTGTTAATGTAATCTAAAAAGATGCACAACTTAGTAGATTGGCCTCATTTCTAAAGTAGTTTCTTTACAAAAGAAACATCTTCAGTACGAACACTGTACTGTGTGAAATAAGTTAATTCGGTTCTAGGAATCAGTTTAATTTCTACAAAGAAGGTTTGAGTGCAGCAAGTTGAAACTTTCCCTAGTTTGTGTAATCTTACAAGATGTACAAGTTAGTCCATTCGCCTCATTTCTAAAGTAGTTTCTTTAGAAAAGAAACATCTTCAGTACTGAACACTGAACTGTTTGAAATAAGTTAATTCGCTTCTAGGATTCAGTTTAATTTCTACTGAAAGAAGGTTTGAGTGCAGCAAGTTTAAACTTTCCTTGTTAATGTAATCTAAAAAGATGGCCAAGTTAGAAGATTCGCCTCATTTATAAAAGTACTTTGTTGAGAAAAAACATCTTCATTGCCGAACATTGTACTGTGTGAAATAAGCTCATCTTTCACCCTAGGAATCACTTGCTTTCCTACAAAGAAGGTTGAGTGCAGCAAGTTCAAACTTTCCCAGTTTGTGTAATCTAAGAAGATGTACAAGTTAGTGGATTCGCGTCATTTCTATATTAGTTTCTTTAGAAAACAAACATCTTTATTGCCAAACACTGTACTGTGTGAAATAAGTTAATTCGCTTCTAGGAATCACTTTCTTTTCTGTAAAAGATGGTTGAGTTTGCAAGTTCAAACTTTCCTTGTTAATGTAATCTAAAAAGATGTCCAAGATAGTAGATTTGCATCATTGGTAAAGTAGTTTTGTTGAGAAAACAAACATCTTTATTTCCGAACATTTTACTGTGTGAAAAAGCTAATATAGTTCTAGGAATTCAGTTGCTTTCCTACAAAGACGGTTGAGTACAGCAAGTTCAAACTTTCCTTGTTAATGTAATGTAAAAGATGCACAATGTTTGTAGATTTAGCCTCATTTCTAAAAGTAGTTTCTTTAGTAAAGAAACATCCTCAGTTCCAACACTGTACTGTGTGAAATAAGTTAATTCGGTTCTAGGAATCAGTTTAATTTCACGAAGAAAGTTGAGTGCAGCAAGTTCAAATTCTCCTAGTTTGCATAATCTAACAAGATGTACAAGTTAGTGGATTGGCCTCATTTCTAAAGTAGTTCCCTTAGGAAAAGAAACGTCTTCAGTACCAAACACTGTACTGTGTGAAATAAGTTAAATTCGCTTCTAGGAACCAGTTTAATTTCTACGAAGATGGGTGAGTTTAGCAAGTTCAAACGTTCCTTTTTAATGTAATTTAAAAAGAAGTCTAAGTTAGTAGATTCGCCTCATTTCTAAAGTAGTGTCTTTAGAAAACAAACATCTTCATAGCCGAACATTGTACTCTGTGAAATGAGCTAATTCTTTTCTAGGAATCAGTTTACTTTCTACAAAGATGTTTGAGTGCAGCAAGTACAAACTTTCCTTGTTAATGTAATCTGAAAAAGTTGCACAACTTAGCAGATTGGCCTCATTTCAAAAGTAGTTTTTTAGAAAATTAACATCTTCATTGCCGTACACTGTACTGTGTGAAATGAGCTAGTTCCGTTCTAGGAATCACTTGCTTTCCTACAAAGAAGGTTGACTGCAGCAAGTTCAAACTGTCCTAGTTTGTGTAATCTAACAAGATATACTAGTTAGTGTATTCGCCTCATTTCTAAAGCAGTTTCTTTAGAAAAGAAACATCTTCAGTACCGAACCCTGTACTATGTGAAATAAGTAAATTCGGTTCTAGGAATCATTTTCCTTTCTACGAAGATGGTTGAGTGCAGCAAGTTCAAACTTTCCTAGTTTGTGTAATCTAACAAGATCTACAAGTTAGTGGATTAGTGTGATTTCTAAATTAGTTTCTTTTGAAAACAACCATCTTCAGTACCAAACACTGTACTGTGTGAAATAAGTTCATTCGGTTCTAGGAATCAGTTTCTTTTCTAAAGATGGTTGAGTTTAGCAAGTTCAAACTTTCCTAGTTAATGTAATTTAAAAGATGTCCAAGTTCGCGATTCGCCTCATTTCTAAATTAGTTTCTTTAGAAAAACAAACCTTCATACCCAAACATTGTACTGTGTGAAATAAGCTCATTCGGTTCTAGGAATCACTTGCTTTCTACAAAGAAGGTTGAGTGCAGCAAGTTCAAACTTTCATTGTTAATGTAATCTAAAATGATGCACAACTTAGTAGATAGGGCTCATTTCTAAAGTAGTTTGTTTAGAAAACAAACATCTTCATTACTGAACATATACTATGTGAAATAAGCTAGTTCGGGTTCTAGGAATCACTTGCTTCCTACAAAGAAGGTTGAGTGCAGCAAGTTCAAACTTTCCTTGTTTGTGTAATCTAAAAAGATGGACAAGTTAGTAGATTCGCCTCATTTCTAAAGTAGTTTCTTTAGAAAACAAACATCTTCAGTACTGAACACTGTACTGTGTGAAATAAGTTAATTCGGTTCTAGGAATCACTTGCTTTCCTACGAAGAAGGTTGAGTGCAGCAAGTTCAAACTTTCCTTGTTAATGTAATCTGAAAAGATGGCCAAGTTAGCAGATTCGCCTCAATTTCTAAAGTAGTTTGTTGAGAAAACAAACATCTTTATTGTCGAACATTGTACTGTGTGAAATAAGCTCATTCGGTTCTAGGAATCAGTTGCTTTCCTACAAAGAAGGTTGAGGCAGCAAGTTCAAACTTTCCTTGTTAATGTAATCTAAAAAGATGCACAACTTAGTAGATTGGCCTCATTTCTAAAGTAGTTTCTTTAGAAAACAAACATCTTCATTACCGAACACTGTACTGTGTGAAATAAGTTAATTCACTTCTAGGAATCACTTTACTTTCTACAAAGACGGTTGAGTGCAGCAAGTTCAAATTTTCCTAGTTTGTGTAATCTAACAAGATGTACAAGTTAGTGGATTCGCCTCATTTCTAAAGTAGGTCCTTTAGAAAACAAACATCTTCAGTTCCAAGCATTGAACTGTGTGAAATAAGTTAATTCACTTCTAGGAATCAGTTTAATTTCTATGGAGAAGGTTGAGTTTAGCAAGTTAAAACTTTCCTTGTTAATGTAATCTAAAAAGATGTCCAAGTTAGTAGATTTGCCTCATTTCTAAAGTAGTTTCTTTAGAAAACAAACCTTCATTGCCAAACTTTGTACTGTGTGAAATGAGCTAATTCAGTTCTAGAAATCAGTTTACTTTCTACAAAGATGCTTGAGTGCAGCAAGTTCAAACTTTCCCTTGTTAATGTAATCTAAAAAGATGGCCAAATTAGTGGATTCACCTCATTTGTAAAGTAGTTTGTTGAGTAAATTAAACATCTTCATTGCGAACATTTGTACTGTGTGAAATAAGCTCATTCGGTTCTAGGAATCTCTTGCTTTCCTACAAAGAAGGTTGAGTGCAGCAAGTTCAAACTTTCCTTGTTAATGTAATCTAAAAAGATGCACAGCTTAGTAGACTGGCCTCATTTCTAAAGTAGTTTGTTTAGAAAACAAACATCATCATTACCGAACACTGTACTATGTGAAATGAGCTAGTTCCATCCTAGGAATCAGTTGCTTTCCTACAAAGAAGGTTGAGTGCATCAAGTTCAAACTTTCCTTGTTTGTGTAATCTAAGAAGATGTACAAGTTAGTGGTTTCGAGTCGTTTCTAAAGTGGTTTGTTTAGAAAACAAACATCTTCAGTACTGAGCACTGTACTGTGTGAAATAAGTTAATTCGATTCTAGGAATCAGTTTCCTTTCTACAAAGATGGTTGAGTGCAGCAAGTTCAAACTTTCCTTGTTAATGTAATCTAAAAAGATGGCCAAGTTAGCAGACTCACCTCATTTGTAAGGTAGTTTGTTGAGAAAATTAACATCTTTATTGCCGAACATTGTCCTGTGTGAAAATAAGCTCATTCGGTTCTAGGAATCACTTGCTTTCCTAAAAAAAAAAAAAGTTGAGTGCAGCAAGTTCAAACTTTCCTTGTTAATGTAATCTAAAAGATGCACAACTTAGTAGATTGGCCTCATTTCTAAAGTAGTTTCTTTACAAAAGAAACATCTTCAGTACCGAACACTGTACTGTGTGAAATAAGTTAATTAAACTTCTAGGAATCAGTTTAATTTCTACAAGAAGGTTGAGTGCAGCAAGTTGAAACTTTCCTAGTTTGTGTAATCTTACAAGATGTACAAGTTAGTCCATTCGCCTCATTTCTAAAGTAGTTTCTTTAGAAAAGAAACATCTTCAGTACCGAACACTGAACTGTTTGAAATAAGTTAATTAAACTTCTAGGATTCAGTTTAATTTCTACGAAGAAGGTAGAGTGCAGCTAGTTTAAACTTTCCTTGTTAATGTAATCTAAAAAGATGGCCAAGTGAGAAGATTCGCCTCATTTGTAAAGTACTTTGTTGAGAAAAAAAACATCTTCATTGCCAAACATTGTACTGTGTGAAATAAGCTCATTCGGTTCTGGGAATCACTTGCTTTCCTAGAAAGAAGGTTGAGTGCAGCAAGTTCAAACTTTCTCAGTTTGTGTAATCTAACAAGATGTACAAGTTAGTGGATTAAGCCTCATTTCTATATTAGTTTCTTTAGAAAACAAACATCTTTAGTACCGAACACTGTACTGTGTGAAATAAGTTAATTCGCTTCTAGGAATCACTTTCTTTTCTACGAAGATGGTTGAGTTTTGCAAGTTCAAACTTTCCTTGTTAATGTAATCTAAAAAGATGTCCAAGATAGTAGATTTGCATCATTGGTAAAGTAGTTTGTTGAGAAAACAAACATCTTTATTTCCGAACATTTTACTGTGTGAAAAAAGCTAATATAGTTCTAGAATTCAGTTGCTTTCCTACAAAGACGGTTGAGTACAGCAAGTTCAAACTTTCCTTGTTAATGTAATGTAAAAGATGCACAATGTAGTAGATTGGCCTCATTTCTAAAGTAGTTTCTTTAGTAAAGAAACATCCTCAGTTCGAACACTGTACTGTGTGAAATAAGTTAATTAAGTTCTAGGAATCAGTTTAATTTCTACGAAGAAAGTTGAGTGCAGCAAGTTCAAATTCTCCTAGTTTGCATAATCTAACAAGATGTACAAGTTAGTGGATTCGCCTCATTTCTATCGTAGTTCCCTTAGGAAAGAAACGTCTTCAGTACCAAACACTGTACTGTGTGAAATAAGTTAATTCGCTTTCTAGGAACCAGTTTAATTTCTACGAAGATGGGTGAGTTTAGCAAGTTCAAACGTTCCTTTTTAATGTAATTTAAAAAGAAGTCTAAGTTAGTAGATTCGCCTCATTTCTAAAGTAGTGTCTTTAGAAAACAAACCTTCATAGCCGAACATTGTACTCTGTGAAATGAGCTAATTCGGTTCTAGGAATCAGTTTACTTTCTACAAAGATGTTTGAGTGCAGCAAGTACAAACTTTCCTTGTTAATGTAATCTGAAAAGTTGCACAACTTAGTAGATTGGCCTCATTTCAAAAGTAGTTTTTTGAAAAGAAACATCTTCATTACCAGACACTGTACTGTGTGAAATGAGCTAGTTCCGTTCTAGGAATCACTTGCTTTCCTACAAAGAAGGTTGAGTGCAGCAAGTTCAAACTGTCCTAGTTTGTGTAATCTAACAAGATATACTAGTTAGTGTATTCGCCTCATTTCTAAAGTAGTTTCTTTAGAAAAGAAACATCTTCAGTACCAACCCTGTACTATGTGAAATAAGTAAATTCGGTTCTAGGAATCATTTTCCTTTCTCTACAAAGATGGTTGAGTGCAGCAAGTTCAAACTTTCCTAGTTTGTGTAATCTAACAAGATCTACAAGTTAGTGGATTCGTGTGATTTCTAAATTAGTTTCTTTGGAAAACAACCATCTTCAGTACCGAACACTGTACTGTGTGAAATAAGTTCATTCGGTTCTAGGAATCAGTTTCCTTTCTACGAAGATGGTTGAGTTTAGCAAGTTCAAACTTTCCTAGTTAATGTAATTTAAAAGATGTCCAAGTTCGTAGATTCGCCTCATTTCTAAATTAGTTTCTTTAGAAAACAAACCTTCATACCCAAACATTGTACTGTGTGAAATAAGCTCATTCGGTTCTAGGAATCACTTGCTTTCCTACAAAGAAGGTTGAGTGCAGCAAGTTCAAACTTTCATTGTTAATGTAATCTAAAATGATGCACAACTTAGTAGATAGGGCTCATTTCTAAAGCAGTTTGTTTAGAAAACAAACATCTTCATTACTGAACATATACTATGTGACATGAGCTAGTTCGGTTCTAGGAATCACTTGCTTTCCTACAAAGAAGGATGAGTGCAGCAAGTTCAAACTTTCCTCGTTTGTGTAATCTAAAAAGATGTACAAGTTAGCGGATTCGCATCGTTTCTAAAGTGGTTTCTTTAGAAAACAAACATCTTCAGTACTGAACACTGTACTGTGTGAAATAAGTTAATTCGGTTCTAGGAATCAGTTTCCTTTCTACGAGGATGGTAGAGTGCAGCAAGTTCAAACTTTCCTTGTCAATGTAATCTGAAAAGATGGCCAAGTTAGCAGATTCACCTCAATGGTAAGGTAGGTTGTTGAGAAAATTATCATCTTTACTGTCGAACATTGTACTGTGTGAAATAAGCTCATTCGGTTCTAGGAATCAGTTGCTTTCCTACAAAGAAGGTTGAGGGCAGCAAGTTCAAACTTTCCTTGTTAATGTAATCTAAAAAGATGCACAACTTAGTAGATTGGCCTCATTTGTAAAGTAGTTTCTTTAGAAAAGAAACATCTTCAGTACCGAACACTGTACTGTGTGAAATGAGTTAATTCACTTCTAGGAATCGGTTTACTTTCTACGAAGACGGTTGAGTGCAGCAAGTTCAAATTTTCCTAGTTTGTGTAATCTAACAAGATGTACAAGTTAGTGGATTCGCCTCATTTCTAACGTAGGTCCTTCAGAAAAGAAACATCTTCAGTTCCAAGCATTGAACTGTGTGAAATAAGTTAATTCACTTCTAGGAATCAGTTTAATTTCTATGGAGACGGTTGAGTTTAGCAAGTTAAAACTTTCCTTGTTAATGTAATCTAAAAAGATGTCCAAGTTAGTAGATTTGCCTCATTTCTAAAGTAGTTTCTTTAGAAAACAAACCTTCATTGCCAAACTTTGTACTGTGTGAAATGAGCTAATTCGGTTCTAGAAATCAGTTTACTTTCTACGAAGATGCTTGAGTGCAGCAAGTTCAAACTTTCCTTGTTAATGTAATCTAAAAAGATGGCCAAATTAGCAGATTCACCTCATTTGTAAGGTAGTTTGTTGAGTAAATTAACATCTTTATTGCCGAATATTTGTACTGTGTGAAATAAGCTCATTCGGTTCTAGGAATCTCTTGCTTTCCTACAAAGAAGGTTGAGTGCAGCAAGTTCAAACTTTCCTTGTTAATGTAATCTAAAAAGATGCACAGCTTAGTAGACTGGCCTCATTTCTAAAGTAGTTTGTTTAGAAAACAAACATCATCATTACCGAACACTGTACTATGTGAAATGAGCTAGTTCCATCCTATTAATCAGTTGCTTTCCTACGAAGAAGGTTGAGTGCATCAAGTTCAAACTTTCCTTGTTTGTGTAATCTGAGAAGATGTACAAGTTAATGGTTTCGAGTCGTTTCTAAAGTGGTTTGTTTAGAAAACAAACATCTTCAGTACTGAGCACTGTACTGTGTGAAATAAGTTAATTCGATTCTAGGAATCAGTTTCCTTTCTACGAAGATGGTTGAGTGCAGCAAGTTCAAACTTTCCTTGTTAACGTAATCTAAAAAGATGGCCAAGTTAGCCGATTCACCTCATTTGTAAGGTAGTTTGTTGAGAAAATTAACATCTTTATTGCCGAACATTGTACTGTGTGAAATAAGCTCATTCGGTTCTAGGAATAACTTGCTTTCCTACAAAGAAGGTTGAGTGCAGCAAGTTCAAACTTTCCTTGTTAATGTAATCTAAAAAGATGCACACCTTAGTAGATTGGTCTCATATCTAAAGTAGTTCCTTTAGAAAAGAAACATCTTCAGTACCGAACACTGTACTGTGTGAAATAAGTGAATTCGCTTCAAGGAATGAGTTTAATTTCTACGAAGAAGGTTGAGTGCAGCAAGTTCAAACTTTCCTAATTTGTGTAATCTAATAAGATATACAAGTTACTTTATTCGCGTCATTTCTAAATTAGTTTCTTTAGAAAACAAACATCTTCAGTACCGAACACTGTACTGTGTGAAATAAGTTAATTCGGTTCTAGGAATCAGTTTCCTTTCTACGAAGATTGTTGAGTTTAGCAAGTTCAAACTTTCCTTGTTAATGTAATCTAAAAAGATGGCCAACTTAGTAGATTCGCCGATTTGTAAAGTAGTTTGTTGAGAAAACAAACATCTTCATTGCGAAACATTGTACTGTGTGAAATAAGCTCATTCGGTTCTAGGAAGCAGTTGCTTTCCTACAAAGAAGGTTGAGTGCAGCAAGTTCAAACTTTCCTTGTTAATGTAGTCTGAAAAGTTGCACAACTTAGTAGATTGGCCTCATTTCTAAAGTAGTTTGTTTACAGAACAAACATCTTCATTACCAAACACTATACTATGTGAAATGAGCTAGTTCGGTTCTAGGAATCACTTGCTTTCCTACGAAGAAGGTTGAGTGCAGCAAGTTCAAACTTTCCTCGTTTGTGTAATCTAACAAGATTTACAAGTTAGTGGATTCGCGTCGTTTCTAAAGTGGTTTCCTTATAAAGCAAACACCTTCAGTACTGAACACTGTACTGTGTGAAATAAGTTAATTCGGTTCTAGGAATCAGTTTCCTTTCTACGAAGATGGTTGAGTTTAGCAAGTTCAAACTTTCCTTGTTAATGTAATCTAAAAAGATGGCCAAGTTAGAAAGTTCGCCTCATTTGTAAAGTACTTTGTTGTGATAACAAACATCTTCATTGCCAAACATTGTACTGTGTGAAATAAGCTCATTCGGTTCTAGGAATCAGTTGCTTTCCTACAAACAAGGTTGAGTGCAGCAAGTCCAAACTTTCCTAGTTTTTGTAATCTAACAAGATGTACAAGTTAGTGGATTCGCCTCATTTCTAGAGTACTTTCTTTAGAAAAGAAACATCTTCAGTACCGAACACTGTACTGTGTGAAATAAGTTAATTCGCTTCTAGGAATCAGTTTAATTTCTACGAAGAATGTTGAGTGCAGCAAGTTCAAACTTTCCTAGTTTGTGTAATCTAACAAGATGTACAAGTTAGTGGATTCGCCTCATTTATAAAGTACTTTCTTTAGAAAAGAAACATCTTCAGTACCGAACACTGTACTGTGTGAAATAAGTGAATTAAGCTCTAGGAATCAGTTTAATTTCTACTGAAGATGGTTGAGTGCAGCAAGTTCAAACTTTCCTTGTTAATGTAATCTAAAAGATGCACAATTTAGTAGATTGGCCTCATTTCTAAAGTAGTTTCTTGAGAAAAGAAACATCTTCAGTACTGAACACTGTACTGTGTGAAATGAGTTAATTAAGCTTCTAGGAATCAGTTTAATTTCTACGAAGATGGTTGAGTGCAGCAAGTTCAAACTTTCCTTGTTAATGAAATCTAAAAAGATGCACAACTTAGTAGATTAGCCTCATTTCTAGAGTACTTTCTTTAGAAAAGAAACATCTTCAGTACCGAACACTGTACTGTGTGAAATAAGTTAATTCGGTTCTAGGAATCAGTTTCCTTTCTACGAAGATGGTTGAGTTTAGCAAGTTCAAACTTTCCTTGTTAATGTTGTTGGGCCCTGCCTGGTGTGAAGCCAAGTGGTTAGCCCAGCCAATCTTGGCCTACTCCCGTTAAGGCCTAGTCGAGCCTGAGTACCTGCCCTTGACTCAGCACCTAAGCTGAAACTGCCTCCACCCAGCTGCTGCTGACGTGATGAAATATTGTTGGCCCTTACACCTTTCTCTCAACCCCTCTTCCCACCCCCTCCTCAAAGTATATTGGCCCTTATACCTTTCTCTCGTCCCCTCTTCCCACCCCCTTCCTCAAAGCATATAAATATCTCTCCCTGACAATAAACGACGAGTTTCGCCTTAGACGTATCTCCGTGACTCAATGTGGTTTTTCTCCCGGTGTTTTAGTGGGGAGGGGTTTGAGTCGCCGACACCCGCCGTCTCGCTCAGCCTCAAGAGAAAACGCTGGCCCGGCTCTCTCTCTTTTTGCTCTACCTGCCAGTGGTGAGGGAAAAAAGCCCCGGCATTTTGGCGCCCAACGTGGGGCACAACAACCACTGCCCCATGTGAGGACGTATGAAGATTCAAAATGGACTACGGACTGCCGACGTGACGAAGGAAAAATTCAAAATTAAGCTGACGAACTAATCGGACTGCTGACGGGTGTATCCTCATAAGTTATGAGGTAATCTTCATATTTAATATTCTAACCTTTACTTCTATAATCTGTGCTTACTTCAACTTCCTTTCTCTTTCCTTCCATTTCGGTTTGCCGCCATTTCTAAACGGGTACATTCATGGCGGACACACCACGTGGACAGACCTAGAGGAGACTTTAAATGTTTTGCGTCCTCATTTAAATAAAGACTCCGTCCCAAACTTCAACATCTCTTGTTCTTTTCTCTTTCCTCTCATTTTTGGGTTTCCAACAGACCGCTTCTGCGGTGCCGCCATTTTTGTCCTGCCCCATTTGAATGGGGGCGCCATCTTAGAAGCACCACGTGGGCAGACCTAAAAACAAAACTCACCATGTGGGTAGAGACTCACCACGTGGACAAACTTAATAAGAAACTCACCACGTGGGTAGACCTAAAAAAAAACTCACCACGTGGACAAACCTAGAGGAGGCTCACCACATGGGCAAACCTGGAGAACTCTCAAAATGTCCTGCCCGCTCATTGGAGTTGTGGCGCCATCTTAGAAAAATTCTACAACATGATTAGCTATTTTTTGGGACTTTATGCTTATGTTGTACTCATATATATTACTATTGCCCTACTCCTCCTACAGTGTGGCTCTTGGGACAAAACTTTTGTTTTAGCCCCATGGATTAATTCAGTCCTCCTTGCCTTAATTGCCAACCTTAAAGGCTCTTCCAGGGAAAAGTTCATTTTTGCCCTTAAAAACTGTAAGAAAAAACTAAAACTAACTTTTAAAATCTCCTTTCTCCCAAGGCCGCCACCCAAGCCGCCACCCGGCAGCTATCTTTTCAGCTCTTCTCAGCCCCTAACTACTGCCTAAGGCAAATGTGCTCAAACCCCTGATGGAGGACAGCTCCTCCATGTAGCTTTCTATGAATGTAAACTGTGATCAAATACAAACCGAGGTTAACTTTCCTCGCAGGCGTAAAACACAAGTCACTGGTCCACCAAACAAAACTTGCGCGCTTTGAGCAGAGGGACAACAGCCAGGCTCTGCCGACATCCCTGAGGGAAGCGGGCCGACCGAGTGGGATGGTCCTAAGCGGCGGCTCCAGCCCAGGCCCAAGCACTGCGCCGAGCCTCACTGGCTGCGCCTTGCCCGCACCTCCAGGTGTCACTTTTGGTCACTTTTGTCAAAAAAAAAAAAAAAAAGGCCAACCAAACAACAAAGAGGCAGATGGGCGGACTCCTAACTTGCTTTAAAAATATCTTAGGAACGGGCGGGCGGTCCGCCATGAGGCCATGAGGCGAGCCGCTGCCGTCTCCGCCCCTTTGCCTCTAGACGCTCCTCTATGCTCTTAACTAAGTGTCCCACGGGGCCCAAAGTATTTACTTTTAAAAATTAAAAAAACAGCTGGAGACATTCATATTGCCCTGCTAGAGGTAAAAAATCCTATTTTTCAAGTCTATATGGCTATATCCTACACACCATTGTCCCACCCTTCACTGCCTTCCCATTAACATAAAGATAAAGAGATGGCTTAATTGTTAAACATTTGCCTGTAGAGCCTAAGGACCCTGATTCGAGGCTCAATTCTCCAGTACCCATATAAACAGTGGCTAGAGGCCTGGCACGCCCATTTTTTCTCTCTCTCTCTCTGCCCGCCTAACTCAATTCATAAAATATAAGACTAAGCCCAACTAACTCAATTGGTAATACAATGTTAGCCTGGGATTAAAGTTTTCCCTGACAACTCTGCCCAACTGGAGGGACAAAATTAAAAAACCTAAAGACTATCAGTCTCTGGTTACTACAAAAATTTAATGACGGCTAATGGTGGTTAAATTTAAATTGTTTTCTCTCTCCTTACTATGCCTTATACCAAGTATTATTGTTACTGTTATTATAAATCTATTAAAAGCCAGGGACAAAATGTAATAATTTAAATATATGTCCCCCAATATATTCAATATTTTATTAACTTATAGTTTACATCTACAATCACCTTACTAAAGACAATGTCACTGGGGCCAAATTTTAAGGTGTAATAATGGTTTAAAATTCCATTATAAAAATATACAAAATGTGCCTAACAAAAATTCCTAAAGCTTACTGTGACTTAACTACAATAATTTTACTATATGTACTATATATCTAATTAATTTCTTTTTCTCTCTTTCATGGCTCTACAAAGACAGGCCAACGTCTGCCAGTATGGAACTTCCCTAGATCTATAAGTTTCAACATCATAAAAACTGCTAGCTGTCAGCCCTGGATTAACCTTAACAATACATGTCTCATATCTTTTCTTCCTTGATTAACCATCCTAATGTTTTATTATTATTTTAGGTCATTCCAACCCATCTGATCTCCAAGATGCCTTGCCATTTTACAGGTGTCTCCAAAAAAGATTCAAACTGCCTCTCCCTTCAAGATTTTGGGCTCCAGGTTATTCCTTAATACTGTCTCTCCTGTCAAACCCCAACTCCATATTCAAAAATTCTATACTTTGCCTCAACTCCAAAAGGTGCTGGGAGAAATTAATTGGATGAGGCCCTGGCTACCCATAACTACTGAGGAACTGTCCCCTTTATTTGACCTCTTAAAGGGTCTTACTCTTTCCTCTCAGATAACCTTGCCCCCTCGTCATGAACAAATTCTACATAAGGTACAACGGGCCATTGATGCTGCTGTCCTAAAAAGGTTTGATCCTAACTTACCTATCTCCCTCTGTATTTTCTCTGGGGAAACATTATGCACTGCGCTGTTGGCCCAGGAAGGAGAACCCATCCAATGGATTCACCTCTCCCTTGGTGGAGTCCCCAGAGTTTACTCTATAACTAACCAGATTACAGACTGCATTATAAAGGGCAGGGACACCTCTGTCCGATTGTTTCGCACGGAGCCTCATGTCATTGTCACCCCCTTTAAGGTAACAGACTTCACTTGGCTTCAGAGAAATAACAACAGGGTTGCTATTGCCCTTGAGGGGTTTCTGGGTATAATTGATTGTCACTATGGTCCTTATAAATGGATGAGCTCCTTCTCTAGGTTGGAATGGAGACCCCCCAGACTTTTTTTTATCTAAACCCAACCCTGATTTTCTTACTGTATTCACTGATGGGGGGCGCTTGGGAGCTTACCTAGTTGTTTACCCTCCCCTAAAGGAGGGGAGAAAAGTCTATACCCATAAAGTCTATCTCCCATGAGGTCACAGGATCAGCACATGCTGGGAAAAAAACTAAACATACTATTAGCCATATACTTCAATGCTTTGCCACCCTTGGATTACCAGATCAAATCAAAACCGATAATGGTCCCTGCTTTGTAAACAAAACTTTTATAGATTTCCTCCAAACCTGGAAAATCTCACTTTCCACAGGCATCCCATATAACCCGCGGGGCCAGGCCATCGTGAAAAGATATCATCAAACTCTCAAATCTCAATTACAAAAACAAAAGGGGAATCTCTACCCCCACATGACCAACTAAAAAGGCATTATTAACCTAAATATTTTAAATTTTTCTAAAGAAGATAGACACTTGTCCCCTTTTCAAAAACATTGGACCTCAGCTGTCACCTACAGCTCCATCTGGGTCAAATGGAGGGACCCATTAATTGGGGCCTGGAGGGGACCAGACCCCCTCCTCACAGCAGGGAGAGGATTTGGATGTGTCTTTCCTCAAGAGGAAAAAAGACCTATTTGGGTACCGGCAAGAGACTTAAAATATTTACCCCAACAAGGGGATGATAATAATCAATTTTCCAGGGAGTATCACACCCCTGAGAACTATGCCTCTGTTTCTTCCCAAGGAACAACTGAAGGTGTGGATGCTACTAGACCTGAATGAAGCCAGAAAAGCTCCAGAAAGATTTACAGAAGAGGAGTCAGGACTCCTAAGAAAACCTGCTGTAGTCGAACTTACATGGCTTTTTATCCCACCTTCTCCCTCCCCTTGGACCCCTCCTTCTTCTTGCTCTATACCCTACCTTCTCCCTCCCCTTGAACCCCTCCTTCTTCTTATCCTCACTCTCGGGCCCTGTGTAATTAATAACATTACACAATTCATTCACCAACAGCTTGAGGCAATTAAACTTCATCAGGCCAAGGCACCACAGGTTTACGACTCAAAGACAATGGCTTTTCCACTTACTGGCTATCCACCTAACATCCCTCCCCCGCCCTCCATCGAACCAATGACGGGTAAGTTCTCAGACAGGCTGAGACAACCTAAGACAGGGCGTGGAGTGGTCAACGGGCTAGAGGCATAGTGCCCAGAGATGGGTAAGGTTCCCAGAGGGGAACAACCTAGGACAGGGACTATGCCATCCACCGTTCTTACAAAAACAAAAGGGGGAGATGTGGGGCCCTGCCTGGTGTGAAGCCAAGTGGTTAGCCCAGCCAATCTTGGCCTACTCCCGGTAAGGCCTAGTCGAGCCTGAGTACCTGCCCTTGACTCAGCAACTAAGCTGAAACTGCCTCCACCCAGCTGCTGCTGACGTGATGAAATACTGTTGGCCCTTACACCTTTCTCTCATCCCCTCTTCCAACCCCCTTCCTCAAGGTATATTGGCCCTTATACCTTTCTCTCATCCCCGCTTCCCACCCCCTTCCTCAAAGTATATTGGCCCTTATACCTTTCTCTCATCCCCTCTTCCCGCCCCCTTCCTCAAAGCACATAAATATCTCTCCCCTGACAATAAACGACGAGTTTCGCCTTAGACGTATCTCCGCGACTCAATGTGGTTTTTCTCCCCGGTGTTTTAGTGGGGGGAGGGGTTTGAGTAGCCGAAACCCGCCATCTCGCTCAGCCTCAAGAGAAACGGCTGGCCCGGCTCTCTCTCTCTTTTGCTCTACCTGCCGGTGGTGAGGGAAAAAAGCCCCTACAAATGTAATCTAAAAAGATGTCCAAGTTAGTAGATTCGCCTCATTTCTAAAGTAGTTTCTTTAGAAAACAAACCTAAATTGCCAAACTTTGTACTGTGTGAAATGAGCTAATTCGGTTCTAGGAATCAGTTTACTTTCTACGAAAATGGTTGAGTTTAGCAAGTTCAAACTTTCCTTGTTAATGTGCTCTAAAAAGATGTCCAAGTTAGTAGATTTGCCTCATTGGTAAAGTAGTTTGTTGAGAAAACAAACGTCTTCATTGCCAAACATTGTACTGTGTGTAAAAAGCTAATTCGGTTCTAGAATTCACCTGCTTTCCAACAAAGAAGGTTGAGTGCAGCCAGTTCAAACTTTCCTTGTTAATGTAATCTAAAAAGATGCACAACGTAGTAGATTGGCTTCATTTCTAAAGTAGTTTCTTGAGAAAAGAAACATCTTCAGTACCGAACACTGTACTGTGTGAAATAAGTTAATTCTCTTCTAAGATTCAGTTCAATTTCTAGGAAGAAGGTTCAGTGCAGCAAGTTCAAACTTTCCTAGTTTGTGTAATCTAACAAGATGTACAAGTTACTGCATTCACTTCATTTCTAAAGTAGTTTCTTTAGAAAAGAAACATCTTCAGTACCGAACACTGTACTGTGTGAAATAAGGTAATTCGGTTCTAGGAATCAGTTTAATTTCTACGAAGATGGTTGAGTGCAGCAAGTTCAAACTTTCCTTGTTAATGTAATCTACAAAGATACAAAACTTAGTAGATTGGACTCATTTCTAAAGTAGTTTCTTTACAAAACAAACATCTTCATTACCGAACACTATATTATGTGAAATGAGCTACTTCGGTTCTAGGAATCACTTGCTTTCCTACGAAGAAGGTTGAGTGCAGCAAGTTCAAACTTTCCTCGCTTGTGTAATCTAACAAGATGTACAAGTTAGTGGATTTGCGTCATTTCTAAAGAGGTTTCTTTAGAAAACAAACATCTTCAGTACTGAACACTGTACTGTGTGAAATAAGTTAATTCGGTTCTAGGAATCAGTTTCCTTTCTGCGAAGATGGTTGACTTTAGCAAGTTCAAACTTTCCTTGTTAATGTAATCTAAAAAGATGTCCAAGTTAGTAGATTCGCCTCATTTCTAAAGTAGTTTCTTTAGAAAACAAACCTAAATTGCCAAACTTTGTACTGTGTGAAATGAGCTAATTCGGTTCTAGGAATCAGTTTACTTTCTACGAAGATGGTTGAGTTTAGCAAGTTCAAACTTTCCTTGTTAATGTGCTCTAAAAAGATGTCCAAGTTAGTAGATTTGCCTCATTGGTAAAGTAGTTTGTTGAGAAAACAAACGTCTTCATTTCCGAACATTGTACTGTGTGTAAAAAGCTAATTCGGTTCTAGAATTCACCTGCTTTCCTACAAAGAAGGTTGAGTGCAGCCAATTTAAACTTTCCTTGTTAATGTAATCTAAAAAGATGCACAACTTAGAAGATTTGCCTCATTTCTAAAGTAGTTTGTTTACAAAACAAACATCTTCATTCTGGAACACTATACTATATGAAATGAGCTAGTTCAGTTCTAGGAATCACTTGCTTTCCTACGAAGAAGGTTGAGTGCAGCAAGTTCAAACTTTCCTCGTTTATGTAATCTAACAAGATGTACAAGTTAGTGGATTCACATCGTTTCTAAAGTGGTTTCTTTAGAAAACAAACATCTTCAGTACTGAACACTGTACTGTGTGAAATAAGTTAATTCGGTTCTAGGAATCAGTTTCTTTTCTACGAAGATGGTTGAGTGCAGCAAGTTCAAACTTTTCTTGTTAATGTAATCTAAAAAGATGGCCAAGGTAGCAGAGTCACCTCATTTGCAAAGTAGTTTGTTGAGAAAATTAACATCTTTATTGCCGAACATTGTAGTGTGTGAAAGAAGCTCATTCGGTTCTAGGAATCACTTGCTTTCCTACAAAACAGGTTGAGTGCAGCAAGTTCAAACTTTCTTTGTTAATGTAATCTAAAAAGATGCACAACTTATTAGACTGGCCTCATTTCTAATGTAGTTTCTTTAGAAAAGAAACATCTTCAGTACCAAACACTGTACTTTGTGAAATAAGTGAATTCGCTTCTAGGAAGCAGTTTAATTTCTACGAAGAAGGTTGAGTGCAGCAAGTTCAAACTTTCCTTGTTAATGTAATCTCAAAAGATGGCCAAGTTAGAAGATTCGCCTCATTTGTAAAGTTCTTTGTTGAGGAAACAAACATCTTCATTGCCGAACATTGTACTGTGTGAAATAAGCTCATTCGGTTCTAGGAATCAGTTGTTTTCCTACAAAGAAGTTTGAGTGCAGCAGGTTCAAAGTTTCCTTGTTAATGTAATCTGAAAAGTTGCACAACTTAGTAGATTGGCCTCATTTCTAAAGTAGTTTGTTCAGAAAACAAACATCTTCATTACCGAACACTATAGTATGTGAAATGAGCTACTGCGGTTCTAGGAATCACTTGCTTTCCTACGAAGAAGGTTGAGTGGAGCAAGTTCAAACTGTCCTCGTTTGTGTAATCTAACAAGATTTACAAGTTAGTGGATTCGTGTCATTTCTAAAGTGGTTTCCTTATAAAACAAACATCTTCCGTAGTGAACACTGTAGTGTGTGAAATAAGTTAATTCGGTTCTAGGAATCAGGTTCCTTTCTACGAAGATGGTTGAGTGCAGCAAGTTCAACCTTTCCTTGTTAATGTAATCTAAAAAGATGGCCAAGTTAGCAGAGTCACCTCATTTGTAAAGTAGTATGTTGACAAAATTAACATCTTTATTGCCAAACATTGTACTGTGTGAAATGAGCTAATTCGGTTCTAGGAATCAGTTTACTTTCTACGAAGATGGTTGAGTTTAGCAAGTTCAAACTTTCCTTGTTAATGTGCTCTAAAAAGATGTCCAAGTTAGTAGATTTGCTTCATTGGTAAAGTAGTTTGTTGAGAAAACAAACGTCTTCATTGCCAAACATTGTACTGTGTGTAAAAAGCTAATTCGGTTCTAGAATTCACCTGCTTTCCTACAAAGAAGGTTGAGTGCAGCCAGTTCAAACTTTCCTTGTAAATGTAATCTAAAAAGATGCACAACGTAGTAGATTGGCTTCATTTCTAAAGTAGTTTCTTGAGAAAAGAAACATCTTCAGTACCGAACACTGTACTGTGTGAAATAAGTTAATTCTCTTCTAAGATTCAGTTCAATTTCTAGGAAGAAGGTTCAGTGCAGCAAGTTCAAACTTTCCTAGTTTGTGTAATCTAACAAGATGTACAAGTTAGTGCATTCGCTTCATTTCTAAAGTAGTTTCTTTAGAAAAGAAACATCTTCAGTACCGAACACTGTACTGTGTGAAATAAGGTAATTCGGTTCTAGGAATCAGTTTAATTTCTACGAAGATGGTTGAGTGCAGCAAGTTCAAACTTTCCTTGTTAATGTAATCTACAAAGATACAAAACTTAGTAGATTGGACTCAATTCTAAAGTAGTTTGTTTAGAAAACAAACATCTTCATTACCGAACACTATATTATGTGAAATGATCTACTTCGGTTCTAGGAATCACTTGCTTTCCTACGAAGAAGGTTGAGTGCAGCAAGTTCAAACTTTCCTCGGTTGTGTAATCTAACAAGATGTACAAGTTAGTGGATTTGCGTCATTTCTAAAGAGGTTTCTTTAGAAAACAAACATCTTCAGTACTGAACACTGTACTGTGTGAAATAAGTTAATTGGGTTCTAGGAATCAGTTTCCTTTCTGCGAAGATGGTTGAATTCAAGTTCAAACTTTCCTTGTTAATGTAATCTAAAAAGATGTCCAAGTTAGTAGATTCGCCTCATTTCTAATGTAGTTTCCTTAGAAAACAAACCTAAATTGCCAAACTTTGTACTGTGTGAAATGAGCTAATTCGGTTCTAGGAATCAGTTTACTTTCTACGAAGATGGTTGAGTTTAGCAAGTTCAAACTTTCCTTGTTAATGTGCTCTAAAAAGATTTCCAAGTTAGTAGATTTGCCTCATTGGTAAAGTAGTTTGTTGAGAAAACAAACGTCTTCATTGCCGAACATTGTACTGTGTGTAAAAAGCTAATTCGGTTCTAGAATTCACGTGCTTTCCTACAAAGAAGGTTGAGTGCAGCCAGTTCAAACTTTCCTTGTTAATGTAATCTAAAAAGATGCACAACTTAGAAGATTTGCCTCATTTCTAAAGTAGTTTGTTTACAAAACAAACATCTTCATTACCGAACACTATACTATGTGAAATGAGCTAGTTCAGTTCTAGGAATCACTTGCTTTCCTACGAAGAAGGTTGAGTGCAGCAAGTTCAAACTTTCCTCGTTTATGTAATCTAACAAGATGTACAAGTTAGTGGATTCACGTCGTTTCTAAAGTGGTTTCTTTAGAAAACAAACATCTTCAGTACTGAACACTGTACTGTGTGAAATAAGTTAATTCGGTTCTAGGAATCAGTTTCTTTTCTACGAAGATGGTTGAGTGCAGCAAGTTCAAACTTTTCTTCTTAATGTAATCTAAAAAGATGGCCAAGTTAGCAGAGTCACCTCATTTGCAAAGTAGTTTGTTGAGAAAATTAACATCTTTATTGCCGAACATTGTAGTGTGTGAAAGAAGCTCATTCGGTTCTAGGAATCACTTGCTTTCCTACAAAGCAGGTTGAGTGCAGCAAGTTCAAACTTTCTTTGTTAATGTAATCTAAAAAGATGCACAACTTATTAGACTGGCCTCATTTCTAATGTAGTTTCTTTAGAAAAGAAACATCTTCAGTACCAAACACTGTACTTTGTGAAATAAGTGAATTCGCTTCTAGGAAGCAGTTTAATTTCTATGAAGAAGGTTGAGTGCAGCAAGTTCAAACTTTCCTTGTTAATGTAATCTCAAAAGATGGCCAAGTTAGAAGATTCGCCTCATTTGTAAAATTTCTTTGTTGAGAAAACAAACATCTTCATTGCTGAACATTGTACTGTGTGAAATAAGCTCATTCGGTTCTAGGAATCAGTTGTTTTCCTACAAAGAAGTTTGAGTGCAGCAGGTTCAAAGTTTCCTTGTTAATGTAATCTGAAAAGTTGCACAACTTAGTAGATTGGCCTCATTTCTAAAGTAGTTTGTTTAGAAAACAAACATCTTCATTACCGAACACTATAGTATGTGAAATGAGCTACTTCGGTTCTAGGAATCACTTGCTTTCCTACGAAGAAGGTTGAGTGCAGCAAGTTCAAACTTTCCTAGTTTGTGTAATCTAACAAGATTTACAAGTTAGTGGATTCGCGTCATTTCTAAAGTGGTTTCCTTATAAAACAAACATCTTCCGTAGTGAACACTGTAGTGTGTGAAATAAGTTAATTCGGTTCTAGGAATCAGGTTCCTTTCTCAAGATGGTTGAGTGCAGCAAGTTCAAACTTTCCTTGTTAATGTAATCTAAAAAGATGGCCAAGTTAGCAGAGTCACCTCATTTGTAAAGTAGTTTGTTGAGAAAATTAACATCTTTATTGCCGAACATTGTACTGTGTGAAATAAGCTCATTCGGTTCTAGGAATCACTTGCTTACCTACAAAGAAGGTTGAGTGCAGCAAGTTCAAACTTTCCTTGTTAATGTAATCTGAAAAGATGCACAACTTAGTAGATTGGCCTCATTTCTAAAGTAGTTTGTTTACAAAACAAACATCTTCATTACTAAACACTGTACTATGTGAAATGAGCTAGTTTGAATCTAGGAATCACTTGCTTTCCTACAAAGAAGGTTGAGTGCAGCAAGTTAAAACTTTCCTTGTTAATGTAATCTAATATGATGCACAACTTAGTAGAATGGCCTCATTTCTAAAGTAGTTTCTTTACAAAACAAACTTAAAAATTGCCACACTTTACTGTGTGAAATGAGCTAATTCGGTTCTAGGAATCAGTTTAATTTCTACGAAGATGGTTGAGTTTAGCAAGTTCAAATTTTCCTTGTTAATGTGCTCTAAAAAGATGACCAAGTTAGTAGATTTGCCTCATTGGTAAAGTAGTTTCTTGAGAAAACAAATGTCTTCATTGCCGAACATTGTACTGTGTGTAAAAAGCTAATTCGGTTCCAGAATTCAGTTGCTTTCCTACAAAGAAGGTTGAGTGCAGCCAGTTCAAACTTTCCTTGTTATTGTAATCTAAAAAGATGCACAACATAGTAGATTATCCTCATTTCTAAAGTAGTTTCTTTAGAAAAGAAACATCTTCAGTACCGAACACTGTACTGTGTGAAATAAGTTAATTCGCTTCTAAGAATCAGTTTAATTTCTAGGAAGAAGGTTCAGTGCAGCAAGTTCAAACTTTCCTAGTTTGTGTAATCTAACAAGATATACAAGTTAGTGCATTTGCCTCATTTCTAAAGTAGTTTTTTTAGAAAAGAAACATCTTCAGTACCGAACAATGTACTGTGTGAAATAAGTGAATTCGCTTCTAGGAATCAGTTCAATTTCTACGAAGATGGTTGAGTGTAGCAAATTCAAACTTTCCTTGTTAATGTAATCTGAAAAGATGGCCAAGTTAGAAGACTCGCCTGATTTGTAAAGTACTTTGTTGAGGAAACAAACATCTTCTTTCCCGAACATTGTACTGTGTGAAATAAGCTCATTCGGTTCTAGGAATCAGTTGCTTTCCTACAAAGAAGGTTGAGTGCAGCAAGTTCAAACTTTCCTTGTTTATGTAATCTGAAAAAGATGCACAACTTAGAAGATTGGCCTCATTTCTAAAGTAGTTTGTTTACAAAACAAACACCTTCATTACCGAACACTATACTATGTGAAATGAGCTAGTTCGGTTCTAGGAATCACTTGCTTTCCTACGAAGAAGGATGAGTGCAGCAAGTTCAAACTTTCCTCATTTGTGTAATCTAAAAAGATGTACAAGTTAGTGGATTCGTGTCGTTTCTAAAGTGGTTTCTTTAGAAAACAAACATCTTCAGTACTGAACACTGTACTGTGTGAAATAAGTTAATTCGGTTCTAGGAATCAGTTTCCTTTCTCTACGAAGATGGTTGAGTGCAGCAAGTTCAAACTTTCCTTGTTAATGTAATCTAAAAAGATGGCCAAGTTAGCAGAGCAACCTCATTTGTAAAATAGTTTGTTGAGAAAATTAACATCTTTATTGCCGAACATTGTACTGTGTGAAATAAGCTCATTCGGTTCTAGGAATCACTTGCTTTCCTACAAAGAAGGTTGAGTGCAGCAAGTTCAAACTTTCCTTGTTAATGTAATCTAAAAAGATGCACAACTTAGTAGATTGGCCTCATTTCTAAAGTAGTTTGTTTACAAAACAAACATCTTCATTACCGAACACTATACTATGTGAAATAAGTGAATTAAGGAAGCAGTTTAATTTCTATGAAGAAGGTTGAGCCAGTTCGGTTCTAGGAATCAGTTTGCTTTCCTACAAGAAGGATGAGTGCAGCAAGTTCAAACTTTCCTCGTTTGTGTAATCTAAAAAGATGTACAAGTTAGTGGATTCTTGCCTCATTTCTAAAGTGGTTTGTTTAGAAAACAAACATCTTCAGTACTGAACACTGTACTGTGTGAAATAAGTTAATTCGGTTCTAGGAATCAGTTTCCTTTCCTACGAAGAAGGTTGAGTGCAGCAAGTTCAAACTTTCCTTGTTAATGTAATCTAAAAAGATGGCCAAATTAGTAGATTCACCTCATTTGTAAAGTAGTTTGTTGAGAAAACAAACATCTTCATTGCCGAACATTGTACTGTGTGAAATAAGCTCATTCGGTTCTAGGAATCAGTTGCTTTCCTACAAAGAAGGTTGAGTGCAGCAAGTTCAAACTTTGCTTGTTAATGTAATCTAAAAAGATGGCACAACTTAGTAGATTGGCCTCATTTCTAAAGTAGTTTGTTTACAGAAAACAAACATCTTCATTACCGAACACTGTACTGTGTGAAATAAGTTAATTCGGTTCTAGGAATCAGTTTAATTTCTACAAAGAAGGTTGAGTGCAGCAAGTTCAAACTTTCCTTGTTAATGTAATCTAAAAGATGCACAAGTTAGTAGATTGGCCTCATTTCTAAAGTAGTTTGTTTAGAAAACAAACATCTTCATTACCGACACTGTACTGTGTGAAATAAGCTAGTTCGAATCTAGGAATCAGTTTCCTTTCCTACAAAGAAGGTTGAGTGCAGCAAGTTCAAACTTTCCTTGTTAATGTAATCTAAAATGATGCACAACTTAGTAGATTGGCCTCATTTCTAAAGTAGTTTCTTTACAAAACAAACCTAAATTGCCAAACCTTTTACTGTGTGAAATGAGCTAATTCGGTTCTAGGAATCAGTTTAATTTCTACGAAGATGGTTGAGTTTAGCAAGTTCAAACTTTCCTTGTTAATGTGCTCTAAAAAGATGACCAAGTTAGTAGATTTGCCTCATTGGTAAAGTAGTTTGTTGAGAAAACAAACATCTTCATTGCGAACATTGTACTGTGTGAAAAAAGCTAATTTAGTTCTAGAATTCAGTTGCTTTCCTACAAAGAAGGTTGAGTGCAGCCAGTTCAAACTTTCCTTGTTAATGTAATCTAAAAAGATGCACAACATAGTAGATTATCCTCATTTCTAAAGTAGTTTCTTTAGAAAAGAAACATCTTCAGTACCGAACACTGTACTGTGTGAAATAAGTTAATTCACTTCTAAGAATCAGTTTAATTTCTAGGAAGAAGGTTGAGTGCAGCAAGTTCAAACTTTCCTAGTTTGTGTAATCTAACAAGATATACAAGTTAGTGCATTCGCCTCATTTCTAAAGTAGTTTTTTTAGAAAAGAAACATCTTCAGTACCGAACAATGTACTGTGTGAAATAAGTGAATTCGTTCTAGGAATCAGTTCAATTTCTACAAAGATGGTTGAGTGCAGCAAATTCAAACTTTCCTTGTTAATGTAATCTAAAAAGATGGCCAAGTTAGAAGATTCGCCTGATTTGTAAAGTACTTTGTTGAGAAAACAAACATCTTCTTTCCCGAACATTGTACTGTGTGAAATAAGCTCATTCGGTTCTAGGAATCAGTTGCTTTCCTACAAAGAAGGTTGAGTGCAGCAAGTTCAAACTTTCCTTGTTTATGTAATCTAAAAGATGCACAACTTAGTAGATTGGCCTCATTTCTAAAGTAGTTTGTTTACAAAACAAACACCTTCATTTCTTATACTATGTGAAATGAGCTATCGGTTCAGGAATCACTTGCTTTCCTACGAAGAAGGATGAGTGCAGCAAGTTCAAACTTTCCTCATTTGTGTAATCTAAAAAAGATGTACAAGTTAGTGGATTCTCATTTCTAAAGTAGTTTCTTTAGAAAACAAACATCTTCAGTACTGAACACTGTACTGTGTGAAATAAGTTAATTCGGTTCTAGGAATCAGTTTCCTTTCTACGAAGATGGTTGAGTGCACCAAGTTCAAACTTTCCTTGTTAATGTAATCTAAAAAGATGGCCAAGTTAGCAGATTGGCCTCATTTGTAAAATAGTTTGTTGAGAAAACAAACATCTTCATTGCCGAACATTGTACTGTGTAAAATAAGCTCATTCGGTTCTAGGAATCACTTGGTTTCCTACAAAGAAGGTTGAGTGCAGCAAGTTCAAACTTTCCTTGTTAATGTAATCTGAAAAGATGCACAACTTAGTAGATTGGCCTCATTTCTAAAGTAGTTTGTTTACAAAACAAACATCTTCATTACCGAACACTATACTATGTGAAATGAGCCAGTTCGGTTCTAGGAATCACATGCTTTCCTACGAAGAAGGATGAGTGCAGCAAGTTCAAACTTTCCTCGTTTGTGTAATCTAAGAAGATGTACAAGTTAGTGGATTCTTGTCGTTTCTAAAGTGGTTTTTTAGAAAACAAACATCTTCAGTACTGAACACTGTACTGTGTGAAATAAGTTAATTCGGTTCTAGGAATCAGTTTCCTTTCTACGAAGATGCTTGAGTGCAGCAAGTTCAAACTTTCCTTGTTAATGTAATCTAAAAAGATGGCCAAATTAGCAGATTCACCTCATTTGTAAGGTACTTTGTTGAGAAAACAAACATCTTCATTGCCGAACATTGTACTGTGTGAAATAAGCTCATTCGGTTCTATTAATCAGTTGCTTTCCTACAAAGAAGGTTGAGTGCAGCAAGTTCAAACTTTGCTTGTTAATGTAATCTAAAAAGATGCACAACTTAGTAGATTGGCCTCATTTCTAAAGTAGTTTGTTTAGAAAAGAAACATGTTCAGTACCGAACACTGTACTGTGTGAAATGAGTTAATTCGCTTCTAGGAATCAGTTTAATTTCTACGAAGATGGTTGTGTGCAGCAAGTTCAAACTTTCCTAGTTTGTGTAATCTAACAAGATGTACAAGTTAGTGGATTCGCGTCATTTCTAAATTAGTTTCTTTAGAAAACAAACATGTTCAGTACCGAACACTGTACTGTGTGAAATAAGTTAATTCGGTGCTAGGAATCAGTTTCCTTTCCACGAAGATGGTAGAATTTAGCAAGTTCAAACTTTCCTTATTAATGTAATCTAAAAAGATGTCCAATTTTGTAGATTCGCCTCATTTCTAAAGTAGTTTCTTTAGAAAACAAACCTAAATTGCCAAACCTTGTACTGTGTGAAATGAACTAATTCGGTTCTAGGAATCAGTTTACTTTCTACGAAGATGGTTGAGTTTAGCAAGTTCAAACTTTCCTTGTTAATGTGCTCTAAAAAGATATCCAAGTTAGTAGATTTGCCTCATTGGTAAAGTAGTTTGTTGAGAAAACAAACATCTTCATTGCCGAATATTGTACTGTGTGAAAAAATCTAATTTAGTTCTAGAATTCAGAAGCTTTCCTACAAAGAAGGTTGAGTGCAGCCAGTTCAAACTTTACTTGTTAATGTAATCTAAAAAGATGCAAAACGTAGTAGATTGGCCTCATTTCTAAAGTAGTTTCTTTAGAAAAGAAACATCTTCAGTACCGAACACTGTACTGTGTGAAATAAGTTAATTCACTTGTAGGAATCAGTTTAATTTCTACGAAGAAGGTTGAGTGCAGCAAGTTCAAACGTTCCTAGTTTGTGTAATATAACAAGATGTACAAGTTAGTGTATTCGCCTCATTTCGAAAGTAGTTTCTTTAGAAAAGAAACATCTTCAGTACCGAACACTGTACTGTGTGCAATAAGCTCATTCAGTTCTAGGAAACACTTGCTTTCCTACAAAGAAGGTTGAGTGCAGCAAGTTAAAACTTTCCTTCTTAATGTAATCTAAAAAGATGCACAACTTAGTAGATTGGCCTAACTTCTAAAGTAGTTTCTTTAGAAAAGAAACATCTTCAGTACCGAACACTGTACAGTGTGAAATAAGTTAATTCTCTTCTAGGAATCAGTTTAATTTCTACGAAGAAGGTTGAGTGCAGCAAGTTCAAACTTTCCTTGTTAATGTAATCTAAAAAGATGGCCAAGTTAGAAGATTGGCCTCATTTGTAAAGTACTTTGTTGAGAAAACAAACATCTTCATTGCCGAACATTGTACTGTGTGAAATAAGCTCATTCGATTCTACAAATCAGTTGCTTTCCTAAAAAGAAGGTTGAGTGCAGCAAGTTCAAACTTTCCTTCTTAATGTAATCTAAAAAGATGCACAACTTAGTAGATTGGCCTCATTTCTAAAGTAGTTTGTTTAGAAAACAAACATCTTCATTACCGAACACTGTACTATGTGAAATAAGCTAGTTCCGTTCTAGGAATCACTTGTTTTCCTACGAAGAAGGTTGAGTGCATCAAGTTCAAACTTTCCGAGTTTGTGTAATCTAACAAGATGTACAAGTTAGTGCATTCGCCTCATTTCTAAAGTAGTTTTTTAGAAAAGAAACATCTTCAGTACCGAACACTGTACTGTGTGAAATAAGTGAATTCGCTTCTACCAATCAGTTTAATTTCTACGAAGATGGTTGAGTGCAGCAAGTTCAAACTTTCCTTGTTAATGTAATCTGAAAAGATGGCCAAGTTAGCAGAGTCACCTCATTTGTAAAATAGTTTGTTGAGAAAATTAATATCTTTATAGCCAAACATTGTACTGTGTGAAATAAGCTCATTCGGTTCTAGGAATCAGTTGCTTTCCTATAAACAAGGTTGAGTGCAGCAAGTTCAAACTTTCCTTGTTACTGTAATCTGAAAAGATGCACAACTTAGTAGATTGGCCTCATTTCTAAAGTAGTTTGTTTAGAAAACAAACATGTTCATTACCGAAAACTGTACTATGTGAAATGAGCTAGTTCCGTTCTAGGAATACTTGCTTTCCTACGAAGAAGGTTGAGTACACCAAGTTCAAACTTTCCTAGTTTGTGTAATCTAACAAGATATACAAGTTACTGGATTCGCATTATTTCTAAATTAGTTTCTTTAGAAAACAAACAGCTTCAGTAGCGAACACTGTACTGTGTGAAATAAGATTATTCGGTTCTAGGAATCAGTTTCCTTTCTACGAAGATGGTTGAGTTTAGCAAGTTCAAACTTTCCTTGCTAATGTAATCTAAAAAGATGTCCAAGTTAGTAGATTCGCCTCATTTCTAAAGTAGTTTCTTTAGAAAACAAACCTAAATTGCCAAACTTTGTACTGTGTGAAATGAGCTAATTCGGTTCTAGGAATCAGTTTACTTTCTACGTAGATGGTTGAGTTTAGCAAGTTCAAAATTTCCTTGTTAATGTGCTCTAAATAGATGTCCAAGTTAGTAGATTTGCCTTATTGGTAAAGTAGTTTGTTGAGAAAACAAACATCTTCATTGCCGAACATTGTACTGTGTGAAGAAAACTAATTTAGTTCTAGAATTCAGTTGCTTTCCTACAAAGAAGGTTGAGTGCAGCCAGTTCAAACGTTCCTTGGAAATGTAATCTAAAAAGATGCACAACGTAGCAGATTGGCCTCATTTCCAAAGTAGTTTCTTTAGAAAAGAAACATCTTCAGTACCGAACACTGTACTGTGTGAAATGAGCTAGTTCGCTTCTAGGAATCACTTGCTTTCCTACTAAGAAGGTTGAGTGCAACAAGTTCAAACTTTCCTATTTGTGTAATCTAACAAGATGTACAAGTTAGTGGTTTTGCGTCGTTTCTAAAGTGGCTTCTTTAGAAAACAAACATCTTCAGTACTGAACACTGTACTGTGTGAAATAAGTTAATTCGGTTCTAGGAATCAGTTTCCTTTCTACGAAGATGCTTGCGTGCAGCAAGTTCAAACTTTCCTTGTTAATGTAATCTAAAAAGATGGCCAAATTAGCAGATTCACCTCATTTGTAAGGTACTTTGTTGAGAAAACAAACATCTTCATTGCCGAACATTGTACTGTGTGAAATAAGCTCATTTGGTTCTATTAATCAGTTGCTTTCCTACAAAGAAGGTTGAGTGCAGCAAGTTCAAACTTTGCTTGTTAATGTAATCTAAAAAGATGCACAACTTAGTAGATTGGCCTCATTTCTAAAGTAGTTTGTTTAGAAAACAAATATCTTAATTACCGAACACTGTACTATGTGAAATAAGCTAGTTCCGTTCTAGGAATCACTTGCTTTCCTACGAAGGAGGTTGAGTGCAGCAAGTTCAAACTTTCCGAGTTTGTGTAAGCCAACAAGATGTACAAGTTAGTGGATTCGCCTCATTTCTAAAGTAGATTCTTTAGAAAAGAAACATCTTCAGTACCAAACACTGTACTCTGTGAAATAAGTGAATTCGCTCCTAGGAAACATTTTAATTTCTACGAAGATGGTTGAGTGCAGCAAGTTCAAACTTTCCTTGTTAATGTAATCTAAAAAGATGGCCAAGTTAGCAGAGTCACCTCATTTGTAAAATAGTTTGTTGAGAAAATTAATATCTTTATAGCCGAACATTGTACTGTGTGAAATAAGCTCATTCGGTTCTAGGAATCAGTTGCTTTCCTATAAAGAAGGTTGAGTGCAGCACGTTCAAACTTTCCTTGTTACTGTAATCTGAAAAGATGCACAACTTAGTAGATTGGCCTCATTTCTAAAGTAGTTTGTTTAGAAAACAAACATCTTTATTACCGAACACTGTACTATGTGAAATGAGCTAGTTCGGTTTTAGGAATACTTGCTTTCCTACGAAGAAGGTTGAGTGCACCAAGTTCAAACTTTCCTAGTTTGTGTAATCTAACAAGATGTACAAGTTAGTGGATTTGCGTCATTTCTAAATTAGTTTATTTAGAAAACAAACATCTTCAGTACTGAACACTGTACTGTGTGAAATAATTTAATTCGGTTCTAGGAATCAGTTTCCTTTCTACGAAGATGGTTGAGTTTAGCAAGTTCAAACTTTCCTTGTTAATGTAATCTAAAAAGACGTCCAAGTTAGTGGATTCGCCTCATTGCTAAAGTAGTTTCTTTTGAAAACAAACCTAAATTGCCAAATTTTGTACTGTGTGAAATGAGCTAATTCGGTTCTAGGAATCAGTTTACTTTCTACGTATATGGTTGAGTTTAGCAAGTTCAAACTTTCCTTCTTAATGTGCTCTAAATAGATGTCCAAGTTAGTAGATTTGCCTCATTGGTAAAGTAGTTTGTTGAGAAAACAAACGTCTTCATTGCCGAACATTGTACTGTGTGAAGAAAACTAATTTAGTTCTAGAATTTAGTTGCTTTCCTACAAAGAAGGTTGAGTGCAGCCAGTTCAAACTTTCCTTGTTAATATAATGTAAAAAGATGCACAACGTAGTAGATTGGCCACATTTCCAAAGTAGTTTCTTTAGAAAAGGAACATCTTCAGTACCGAACACTGTACTGTGTGAATTGAGCTAGTTCGGTTCTAGGAATCACTTGCTTTCCTACGAAGAAGGTTGAGTGCAGCAAGTTCAAACTTTCCTATTTTGTGTAATCTAACAAGATGTACAAGTTAGTGGTTTTGTGTCGTTTCTAAAGTGGCTTCTTTAGAAAACAAACGTCTTCAGTACTGAACACTGTACTGTGTGAAATAAGTTAATTCGGTTCTAGGAATCAGTTTCTTTCTACGAAGATGGTTGAGTGCAGCAAGTTCAAACTTTCCTTGTTAATGTAATCTAAAAAGATGGCCAAGTTCGCAGATTCACCTCATTTGTAAGGTACTTTGTTTAGAAAAGAAACATCTTCATTGCCAAACATTGTACTGTGTGAAATAAGCTCATTCGGTTCTAGTAATCAGTTGCTTTCGTACAAAGAAGGTTGAGTGCAGCAAGTTCAACCTTTCCTTGTTAATGTAATCTAAATAGATGCACAACTTATTAGATTGGCCTCATTTCTAAAGTAGTTTGTTTACAAAACAACCATCTTCATTACCGAGCACTGTACTATGTGAAATAAGCTCATTCGGTTCTAGGAATCACTTGCTTTCCTACAAAGAAGGTTGAGTGCAGCAAGTTCAAACTTTCCTAGTTTGTGTAATCTAACAAGATGTACAAGTTAGTGGATTCGCCTCATTTCTAAAGTAGTTTCTTTAGAAAAGAAACATCTTCAGTACTGAACACTGTACTATGTGAAATAAGTGAATTCGCTTCTAGGAATCAGTTTAATTTCTACGAAGATGGTTGAGTGCAGCAAGTTCAAACTTTCCTTGTTAATGTAATCTAAAAAGATAGCCAAGTTAGTAGATTCGCCTCATTTTTAAAGTGCAGCGAACCTCCCGACCTGCGGGAAAGCAACGACAACAAGACGAGGATTCTTCTTGATCACACTTTATTGGAGAGCCTCTTGGTTAACAGGAAAGCTGATGGCGAGGGGCGAGGGGCACAGATCTGCAGCTGCTTTTATAGGGCGTACTGGTACGAGGCGCTTACTGATTGGTAGCAAGAAACTTGCCACAAGCAGACGCCACGGGATAGGCTAGGGACAGATTGCGTCACGCGCGTGCGCATAACTTGAGTAAGGTTAGCGCCAAGACGCTGCCTAATATGGAGATGTTTACCTCAACACGGACAGGAAGCCAGCACCATCTTGTAATGGCGTTTGCTCTAGCTCCCTGCAGTTCCCCCTTCTTTATTATAGACAGGCCAAGCTCCAGAGTAACCACCCTCCCGATCAGGTCCCCACCTCATGATGTGTTGACCGATCAAGGGAGGCAATTCGACCTCTCCTTACTCAGTGCAATGGGAGAAATCCCTCGAGAGTGCAAAGGCAGTGGTCAAACAGAAGTTACCATCTCCTGCCCATCCTCGTGCAATGGGTACTCTAAACCCTGAGGGTGCAAAGGCCAGGGGGAACTAATTGCCTTTTAGGGCTGACAGCCAAATTTGGGGGGAGGATCCACACTCCAATGCATCTAGTGCCTGAGAGATAATCACCTTGTCCCTCCTAGCTTGGGCTCGCATTTTGCAAACCAACCATAGGCAGAACAGACATCCTCCAAAACAGCAGACTGCAAAAAGTCCTACCCCTACCCACTCTTTGAAGAAATAAAAGGCTGATGAAAACCAGGAGGTGAAACCTTTTGCCAAACTAAGGTCCACCCGAGTGGAATTGATGGCAACAATAGCTCTTCTTAACTCATCTAGGTTTAACATCAAACTCCTCGGACCAATTCCCCGAAAGATACAAAGGCAATTTGTGAGACAAATTGGCTGCTCGAGTCAGCAACATTTCCCCAATTAATCACAGATTGAAAGAAAGAGGCAATTTGCATTACAGAAGCAACCTCTACACAGGTACTATTAATAGCAATTATTTGACCCCTTAACGTCCTAGTAAGATTATCAAATTTGTGGTTCCAAGTCCCATTGAGATACAACAATGTCCATCTGTTCTTGTAAGAGATCAACTCGTTGGTTTACTAGCAGAATGTCTGCATGAAACTGTTGGTTGATTTCTGTTTGGGTATCAGGGCCAAAGCAGTCCTCTCGGATAAGCTGTTTATTGCTTGGGCCGCTGGGATGGCCTTAGCTAGGGCTGCAGCAGCTACCGCAGCAGCGGCAGCAGAAGCTGCAAGAGCAGCCACGATAGCTGCAGTAATTTTAAAGTCTCTCTTAGGCCGTAGCAACACCGACAGTTCTTACTCTCGAATGACCACAGGAACAGGCAGGTCAGCATGCCCAATGGAAATTGAGTGGCATTCCAGCATTCTGAAAGAAAACAAGAACTCGCTTGACAAGCAAGAGTGTTATTAATAACAGTTTGATTGCTCACTAGAAACATAAAAGGAGATTTTACACATATAGGTGTGGATCTACAGTCGATGGTCTTACTACAATTTAGCATTGGTCGAATATGATTGGCTTCCAGCTGTTCCTAACTAGTTGATGGGCTGCTTCCAGGTTATTCCAATTGGCTCAGTGGCCCCAATTGAAAACCCTGTCTATCTTAGGTTGAATTTGAAAGCGGTAAAGGAAAAGGCCACATTTTTACAATGCTAGCCAAGGATTTGAACTCAAGATACTGGCCTTTTGAAAGGCAAGCCTTTGCCAGCTCCATCCAATCTGTAGGAGTTAAGGGCACAGCAATAATCCTGCGCAATAGTGCAATTGAGTAATCTGCGCCTGGTCCAAAATCTTTCACTGCCTGAACCAAATCCTTCAGTTGTTTATAGGAGACCGGTTCATGCCTTCTTTGATTGGTTGCCGGGTCTTCAAAGACTGGGAAGGTGGAGGCCAGCCGTGACCAGGTTTTTGCCCTAATGAAGCGGCACCTGTCCTCTGGGGGGATATAGGGTGGCGGTGCCGAAGGCTCCACCTTCTGTACAAGGCCATACCCCCTATCTTCTGACCTCCCCATCAATAGAGGGCGCCTGGGCGGAGGCCTATATTGCTCCCTATCATAATGGGCAGCAGCCTCCTCCAGTCCCTCCTCTTCCTCTTCAGTTAGTTTATCTTCTTCCTCCTTTTCAGAATCTGAGCTAGTCTCATCATCTGCCTCCAGCACATTTAAATGTGCAAACTCCTCTAGAATAGGATACTTCCTAACAGAGGCTCCTCTGTCCCCCTCAAAGGGCGGGCAAGAGTAAGTTTCACCTATTTCTTTGAGCTCTTCTTGTAAACTTTTATCTTTTTCTTGTTTTTGTTCTCCTTTTTTTTATTTTCCCTTTTTTCCTAGGCCTAGCTTGTATTTCCCCATTTGTGTCTGACTCAGAAAGGCTATCCTGGTGTCTTGCTAGCGCCCTCCGTCCCTCTCTGATGATGTCCGCGTGACTGCCCTTACTCAAACAGGAGTACACGATGAAAAGCAGTACCCACAGGGGAAGGGCAACAGCAAGGACCAAAAAAATATCTAAGTCAAAAAAGAGCATACCTGGGGATGACTTACCGATGTCTTCCTCTCCGTGTGTCAAGTTCTGGATCCTCTTCAGACCCCCGCCTGGCGAACGCAAGGCACCCGGCGTCCCGGGCTTCGGCACCACTTTGCAGTGAACCACCCGACCTGCGGGTAAGGAACAACAAGAAGACCAGGATTCTTCTTGATCACACTTTATTGGAGAGCCTCTTGGTTAACAGGAAAGCTGATGGCGAGGGGCGAGGGGCACAGATCTGCAGCTGCTTTTATAGGGCGTACTGGTACGAGGCGCTTACTGATTGGTTGCAAGAAACTTGCCACAAGCAGATGCCACGGGATAGGCTAGGGACAGGTTGCGTCACGAGCGTGCGCATACCTTGAGTAAGGTTAGCGCCAAGACGCTGCCTAATATGGAGATGTTTACCTCAACACCGACAGGAAGCCAGGGCCATCTTGTAATGGCATTTGCTCTAGCTCCCTGCAGTAAAGTAGTTTGTTGAGAAAACAAACATCTTCATTGCCAAACATTGTACTGTGTAAAATAAGTTAATTCGGTTCTAGGAATCAGTTTCCTTTCTACGAAGATGGTTGAGTTTAGCAAGTTCAAACTTTCCTTGTTAATGTAATCTAAAAAGATGTCCAAGTTAGTAGATTCGCCTCATTTCTAAAGTAGTTTCTTTAGAAAACAAACCTAAATTGCCAAACTTTGTACTGTGTGAAATGAGCTAACTCGGTTCTAGGAATCAGTTTACTTTCTACGAAGATGGTTGAGTTTAACAAGTTCAAACTTTCCTTGTTAATGTGGTCTAAAAAGATGTCCAAGTTCGTAGATTTGCCTCATTGGTAAAGTAGTTTGTTGAGAAAACAAACATCTTCATTGCCGAACATTGTACTGTGTGAAAAAAGCTAATTTAGTTCTAGAATTCAGTTGCTTTCCTACAAAGAAGGTTGAGTGCAGCCAGTTCAAACTTTCCTTGTTAATGTAATCTAAAAAGTTTCACAACGTAGTAGATTGGCCTCATTTCTAAAGTAGTTTCTTTAGAAAAGAAACATCTTCAGTACCGAAGACTGTACTGTGTGAAATAAGTTAATTCGCTTCTAAGAATCAGTTTAATTTCTACGAAGAAGGTTGAGTGCAGCAAGTTCAAACTTTCCTAGTTTGTGTAATCTAACAAGATGTACAAGTTAGTGCATTCGCCCCTTTTCTAAAGTAGTTTCTTTAGAAAAGAAACATCATCAGTACCGAACACTGTACTGTGTGAAATAAGGTAATTGGGTTCTAGGAATCAGTTTAATTTCTATGAACATGTTTGAGTGCAGCAAGTTCAAACTTTCCTTGTTAATGTAATCTAAAAAGATGGCCAAGTCAGAAGATTCTCCTCATTTGTAAAGAACTTTGTTGAGAAAACAAACATCTTCATTGCCGAACATTGTACTGTGTGAAATAAGCTCATTCGGTTCTAGGAATCAGTTGCTTTCCTACAAAGAAGGTTGAGTGCAGCAAGTTCAAACTTTCCTTGTTAATGTAATCTAAAAAGATGCACAACTTAGTAGATTGGCCACATTTCTAAAGTAGTTTGTTTACAAAACAAACATCTTCATTACCAAACACTATACTATGTGAAATGAGCTAGTTCGGTTCTAGGAATCACTTGCTTTCCTACGAAGAAGGTTGAGTGCAGCAAGTTCAAACTCTCCTAGTTTGTGTAATCTAAAAAGATTTACAAGTTAGTGGATTCGCATCGTTTCTAAAGTGGTTTCTTTAGAAAACAAACAACTTCCGTACTCAGCACTGTACTGTGTGAAATAAGCTCATTCGGTTCTAGGAATCACTTGCTTTCCTACAAAGAAGGTTGAGTGCAGCAAGTTCAAAATTGCCTTGTTAATGTAATCTAAAAAGATGCACAACTTAGTATATTGGCCTCATTTCTAAAGTAGTTTCTTTAGAAAAGAAACACCTTCAGTTCCGAACACTGTACAGTGTGAAATAAGTTAATTCGCTTCTACCAATCAGTTTAATTTCTACGAAGATGGTTGAGTGCAGCAAGTTCAAACTTTCCTAGTTAATGTAATCTAAAAAGATTGCCAAGTTAGAAGATTCGCCTCATTTGCAAAGTACTTTGTTGAGAAAACAAACATCTTCATTGCCGAACATTGTACTGTGTGAAATAAGCTCATTCGGTTCTAGAAATCAGTTGCTTTCCTTCAAAGAAGGTTGAGTGCAGCAAGTTCAAACATTCCTTCTTAATGTAATCTAAAAAGATGCACAACTTAGTAAATTGGCCTCATTTCTAAAGTAGTTTGTTTAGAAAACAAACATCTTCATTACCGAACACTGTACTATGTGAAATAGGCTAGGTCCGTTCTAGGAATCACTTGCTTTCCTACGAAGAAGGTTGAGTGCAGCAAGTTCAAACTTTCCTAGTTTGTGTAATCAAACAAGATGTACAAGATAGTGCATTCACCTCATTTCTAAAGTAGTTTCTTTAGAATAGAAACATCTTCAGTACCGAACACTGTATTCTGTGAAATAAGGTAATTCGGTTCTAGGAATCAGTTTAATTTCTACGAAGATGGTTGATTGCAGCAAGTTTAAACTTTCCTTGTTAATGTAATCTAAAAAGATGGCCAAGTTAGTAGATTCGCCTCATTTGTAAAGTAGTTTGTTAAGAAAACAAACATCTTCATTGCCAAACATTGTACTGTGTGAAATAAGCTCATTCGGTTCTAGGAATCAGTTGCGTTCCTACAAGGAAGGTTGAGTGCAGCAAGTTCAAACTTTCCTTGTTAATGTAATCTAAAAATATGCACAACTTAGTATATTGGCCTCATTTCTAAAGTAGTTTGTTTAGAAAACAAACATCTTCATAACCGAACACTGTACTATGTGAAATAAGCTAGTTCCGTTCTGGGAAGCACTTTAATTTCTACGAAGAGGGTTGAGTGCAGCAAATTCTAACTTTCCTAGTTTGTGTAATCTAACAAGATATACAAGTTAGTGGATTCACCTCATTTCTAAAGTAGTTTCCTTAGAAAACAAACATCTTCAGTACCGAACACTGTACTGGGTGAAATAAGTTAATTCAGTTCTAGGAATCAGTTTCCTTTCTACGAAGATGGTTGAGTGCAGCAAGTTCAAACTTTCCTTGTTAATGTAATCTAAAAAGATGGCCAAGTTAGCAGAGTGAGATCATTTGTAAAATAGCTTGTTGAGAAAATTAACATCTTTATTGCTGAACATTGTACTGTGTGAAATAAGCTCATTCGGTTCTAGGAATCACTTGCTTTCCTACAAAGAAGGTTGAGTGCAGCAAGTTCAAACTTTCCTTGTTAATGTAATCTAAAAAGATTCACAACTTAGTAGATTGGCCTCATTTCTAAAGTAGTTTCTTTAGAAAAGAAACATCTTCAGTACCGAACACTGTACAGTGTGAAATAAGTTAATTCGCTTCTAGGAATCAGTTCAATTTCTACGAAGAAGGTTGAGTGCAGCAAGTTCAAACTTTCCTAGTTAATGTAATCTAAAAAGATGGCCAAGTTAGAAGATTCGCCTCATTTGCAAAGTACTTTGTTGAGAAAACAAACATCTTCATTGCCGAACATTGTACTGTGTGAAATAAGCTCATTCGGTTCTAGAAATCAGTTGCTTTGCTTCAAAGAAGGTTGAGTGCAGCAAGTTCAAACTTTCCTTGTTAATGTAATCTAAAAAGATGCACAACTTAGTAGATTGGCCTCATTTCTAAAGTAGTTTGTTTAGAAAACAAACATCTTCATTACCGAACACTGTACTATGTGAAATAGGCTAGGTCCGTTCCAGGAATCAGTTGCTTTCCTACGAAGAAGGTTGAGTGCAGCAAGTTCAAACTTTCCTAGTTTGTGTAATCAAACAAGATGTACAAGATAGTGCATTCACCTCATTTCTAAAGTAGTTTCTTTAGAATAGAAACATCTTCAGTACCAACACTGTATTGTGTGAAATAAGGTAATTCGGTTCTAGGAATCAGTTTAATTTCTACGAAGATGGTTGATTGCAGGAAGTTGAAACTTTCCTTGTTAATGTAATCTAAAAAGATGGCCAAGTTAGTAGATTCGCCTCATTTGTAAAGTAGTTTGTTGAGAAAACAAACATCTTCATTGCCAAACATTGTACTGTGTGAAATAAGCTCATTCGGTTCTAGGAAACAGTTGCGTTCCTACAAGGAAGGTTGAGTGCAGCAAGTTCAAACTTTCCTTGTTAATGTAATCTAAAAATATGCACAACTTAGTATATTAGCCTCATTTCTAAAGTAGTGTGTTTAGAAAAAAAACATCTTCATAACCTAACACTGTACTATGTGAAATAAGCTAGTTCCATTCTGGGAATCACTTGCTTTCCTACGAAGAGGGTTGAGTGCAGCAAATTCTAACCTTCCTAGTTTGTGTAATCTAACAAGATGTACAAGTTAGTGGATTCGCCTCATTTCTAAAGTAGTTTCTTTAGAAAAGAAACATCTTCAGTACCGAACACTGTACTGTGTGAAATAAGTGAATTCGGTTCTAGGAATCAGTTTAATTTCTACGAAGATAGTTGAGTGCAGCAAGTTCAAACTTTCCTTGTTAATGTAATCTAAAAAGATGGCCAAGTTAGTTAGTACATGCGCCACATTTGTAAAATAGTTTGTTGAGAAAATTAACATCTTTATTGCTGAACATTGTACTGTGTGAAATAAGCTCATTCGGTTCTAGGAATCACTTGCTTTCCTATAAAGAAGGTTGAGTGCAGTAAGTTCAAACTTTCCTTGTTAATGTACTCTGAAAAGGTGCACAACTTAGTAGATTGGCCTCATTTCTAAAGTAGTTTCTTTAGAAAAGAAACATCTACAGTACCGAACACTGTACTGTGTGAATTGAGTTAATACGCTTCTAGGAATCAGTTTCCTTTCTACGAAGATGGTTGAGTGCAGCAAGTTCAAACTTTCTTTGTTAATGAAATCTAAAAAGATGCACAACTTAGTAGATTGGCCCGATTTCTAAAGTAGTTTGTTTAGAAAGCAAACATCTTCATTACCGAACACTGTACTATGTGAAATAAGCTAGTTCGGTTCTAGGAATCACTTGCTTTCCTACGAAGAGAGTTGAGTGCAGCAAGTTCAAACTTTCCTTGTTAGTGTAATCTAAAAAGATGTCCAAGTGAGTAGATTCACCTCATTTCTAAAGTAGTTTCTTTAGAAAACAAACCAAAATTGCCAAACTTTGTACTGTGTGAAATGAGCTAATTCGGTTGTAGGAATTAGTTTACTTTCTACGAAGATGGTTGAGTTTAGCAAGTTTAAACTTTCCTTGTTAATGTGCTCTAAGAACATGTCCAAGTTAGTAGATTTGCCTCATTGGTAAAGTAGTTTGTTGAGAAAACAAACATCTTCATTGCTGAACATTGTACTGAGTGAATAAAGCTAATTTAGTTCTAGAATTCAGTTGCTTTCCTACAAAGAAGGTTGAGTGCAGCCAGTTCAAACTTTCCTTGTTAATGTAATATAAAAGATGCACAACTTAGTAGATTGGCCTCATTTCAAAAGTAGTTTCTTTAGAAAAGAAACATCTTCAGTACCGAACACTGTACTGTGTGAAATAAGTTAATTCGCTTCTAGGAATCAGTTGAATTTCTATGAAGAAGGTTGAGTGCAGTAAGTTCAAACTTTCCCAGTTTGTGTAAACTAACAAGATGTACAAGTTATTGCATTCGCCTCATTTCTAAAGTAGTTTCTTTAGAAAAGAAACATCTTCAGTACTGAACACTGTACTATGTGAAATGAGCTAGTTCGGTTCTAGGAATCACTTGCTTTCCTAAGAAGAAGGTTGAGTGCAGCAAGTTCAAACTTTAATCCTTTGTGTAATCTTACAAGATGTACAAGTTAGTGGATTCGCGTCGTTTCTAAAGTGGTGTCTTTAGAAAACAAACATCTTAAGTACTGAACACTGTACTGTGTGAAATAAGTTAATTCAGTTCTAGGAATCTGTTTCCTTTCTACGAAGATGGTTCAGTGCAGCAAGTTCAAACTTTTCGTGTTAATGTAATCTAAAAAGACGGCCAAGTTAGCAGAGTCACTTCATTTTTAAAGTAGTTTGTTGAGAAAATTAACATCTTTATTGCTGAACATTGTATTGTGTGAAATAAGCTCATTCGGTTCTAGGAATCACTTGCTTTCCTACAAAGAAGGTTGAGTGCAGCAAGTTCAAACTTTCCTTGTTAATGTAATCTTAAAAGATGCACAACTTAGTAGATTGGCCTCATTTCTAAAGTACTTTCTTTAGAAAAGAAACATCTTCAGTACCGAACACTGTACTGTGTGAAATAAGTTAATTCGCTTCTAGGAATCAGTTTAATTTCTACGAAGAAGGTTGAGTGGAGCAAGTTCAAACTTTCCTTGTTTGTGTAATCTAAAAAGATGGCCAAGTTAGTGGATTGGCCTCATTTGTAAAGTAGTTTGTTGAGAAAACAAACATCTTCATTGCTGAACATTGTACTGTGTGAAATAAGCTCATTCGGTTCTAGGAATCAGTTGCTTTCCTACAAACAAGGTTGAGTTTAGCAAGTTCAAACTTTCCTTGTTAATGTAATCTAAAAAGATGCACAACTTAGTAGATTGGCCTCATTTCTAAAGTAGTTTGTTTACAAAACAAACATCTTCATTAACCAAACACTATACTATGTGAAATAACTAATTCGGTTCTAGGAATCACTTGCTTTTCTACGAAGAAGGTTGACTGCAGCAAGTTCAAACTTTCTTTCTTTGTGTAATCTAACAAGATGTACAAGTTAGTGCATTCGCCTCATTTCTAAAGTAGTTTCTTTAGAAAAGAAACATCTTCAGTACTGAACACTGTACTGTGTGAAATAACGTAAATCGGTTCTAGGAATCAGTTTAATTCCTAAGAAGATGGTTGAGTGCAGCAAGTTCAAACTTCCCTTGTTAATGTAATCTGAAAAGATGCACAACTTAGTAGATTGGCCTCATTTCTAAAGTAGTTTGTTTACAAAACAAACATCTTCAGTACCGAACACTATACTATGTGAAATGAGCCAGTTCGGTTCTAGGAATCACTAGCTTTCCTACGAAGAAGGTTGACTGCAGCAAGTTCAAATATTCCTAGTTTGTGTAATCTAACAAGATGTACAAGTTAGTGCATTCGGCTCATTTCTAAAGTAGTTTCTTTACAAAACAAACATCTTCAGTACTGAACACTGTACTGTGTGAAATAACGAATCGGTTCTAGGAATCAGTTTAATTCTTAAGAAGATGGTTGAGTGCAGCAAGTTCAAACTTTCCTTGTTAATGTAATCTAAAAGATGGCCAAGTTAGTAGATTCACCTCATATGTAAAGTAGTTTGTTGAGAAAATTAACATCTTTATTGCCTAACATTGTACTGTGTGAAATAAGCTCATTAGGTTCTAGGAATCACTTGCCTTCAAAAAAAAAGGTTGAGTGCAGCAAGTTCAAACTTTCCTTGTTAATGGAATCTAAAAAGATGCACAACTTAGTAGATTGGACTCATTTCTAAAGTAGTTTCTTGAGAAAAGAAACATCTTCAGTACCGAACACTGTACAGTGTGAAATGAGTTAATTCGCTTCTAGGAATCAGTTTAATTTCTACGAAGATGGTTGAGTGCAGCAAGTTCAAACTTTCCTTGTTAATGGAATCTAAAAAGATTCACAACTTAGTAGATTAGCCTCATTTCTAGAGTACTTTCTTTAGAAAAGAAACATCTTCAGTACCGAACACTCTACTGTGTGAAATAAGTTAATTCGGTTCTAGGAATCAGTTTCCTTTCTACGAAGATGATTGAGTTTAGCCAGTTCAAACTTTCCTTGTTAATGTAATCTAAAAACATTTCCAAGTTAGTAGATTCGCCTCATTTCTAAAGTAGTTTCTTTAGAAAACAAACCTAAATTACCAAACTTTGTACTGTGTGAAATGAGATAATTCGGTTCTAGGAATCAGTTTACTTTCTACGAAGATGGTTGAGTTTAGCAAGTTCAAACTTTCCTTGTTAATGTGCTCCAAAAAGATGTCCAAGTTAGTAGATTTCCCTCATTGGTAAAGTAGTTTGTTGAGAAAACAAACGTCTTCATTGCCGAACATTGTACTGTGTGTAAAAAGCTAATTCGGATTCAGTTGCTTTCCTACAAAGAAGGTTGAGTGCAGACAGTTCAAACTTTCCTTGTTAATGTAATCTAAAAAGATGCACAACGTAGTAGATTGGCCTCATTTCTAAAGTAGTTTCTTTAGAAAAGAAACATCTTCAGTACCGAACACTGTACTGTGTGAAATAAGTTAATTAAGCTTCTAAGAATCAGTTTAATTTCTAGGAAGAAGGTTCAGTGCAGCAAGTTCAAACTTTCCTAGTTTGTGTAATCTAACAAAATGTACAAGTTAGTGCATTCTCCTCATTTCCAAAGTAGTTTCTTTAGAAAAGAAACATCTTCTGTACCGAACACTGTACTGTGTGAAATAAGGTAATTCGGTTCCAGGAATCAGTTTAATTTCTACGAAGATGGTTGAGTGGAGCAACTTCAAACTTTCCTTGTTAATGTAATCTAAAAAGATGCACAACTTAGAAGATTGGCCTTATTTCTAAAGTAGTTTGTTTACAAAACAAACATCTTCATTACCGAACACTATACTATGTGAAATGAACTAATTAGGTTCTGGGAATAACTTCCTTTCCTACGAAGAAGGTTGAGTGCAGCAAGTTCAAACTTTCCTCCTTTGTGTAATCTAACAAGATGTACAAGTTAGTGGATTCGCGTCGTTTCTAAAGTGGTTTCTTTAGAAAACAAACATCTTCAGTACTTAACACTGTACTGTGTGAAATAAGTTAATTCAGTTCTAGGAATCAGTTTCCTTTCTACGAAGATGGTTCAGTGCAGCAAGTTCAAACTTTTCTTGTTAATGTAATCTAAAAAGATGGCCAAGTTAGCAGAGTCACCTCATTTGTAAAGTAGTTTGTTGAGAAAATTAACATCTTTATTGCCGAACATTGTACTGTGTGAAATAAGCTCATTCGGTTCTAGGAATCACTTGCTTTCCTACAAAGAAGGTTGAGTGCAGCAAGTTCAAATTTCCTTGTTAATGTAATCTAAAAAGATGCACAACTTAGTAGATTGGCCTCATTTCTAAAGTAGTTTCTTGAGAAAAGGAATATCTTCAGTACCGAACACTGTACTGTGTGAAATGAGTTAATTCTCTTCTAGGAATCAGTTTAATTTCTACGAAGATGGTTGAGTGCAGCAAGTTCAAACTTTCCTAGTTTGTGTAATCTAACAAGATGTACAAGTTACTGGATTCGCGTCATTTCTAAATTAGTTTCTTTAGAAAACAAACATCTTCAGTACTGAACACTGAACTGTGTGAAATAAGTTAATTCGGTTCTAGGAATCAGTTTCCTTCCTACGAAGATGATTGAGTTTAGCAAGTTCAAACTTTCCTTGTTAATGTAATGTAAAAAGATGTCCAATTTAGTACATTCGCCTCATTTCTAAAGTAGTTTCTTTAGAAAACAAACCTAAATTGCCAAACTTTGTACTGTGTGAAATGAACTAATTCGGTTCTAGGATTCAGTTTACTTTCTACGAAGATGGTTGAGTTCAGCAAGTTCAAACTTTCTTTGTTAATGTAATCTAAAAAGATGGCCAAGTTAGTAGATTCGCCTCATTTGTAAAGTAGTTTGTTGAGAAAACAAACATTTTCATTGCCAAACATTGTACGGTGTGAAATAAGCTCATTCGGTTATAGGAATCAGTTGCTTTCCTACAAAGAAGGTTGAGTGCAGCAAGTTCAAACTTTCCTTCTTAATGTAATCTGAAAAGTTTCTCAACCTAGTAAATTCAGCCTTATTTCTAAAGTAGTTTGTTTACAAAACAAAAATCTTCATTACCAACACTATACTATGTGAAATGAGCTAGTTCGGTTCTAGGAATCACTTGCTTTCCTACTTAAGAAGGTTGAGTGCAGCAAGTTAAAACTTTCCTCGTTTGTGTAATCTAACAAGATTTACAAGTTAGTGGATTCAGGTCGTTTCTAAAGTGGTTTCCTTATAAAACAAACATCTTCAGTAGTGAAC